>OZ024753.1:24180634-24210634 GCA_964016885.1 Eledone cirrhosa | reverse complement strand
CATCCCCTTCAAGACCCAATGGAGACTACTCCAGAGAGCGCGATCCTACACGGGAGGCCATAATTGCTGTGACCTCTGTATCTCCGAGAGCTATGAGATTCTATTCGCCAAAGGCCCTCTCCTCAACAAGATCTCGGAACACTCCCCTAATTGCATGCACAAGAACCATGCAAATTACAGAAACTACAGACCCACCCGGCCCCCCGATTGACCCCCCCATATCACCACCCCACCCCCGTACCCCATCCCACTTCCGTCCCTCCATCTCTCATTATTACCTTCTTTCCTCCCCTCTATCTCTCATTATTACCTTCTTTCCTCCCCTCCAGGTCTTATATATTGTGTTGTATGCCTCTGAGTAAGGTTCCGTGGCCGCACACACAAATTCACGTATATATCTGCTCATGTTTGCATACGTGCAGTTATGAACTGCTGCACGCACACGTTCGAGATTTATTTATTTATTTATTTATTTATTTATTTATTTATTTATTTATTTATTTAGTTATTTTATTTATTTATTTATTTATTTATCTATTTATTTATTTATTTATTTATTTATTTGTTTATTTGTTTATCTGTTTGTTTATGTGTTAGTTAACTCATTTATTTATTAATTAATAAGTGAATGATTAAGTAATGAATAGATAAAAGATAAAAGATAGGTAATGAATAGTGAATGGTAAATAATAAATAGTAATTAATTACTTGATGATAATATTAATAACTTAGTAGTGGTAATAATTATTTTAATCCTCTATCAGGCTCAGTTTATAATTTGTCCCACTACTTTTTCCCAATATATTATAGATACATGTATGTGTGCGAACGAGTGCGTGTATGTGTATATGTGTTTATGTGTATGTATTTGTATGTGTATGTGTATGTATGCGTGTGTGCATGTATATGTGTATGTGTGTATATATATATATATATATATATATATATATGTATATCTATGTGTATATATATGTATGTGTATGTATATGTGTATATACATGTATATGTGTGTGTAAGTATTTATGTATGTGGTTGTGAGTATGTAAATATATTTTATTCCTTCCATTCTACAAAAACACTCTGGCCACCTGTAGCTTGTATGTTAACTTGACCACTCACCTCAGTCTGTGCCATGATTCGGTCTTGTTTATCTTCTAATACCAACCCACCTAAAAAAGTTTCCCTACTATATATCTGTTGAATTACTATTCCTGGGGTTTTTATTTATTTATTTATTTTTTATTCATTTTTATTTATTTATTTATTCATTTATCTATTTATTCATTTATTTATTTATTTATTTACTTATTTACTTTTTCTTTTCATTTTATTTTACAAAAGCACTCTGGCTAATTGACCACACCTCAAAGAAAAAACGGCCTGTGCCATGTTGTGGTCCTGTGTATCTAAATACCATCCTACCCCCCCCCCCCCCAGCCACCACCCCTCCCTTACCACTACCTAAATCTAAATGTATAAATACCAGAACTTAATATGACACCCAGCTTCCTGAAGATTTCATCTGAATGAAACAGTACTAGTCCTGTAGAAGCTCCTTCTATACAATAAATATATTTTACTCTGCCATGTATTGAGTACCTTACTTACTGTGGTTATCCCTGACTCAACCCGGGACCTACGTATATATATATATATATATATATTTATTAAACTAACAGATTAAAGTTTAAGCAAAGAATCGCTGCTTTCACCCTTAACGGGATCTTCTGAAACTAACAAAGTCAATCTGTAAACGCAGAAGTGGATATTTCAAAAAACGTTGCAACCGGAGGAAGACAGGAAGACGATACTTTGGTTCGTGGGAACGTTCCCTGGCAAAGAACTGGAAAAAACGAATATAATACGTCATTAATAGGAGCGGTGAAAAACAATTACGCGCAAAGACAGAACCACGTTTATGGTATAAAAGAGGTCGTAGACTAATGTTCTCTTAGCTGGTTCATAGAGACGTTCTCTGGCAATGAACGAAAAGAACGAAGATAATACGTCATATGTGGAGCGTAGAGAACAATTGTACGCAAAGACAAAACCACGTAAATGGTATAGCAGAAGTCGTAGACTAAAATTCTAACTAGGAGACCGAATGAATCTCCGCTTCGAAGTTAAGAATAAAGTAAATAAATACAATACAGAGGTAATAGACATTAAATAAATACATACACGCATACAAATACGTACATACACAAGCATATGCGAAAACACTCCCCGTAGGTATACAAAACCAAGCACATATAAATATGTGTGTGTGTGTGTGTGTGTGCGTGCATACAAATAAATAATTAATTAAATAAACGTATATAAATAAATAAATACGTATATAACAAGCGCACACACATACCTACATGTAAATACACAAATGTTCGGAGACGTAAGTCAACCAAAACATGAAGTACACATATACATGCATCCTACATACGTACGAACCTGCATACTCACACAGACGCAAAACTCCCGTATACACATAACCAAACCATATGTACCAGAATATATAAAAAATTATACGCCATAACATATACAATCAAATATACGTACGAGAGAGTATACGTACCTTCACCAAACATACAGGTAATATATACTTACCTATGCAACTAAGTAATTGGTATAAACAAAACATATACTTAGCTACCACATCAAGACGTAAAATATCCACGTATAGATCGTACTATCCGTTAGGGTATAACGTGGGGCTGTAATACAGGAAAGTTTTGTGCAATTTATGTTTACAAGCCGAAATTGCCTCAGATTTTTAGTTTAAGATGTGGTCTGTGGCGTAGATTAATTCCAGGGCCTCAGCGGCGCAGAGGTCACATGGTCTTATATTTCCGTTATACGATCTAGCCCTAGCTAGGATCTCCAAGTGTAACTTATATTGGGTGTGGTTGTCTTTTAGACTCCAGATATAAGCTGAAAGTGACGTCATATTCCTTCTCAGAGGGTAACGAAAAGAATGGGTATGCATGTAAAGACGCTGCTTGAATCTATTGGCGGTTAACCCTATGTAGGCCCTACGGGACGTGGGTGTTTCAACCTTACATTTGTAGACAATGTTACTAGAGAGGCATTTCCCGGATAGGGGGCATTCAACCCGATTCCTACAATTACAGTTAGTACTAACTACAGGGTTGCACGTGTTTCTACGGCTAGGTAGTTTAGCTAAATTTGAAGCTGTGATGTTATGTGCAAGGTTAGGAGTCGTAGAGTAAGAAATTTTAATAGTATTTCTATTAAAAATGTTACTATATTTATGTGTAGGGGGAAAATGCTTCGTAATAAGGGAAAGAAAAATCTTAGCTAATGGTGTGGCCACCTCCATATTATATGGTGGGTAATACCAACAAATGCGACGGGATCTATTTCTTCTAGGTCTATTTTCGTACTCTGTATATGCTACCTTATCGACAAATCCACTCCGAGCAAGAGCTTCATTGTAATAAGTGGAATGGTCGTTGAAAATATGCTCGTTAGTAGATAGACGGGAAAGCCTCAACGAAACGTTTCTTACCAGGTTCTTGGTTATGCTGGCAGGATGGTTGGAATGCCTACTTATGTAATTAAGCGTATCATTCGGCTTTCTATGCGGGTAATACAACCCATTCGATAAATTGAGGGTAACGTCGAGGTAATTAACGACCGAGAGATTGGCCTCAACCTGTATAGAGAGGTTGAAGCCTTTAAAGAAGGCTGTGAGTTCTTTTCTGAACCTATCGCAAGCACGAGGTCCGCACTTAGTCATGGTCAAAAGACCATCATCACGGTACAAACCACCGCCCGCGTTGGGGAATTCGTCCTTGATAGAGAAAAGAAGGAAAAGGCCGATAAGATCAGTAACCTCCGCAGAATCGCTGGCGCCCATACTCACGTCGAATGGGGTACTATGGGATTTTTTCATCCAAATAGAGTCGTCGAAATTAATCACCGACTTGCGGGCATTGAGGATGAGATCAACTTCGAAATCCTTAACAACTGTGAGTGTTTTAGCGAAATTGATAGCTCTAAGGAGAAGTGGTAAAGTGATGGAGGAGTAGTAATTGTTGATGTCGAATTGGATAAAACGGCAATGTTCCTTGTTCCATATGCCGTTGAACCAATCAATCACCGCGAAAGAATTGTTCCACAGTGCAAGAGGGGCCAAACTTCTAATTTCAGGTATCAAGAATCGTTTTACTAAGTCTACCTAAATCGGACTTCGTAGGGTTAATAAGCCGAATAGAGGGGTTGTTCGGAAAATTGGATTTGTGATCCTTCAGGGTAAAGTGGGGAGACAAGGGTCCAGAGGTTCGGTCCGGTCCAGGATGTTGAGATCAGATGTGATTTAAAACCCAGCATCGTTGATTTCATTGATGACGCACCGATTAGATTTACGGTAATCCTTAGTTACAGCATTATGTAGTAGTTGATGGTAAGTACTGCGCTCCACTTGATATAGGTTGCCAGTTTTCTCGGAATGGACGTGCACGGCATTAGAATCCTTAATAGAACGAATTCTATTCTTCAGGTCCTGCTGGAAGGAATTGCTCCTATTCCGAAATTTGATACTCCGTATGAGTTCCAAGACATCATTTTCGAAGGGTAGCAATGCTGGGTTACACGTGGGTGGGTGGGTGGGTGTTATTATAGGTTTTAAATCCAAATTTATCCTGTTTGTTGTCCTTTTCGCGGATTATCGAAATAAAAGGCACGCCAACGCAACCTTTTAATGAACGCGTCTGTTTTCTGTATCAGGAGTTTAGGTATGTTTTCCTGCTTGGTACGGGTATGTTCTTTGTAGAAATATTCAGATGTTGTTTCTGCATGATGAATATAAGTCAATAGAGTGCTCAATCGAGGGAGCCAAATAGAAATAATAATAAATTTGAAGACTAAAATCCAAAGAGGGCTCGATAAGGATAATTTGCTCTACGGTTCTTATATATTTGATATATATTTATCCTTATCGAGCCCTCTTTGGATTTTAGTCTTCAAATTTATTATTATTACTATATATATATATATATATATATATATATATTACTAAAACAGAGAATGTCTGTTTATCTGTCTGTCTGTTCAATCACTAAAACTCGAGAACCACCCAACCGATTGTTTTCAAACTTTACACATGTAATACTTATGGTCCTATTGAGTGTTCTGAGGTAAAAAAAAATCAAATTTTCAATGCCCAAGGGACCGCATTGTGCGATTTAGCGATCTCTTTCACTCTCTCTTAGTCTTTCTCTTTTTAGATAGATACATAGATATTACGTTGCGCCCTTATAATATCTGTCTGTATGCCTGGCTGTCTGCATTACGTCATTATGACGCGGTGTGTGTGTATGTATATATATATATAGGGTGCGTGTATGTATATATATAGTATGTATATATAGCTAATTTCCACCACTGTGCATGCTTTCTTCTTCCTGTCCCATATCATAATATCTGGTCTATTATGCCTGCATTTTATTGGGGCTTTTACTGTATGTATGTATGTATGTATGTATGTATGTATGTATGTATGTATGTATGTATGTATGTATGTATGTATGTATGTATGTATGTCAGGCCACCAGTTGGTGCTACTGTTAACATGTATCCCAGTACAACCTGTCTCATGGCGACTAAACTGGCAACCCCACCAAGGTTTCTTTGTGAGGAGGGTGACTTTGGACACCCTGCAGGACTAAAAACAAAACCTGTCAAAGGGCAAAGGAGCTCTTAAGAGTCAATGGCCATCCAAAATCACCGGGAGAGATGACCCCTTAGCCTTTGTCAAGGCAGAATTCTAGGAGAAGGAAAACTCTGATATAACACCTGCAACTCTGATGGTATCCAATGATGTTGACTTGTTCTTCTTTTTGGTAAATATCATCTTGGTTAAGAGAGTGGGACTGGCTTTGTGCAGTGCCTTTGATCACTATAAAAGCTTCACAGCACAGGCATTGCTTTGTATCTGGAGATCTCTCTGCACTTGTCGTCACATGGTACCATGGGCCCAGCACTGTGTCAATAATTGTCACAAGTGTAGTGTTTGAACCAGAGTTTTCAAGTCGCTGGCTGGACTAAAAAGTCACACTTGTTCAGCGCATCGGTAGGGGTTCTCCTACATGGATATAAAGTAGTGGCCGTACTCGAAAACGAGTTGGCAGCCACCATGTATGTGTGTGTGTATGTATATATATGTATGTAAAAGGTAAACAGAAATAACAACTCAATTGGTACAGTATATGGAAGGAATATATTAGGTTAACGCTTGATATAGCAGGAAGAAGGCCTTAAAGTTTTGGACG
The DNA here is from genome assembly GCA_964016885.1 of Eledone cirrhosa. NCBI lineage: Eukaryota > Metazoa > Mollusca > Cephalopoda > Octopoda > Eledonidae > Eledone > Eledone cirrhosa. The sequence goes on along the minus strand of OZ024753.1, from coordinate 24,204,347 downwards.
CTAGTCCATCATCAGAAGAAAGAATGAGAAATAAGATAGATTGAAGGGACAGGTCGGTTGGAATTGGAAAAAATTTCTTTAGATAAAAATAACAAGTCCATTCATGTTGACAACTCTTGGAAACTGTTGGTGCTGGCGTTTTGAGTATGATTTATTTTTTTAGAAAAGTGGATGATGGAACACGTCTACCTGAAATGGAAAAAGAACCGTTTTTCATAAGTAGCTATACTTGTGCACGTGCGAATGCATGTGTGTGTCTTTGTGTGTGTGTTATTATACGTCCGTACGAAGCTAAGAAAAAATGTGTGTGTGTGCATGTTAAGTACGAAGCTATGAGCAAAAGTATGTGTATGTTAATATAATGGTGTGTATGTGTAATAGAAGTACACATACATAACCCCCCCCCCCATGTGTGTGTATGTGTGTGTGTTAATTGCGACGGTTAAATAGTAACAGCAATTTCAGTTTTATTTTTAATCTATCTATCTATCTATCTATCTATCTAATCGGTCGATTTGATCTGGCCGATAGATATCGACTAGATTTTCCGACTGCGCCAACCTGGACTTGGGCAAATATCAGCGGATCATCTAGGTCGTACCTAGATAGGTTCTTAGTTAGAAATAAGGATAAGGACTTTTTAAGTTGTCCAAAAATGAGCATGGTTGGCTATTCAGACCACAAGTTAGTGAGCTGCATGGTCAACCTTGACAGAACGCATAGACAGGGACCCGGTTACTGGAAGCTCAACTTGTCCTTACCGGCAAGTAAGGCTTACAGGAACCGGATTAGCACTTTAGTTAAGGAGCGGTTGACGGGCGCCATCGTCAACAGCAGGTGGTGGGGATCTCTCAAAAGAGAGATTAGAGTAGTCTCTATAGAATTTAGTAAGGAGTTAGCAACAAATAGAAATAGGAAGGAAAGGGAGCTGGTAGATAGTGTAGAAGAGGCAATTAGAAGCGGCGACGTGGCCAGAGTGCTAGCGTCGAGAAGGGCCCTGGGCCAGTTCTTCGACGCGAAACACGAAGGCTGCATCGTCCGAAGCAAAATACGTGCTCTGGGAAACGAGGGGACCAAAGCTGTTAGCTGGGCCCGCGTGACAGAAGCCAAAAGAGGGAGCAGATCCACTATCCGGTCTTTGCGAGACCAGGATGGACGGGTGATCCTTGAACCTAAGCAAATGTGCGAGGCTTTTCAAAAGCACTTTGCCGGATTGTTCGGAAGGGGCGGGGAGCCAGTTGAGGATGTGGACTTTGGTCCATACCTCGACGGCCTGCCGCGTATCTCGGACAGGGAGGCGAAGTCCTGCGAGGAGCCGATTTCAGCCGCTGAGATAGAGGACGTACTAAGCCAATGCGGCAAACGCAAATCTCCGGCCTTCCATACGAACTGTATCTAGCTATGCCGGACTTGTTCCCCGATCTCCTCGAGGCGGTCTACTGCAACTGGCAACAGAACGGGAGAATTCCCTGTGCTGTGACCAAGGGCGTAGTCACGCTAGTGAGGAAGGACGAGAACAAGGGAGACGATATAAATAATTTCAGGCCCATAACTCTGCTAAATACAGAGTTACAGATTTTGGCCAAGGTGCTAGCAAAGAGGTTGGCGCTTGTCGTGGGCAACCTGGTGGGAGATGCGCAGACATGTGCTATCCCGTCCAGGTCCATCCACGACAACCTCCACCTCATGCGATACATCATAGAGAGGGTTGGGAACGAACCCGGTTTTGGTTGGGCCCTGATCAACTTGGATCAATCTAAGGCGTTCGATAGGGTCGACCATGGTTACCCGGATGCGGTGCTAGCGGCGGCAGGCTTCGGACCCGTTTTCAGGGGCTGGGTCAATGCCATGCACAGCAGCCGCATCTGCTCTAGGGTCAAGGTGAACAGCTACCTCTTGGAGCCGTTCGAAATCGCGCAGTCCATCCGACAAGGGTGCCCTCTCTCCTCCCTTCTGTATGTAATGACTCTAGAGCCACTGCTGCGGAAGTGGGAGTTGTTGCAGGGCATCCCGTTGGAACATGGATTGCGGAAAGCAGTGTCGGCCTACGCCGACGACGTAACAGTAATGGTGTCGACGGCCTCGGAAATCGGGGAGATCGGCACCTTACTGGAGGAGTACGAAAGGTTTACAGAGGCTAAGCTGAACCGGGACAAGTCGATCGGTCTGCAACTCGGCACGTGGAGGGGCAGATCGATGCCCTCCGATGGCGTCGTCGGGCGCTGGACAGAGGGTCCGGTGAAGTTGCTTGGGGTCTGGTTCGGACCAGACCTCCAGGTGGAGAAGAACTGGGGTGAGGTAACGAACAGGGTGTTTGCACTAACCCAGAAGTGGGCCGAGTGCAAACTGTCCCTGAAAGGTCGGGCTGAGGTGGCGAACACTTATATAGCGTCCGTCATCTATTACCGCCTGACCGTTGTGCCCTGCCCAACGGAAACGCTCGCCAAAATGGAGCGCGCACTCTTCCAATTCCTTTGGAAGAAACGGGCTCCTATGGTGAGGAGATCCATCTGCTGTCAACACCCTTCGAAAGGAGGGCTGGGGATGCCTAAACTAATGATACGTAAACACGCATTAAGGCTACGGCACCTCCATGTACTCCTCACCGGTCAACCGGTGTGGGCCCCGTTTGTGAGGCGAGCCTTTCCCAGACTCGTCTCACTTACCGAGCTGCAATCCTGAGTCAAGCAAAGACCGAGAAAACTGGGCGCCTGGGCACACTCGGTGTGCCAGGCGCTAACGGCTCTTTGGCAGGCGGACCCGGCTGTCAGTGGAGAATTCACCTCGTCATTCTATAGAGGGCTGGTGGTTAGCAGGTGCGACGACGCCCTCGGAGAAGCCCTAGGCATGGAGGAAGACGAACTGGCCAACCTGTTCGGTAGGACATTCAGATCGGGACCCATGGATAACTTCCAGAGGTCCCTGGCCTGGCAGTGCTACCGAAGGGCTCTGCCCGTTCGAGAAAGGCTCTACAGACACGGGCGCCCGCGTAGGGACCCCTCGAAAAAGATCTGTCCCAGATGCGTGTGCGACGAGGAAACCGTTGCACACGCATTGGTACACTGCTCGGGCATTACCGATCTGTGGGGCTATGTCGAACAACTGCTGTCAAGGGTGGGACCGATCCGGTTGACAACCGAGTCTATTTTAACGATCAAGCCGCCCCCCTCTTCAAAAACGAAGGAGAGGCGGTGTTTCTGTGCGTAATAGCCATGGCGAAAGAGGTTGTATGGTGTACGCGTCTGAAAGGACTGAGGTCAGACACCTTTCTCTTTGGCCAACAACTGGTCCGTTTCTTCCGATATCATTTCGGAAGAAGGATCAGGATGGAGAGAGAGGTGCTGCACCCCAGCCGTTTTTATGAAAGATGGGTGAAAGTGGCGAGAATGGCCCGTGTGAATGGGCTTTCACTCTACATCAGACTATAGGTGAGGAAGAGGAAAGATCAAGGGAGCACCCCCTCTCTGTGCCCCTGAGGAGAAGGGTTGCACACTTTTTTTCGTGGGTGGGTGCGACCCGCCAAGGCGCCTCCTCCGTATGGAGGATTTTGTTATAAAATTTATTTTGTTATATTGTATTTTATTTTTATACTTTGTTATTGCCTCCTCCATATTGAGGACGCCTTGCTATGTAAACTCCCCCCCATTGTACTTGTCCCACTCTTGATGCCCTGGTGGCAAATATAAAGAAAGTTATCTATCTGTCTATCTGTGCTATGGTGAAAGAAGTTATATGGTGGACGAGTTTGAGAGGACTGAGGACAGATGCCTTTCTCTCCGGACAACAATTGATTCCTTTCTTTAAGTATCACTATAGAAGGAGAATCAGGGTGGAGAGAGAGGCACTGCACCCCAGTAAATTTACTGAAAGGTGGGTGAATGAAGCGAAAATGGCCCGAGTGATTGGGCCTTCTCTGTTTATAAGCCTGTAGGTTGAGGAAGAGAGCAAAAGGAAGAAAGGACCACTTGCACAACACGCTCCTGGAGTTGAGGGTTGTTCTATAGACGGGGTATTAAACAACCCATTTGTGGCGCCTCCCCCTATTGGGGATTTCGATTGTTGTAATTGTTTGTTTTTATATTTTTTACACGACTGTATGTAAAATCCCCGGCATGACTTTGTATTGTCCCCTTTTCTTGTGCGCCCTTGTGGCTAATAAAGAAATCTATCTATCTATCTATCTATCTATCTATCAAGGTGTTGGCAAAGAGGCTGGCGCTTGTCGTCGAGAACCTGGGGGGAGAAGCGCAGACATGCGCAATCCCGACCAGGTCCATACACGACAACCACCACCTCATGCGATACATCATAGAGAGCGTAGGGTGTAAACCCGGCTTCGGTGGGGCCCTCATCAACTTGGATCAGTCTAAGGCTTTCGATAGGGTTGACCATCGTTACCTGGATGCGGTGCTCGAGGCGGCAGGCTTCGGACCCGTGTTCAGGGGCTGGATTGCTGCAATGCACAACAGCAACATCTGCTCAAGGGTCAAGGTGAACGGCTACCTCTCGGAGCCGTTTCATATCACACGCTCCATTCGACAGGGATGCCCTCTCTCCTCCCTTCTGTACGTACTGACTCTCGAGCCACTACTGCGGAAGTTGGAGCTGTTGCAGGGCATCCCTCTGGAACCGGGACTGCGGAAAGCGGCGTCGGCCTACGCCGACGACGTGACATTAATGGTGTCGAGCGCCTCGCAAATCGAAAAAGTCGGCACCTTACTGAAGGAATACGAAAGTTTCACAGGGGCGAAGGTGAACCGGGACAAGTCCATCGGTTTGCAACTCGGATCGTGGAGAGGCAAACCGATGCCTTCCGATGGCGTCGTCGGACGCTGGACGAAAGAACCGGTAAAGCTGCTCGGGGTCTGGTTGGGTCCGGACCTCTAGGTGGAGAAGAACTGGAACAAGGTGACGGCCAAGGTGTTTGCACTCACCCAGAAGTGGGCCGAGTGCAAACTATCCTTGAAAGGTCGAGCGGAGGTGGCGAACACTTTTATAGCGTCCGCCATCTACTACCGCTTGACCGTCGAGCCTTGTCCAGCCAAAACGCTCACCAAAATGGAGCGCACGCTTTTCCAATTCCTTTGGAAGAGGCGGGCTCCTTTGGTGAGAAGATCCATCTGCTGCCAACACCCTTCCAACGGAGGGCTGGGGATGACTTGGCTGACGATGCGCAAACACGCACTCAGGCTGCGGCATCTGTACGCATTCCTCACCGGACAACGGGTGTGGGCCCCGTTCGTGAGGCGAGCCTTCCCACGACTCGTCTCGCTGACCGAGCTGCAGTCCTGGGTCAAGCAAAGACCGAGGAAAATGGGCGACTGGCACATCGAATGTGCTCACACGCTCACAGCCCTCTGGCCGGCGGACCCGGCGATCAGTTGAGACTCCACGTCGTCATTCTATAGAGGGTTGATCCGCAGCAAGTGCGACGACGCGCTCGGTGAAACTCTAGGCGTAGAGGAAGATGAACTGGCCAGTCTGTTCGGTAGGACCTTCCACCCGGGACCGATGGACAACTTCCAAAAGTCCCTGGCCTGGCAGTGCTACCAGTTCCTGACAAGCTCTACAGACATGGGCGCCCGGGCAGGGACCCTGCAAAAAAGATGTGTCCGTGGTGCGTGCGAGACGAAGAAACCATCGCGCACGCATTCATACACTGCCCGGGAGTCACCGACGTGGGGCTATGTAGAACGACTATTGTCGCGGGTGGGACCAATCCGGTCGACCACCGAGTTCATTGTCATGATCAAACCGCCACCCTCCTTCAAAAACGAAGGAGAGGCGGTTTTCCTTTGTGTGATAGCTATGGTGGACAAGGTTGAAAGGGCTGAGGTCAGACACCTTTCTCTCCGGCCAACAACTGATTCTTTTTCAAATACCACTTTGGAAGAATAATCAGGATGGAGAGAGAGAAGCTGTACCCCAGCAAGTTTTATGAAAGGTGGGTGAAAGTGGCGAGAATGGCCCGAGTGAATGGGCCTTCTCTCTATATCAGCATGTAGGTTCAGGAAAAGGAGGAGAGGAAAGGAGTACAAACTCTTCGTACTCCTGGAGATGAGGGTTGCACATTTTTTCGGGGGTATGTGTTACCCATATGAACTGTCTCCTCCTATTGGGGAAAATCGACTAATTTTTAAATTGCATTTGTAATAATATTTTACACGTTTTTATTGTATGTAAACTTCCCCCTTTGTGCCCCTGTGGCTAATAAAGGAACATATCTATCTATCTATCAAGTATTAGTATATCATTGGAAATAGATCTCGATAGATCTCGATAGAGGAAATTTAAAATAACAAGTCCATATCAGTGGATTCCTTTTGCATGTTAGGCTCATACGTGAATGCACATACAGCTGACAAGGTAAACTTATCTTTAAACATAACGTAATGTATCTGGCGAATCAGTTGAGATATATTAATTTTCTTCGTTCTATTGCAGAGCTCCCGTTCCAGTGTTGGGGGGAGGGGTATATATATATATATATACACGCCAGAGTGGTGGCCGAATTGATTTATGGTATTTAGTTACATTCTAACGTCCTGAGTTCAAATCCCACCGTGGTTAGCTTTACCTTTTATCCTTACTGGGTCGATAAGATAAAGTACCAGTGATACACTGGGCCGATGTAATCGACTTTTCCCTTCCCCAAAATTGTTGGCCTTGTGCCTAAATGAGAAACCATTATTTGGAATGAAATACAGAGGGTACACACAGGGTACACCCCACCCCGGTACCCCCAACCAGCACATCCCACCCCAGCACCCCGCCCCGACACACTCAACCCCAACACCCCTCCCCCACCCCAGCGCACCCCCACCTACAAAGTCATTGCAGAACAATTGATATTGTTGGTACGACCGAGATTTCAGTAAATTCAAATCGACAACTCTAAAAATCAATTCATCTCATAAAATACTGCATCGTCATCGTCATCATCATTGTCATCACCATCACCCTCATGCTCCTCACCACCACCATCATCATTATCTTCACCACAACCACCACCATAATCTTCATTGTCATCATCTTCATTGTCATCATCATCATTATCCTGATCACCACCAGCATCATCATTCTTACCACCAACGCCAACACCACCGCCGCCATCCTCTCCACTACCACCACTACCAATGACATCACCTCCATCATCATTATCCTATGATAGGCTGTTCTATGCAGATATCGACTGAATGGGTCTTAATGTAACATAGTATTTCTCTCCGTCTATAATTCCGTATATAAACCCAACATATTTGACCACCAGATTACGCGCTTTACGATAACCTGCATCCATGAACAAATGCTGAAACCTGACCATGTTTGGTTTTACCAGAGTTGAATGCGTGTACGGGGGTTGGCTGAAATGTTCATAGGCTGACTATGAAGAAGTGATGCTAGAGCTGTGAAATTTTGCACGGTTTATTTTCAACTTTTCTTATTAATGACTACTGTATGTTTCCAGGCACTATGTCGAAAAATAAACCTCATTTAGTCATTCCATGACAGTATCTTGGTCAGAGGATATTGTTTATTGAATCGACACAAGTATATTACTGCTATCTACTGATATTCGTTGTATGTTTGACATTAGACCACCGTGGGATTTAAAATCAAAATACGAGCCGACCCCCGTATATATATATATGTGTGTGTGTGTGTGTCTGTGTGTGTGTGTGTGTGTGTGTGTGTGTGTGTGTGTGTGTGTGTGTGTGTGTGTGTGTGTGTGTGTGCGTGCACATAAATAGTTGTAGGAAATGACAAAACAGAGGTACAACAAGTCTTATTAGTTTCACTGTGTGTGTGTGTGTACACGGGGGTCGGCTGAATAGTTTATAGGCTGATCAAGATACTCTCATGGAATGACTACATGAGGTTTATTTTTCAACATAGTCCCTAGAAAGAAACTGTGCAGTTATGAATAAGAGTTGAAATGCATGCAAGATTTCACAGCTCTAGAATCTTCATAGTCAGCCGATGAACTTTTCAGCGGACCCTCGAATAGGATAACGAAACAAAAAACCTTTAGTCCGGTACTGCTTCATCTTTGCCATGTTGTTTCTCCCACACCATTGTATCATTATATTCTCCCGTATTCCTTGTTGACTGGTAAAATGTATTTTCAATTTTTGTTACTTTTTAACACAAACTGCCTCATTTTGAAAATGTTATGCTACGTTTTTGAAATGGACTTAGCAGACCTATGTGTTTTCTCTGAAAATGAAACAACCAGAATTTCCCGTGTAAGTGACTGGGTATTCCTCAGACACGTGTCACCGTAATTCACGTAATTCACAGTCTGTAAATTCTAAGGCTATATTGTTTTTTGCCATTCATATTTTTTAATGGTTGCGTTCTGTACATTTCTACTATATACCACTTCATTATTTGTCTTCAAGTGGTAGCCGAGTAGAGCCAGATAAAATTACGGATATAGAGCTTTTGACTAAATGGTTTAAATCACGCCAAGGACAACTTTGCCTTTTATCATTTTGTGGTCACCAAAATAAGTGGAAAACTGACTTTAACCTGTTCACTACTTGAAATGAAATGCCTCACTCAAGAACACAAAATACCACTTAAGTTGTGTATTGAACCCACGGCTTTCTGATCGTAAGCCCGACGCCATAACCACGTGGCCACGTGTATTCAGGCTAATGTTAATGATAATGTTTCTAAAACGCTTCTAAAATGCGGAGTTTTCCATAGGACCTGTTGGTTATTATTTCTGGCGGCACATAGTTACGTCCCTTCACGTTTTGAATTTATATCCCACCGAGGTTAGCTTTGCCTCTCATCCTTACGGGGTTGATAAAATAAAGTACCAGTAATGCACTGGGGTCGATTTAATCGACTCGCCCCCGACTAAAATTTGTTGGCCTAAATCAGAAACCAATATTTAAAGGGTGGTGGAATCGGTTGAGCATCGGACAACATGCTTTGTGGTATATAGTTACTTCCCTTCACATGTTGAGTTCAAATCCCACCAAGGTTAACTTTGCTTTTCATCCTTATTGAGGTCGATAAATAAAGTACCAGTAATGCACTGGGGTCGATTTAATCGACTTTTCCGTCCTCCCAAGTTGTTGGTCTTGTGCCTAAATCATAAACCACCATTCCTGTTGATCTGTGTAGTTGCAGTTAAACGGAAGCAGAACTGATGGACTTTCTTGGGCTCTGAGAAAATAACTGACGAATACGTTTAATGTCTTCAGCAGATGTTCTTGGCTTATGCAGCAACGTCGTTCCTGTTTCCATAAACTATTTATACCAGTTATCAATCGACTGACGGACTTGAGCTTCTTTTGCATCTTTAGTTGTGTAATTTCTTTGTTTGAATATCAGATTTTGCTTCGATAAACCAAGAAACACATGCTTTTTCTTGTAGGTTAGTCATTTTTCTAATTCCTCTCTGAAACAAAGCAACGTAACATTTATAAAATCTTTAATAACAATCTATTAATATGCAAAAAGAAGTGATTTGTCAAGTTTCTTTAAATTTTGTAATACAATTTTTTAATTGTCAAAAGTCTTTGTGGACACACACACACACACACACACACACACACACACACACACACACACACACACACACACACACACACACACACACACACACACACACACACACACACACTCACACACACACACACACACACACACACATACACACACACACACACACACACACACATACACACACACACACACACACATATATATAAGGAAATGGAAAGCACAACACGGAAGACAATAAACCGACAAAAAGCACCGATACCCCTTCGGCAGCAGCCCCTAGACGTGAACCAGTACTGTATATCCAGTGTGTTTATAGATGTCAATATAGAAGCTCTGAGTAAAATACATAAAGGTTAGCATTACTACAAAACGTACGTAGAGGAAATACGTATAGAACATCCGCTCATGGAGGTTTTATAACCGACAAAGCCGTCCAGATAACAACGACATTAAGAGTGAATATACGAACAAAAAAACATCTTACGATTGGAATAAGACGGGATAAAGAGTGGAGGGGGAAAGAAAGAGACTCTTGGATTTGGACGATAGAGTGGGTGTGTTTAGACGAAACTAGTTATTTAGGATTTGCAAGAATGGTATAAGGTGGAAAGATAATGTGAGAGGATTATTAAGAACGAGTCAAAGAAAGAAAACAGAGAAACAAAGTGGGAAAGGAGAGGGAAAAGAAAGAACGTGGGGGGGGGGATGAAATAAATAAATAACGAGAGATAGAAAGATGGATAGATAGATAGATAGAGTGAAAGAGAAAGAGAGAGAGTGTGGGAGTGAGGGAGAGAGAGACAGATAAATCATAAAACAGGAGGTTCGTCGTGAAAAATTGATAACTATCTTTAGTGTAACGAGTGAGTTCTGTGTTGCGTTCTATATATTAGAAAAGGGGAGTAAGGTTCTATACAGAACAGTGGATATAGAGAAAAGGTGAAGTTAGAAATAGCACGGATAAAATATTTAAGGGTCTGTTTTTCTTTTTCTTTTTTTATCCTTTCTTTGATTCTTCAAAGTGACATTATTGAAAAGATGACATTATTGAAAAAATGAGAGGGACAATTTAAAAAAAAAAATTTTATAATTTATATAAAGTATTTAAAGTATTACTGGTTTCGATGTATTATTAAAATTCATCTTATTAAATGTTGAGTATTGAAATAAAAATTAAAAAGAATTAATAGGTGTTAAAAACTAAAACTATATATATACCTGATTAGTTTTTTCGTTGTTTTGGTATTGTATGCCGCAATTTTCAATTTGTCAAGCTATCTAAACGTAATGTCATTACTCTAAGGACCTACCCTTATTGAGTGCTTTGCTACTCATTCCTAATTGTAGGTCGACTTTGCTTGGCTGCAGCCAAAGCATCGATCTTTCACTTATATATATATATATATATATATATATATATATATATATATATATATATGAAAAAGTAAGACCCCGACGGGTATTTCTGGACTAAATTAGAATTTTTAGCCTGGTAAATAAATAGCCGAACTTGTCAAGGGGTACTTCCTTATATGGGAAGATTGTAGTTGTCAAGAGGATTGTTCAAAATTTGTTGTAAACACAAATAAGTCTATCATGGCATTTGGTGGGAGGTAGGGGTGGCTGAACTTGTGAGTGAGTGGAGCCGGTCAAGCGTTGAAAGTTAAATCTATACAGCAGATTCTAAGGATGGTGTATGAAAAGTCAAAAAATTGTTCTGGAGAAAATGGAGTAGGGAAGTTATAGAATAGGTAAGTCAAATGAGAGTAGGAGACAATAAAAATAATAGAAAGAAATATAAAATATATATATAAAATGAGATAGTGAGAAATGAATTAAAAAAAACACAGAAGAGTCTAGAGACAGCTGCTATAATTAGTAGGTGTTGCTTGTACGGCCAAAACTATAGAAAAGGTTAATAAGTTGAGAATGGGAAATACTAAATAAAAGATTATAGAAGTGGGTAGTGAAAAAATATAAATCAAATTTTTCAGGGGTCTAACACAGCTTCTATAAATAGTTAGTAAAGCGTATTCCGCTTATGCTATCTTAAAATTACAGGTGTGGTGGTACTTAGGCTACAAATGTTGACCAATCCTCTTGACAACTACAATCTTCCCATATAAAGAAGTACCCCTTGACAAGTTCGGCTATTTATTTACCAGGCGAAAAATTCTAATTTAGTCCAGAAATAGCCGTCGAAACGGCTTGAGCTCTGCCGTCGGGATCTTACTTTTTCCTATTACCCACGCTACTACCCTAAGTATTGAGTACTCTGGTGCGTTATGGTCCATCTGGTTCCTTACCACAATTCCTTCGTTATATATATATATATATATATATATAATCACTGAACGGTGTACGAGAACAGAAGGAAAAGGAAGAAAATCAAAACAGGGAGGATAATGAATGAAGAAGATAGTAACGATACTCCCTCGGCAACTGCCCCGGGAAGTGGATCATAGTGATTTCAAATACAACTTTTTCTACATATTTATTTACTCTTATTTCGATTTCTTTATATTTGTCCGTGTCATAGATAGATGAGATTGTTATTTTTGGAAGGGTTTCGAAAATAATTTTGTTATTTCGGTTAATATAAATGTAAAAATCTTATCGATTTTCATTTTAAAAGTTGGTGGAATAACACATACACACATACATGCATGCATATATAGAGATACATACATAGGTACATACATACGTACATACATACGTACATACATACATACATGCATGCATACATACATATACATACATATATATACATATATATACATATATGCATACATACATGCATACATATATATATATATACAATATACATGCATGCATACATATATAGATACATATAAATATATATACATATATACACACATATATATATATATACATATATATATATATATATATGCACATATACATATACTCACACATGCACACACACACACCTATATATATATATATATATATATATATATATATGTACATATATATATATATATATATATATATATATATATATATATATATATATATATATATATATATATATATATATATATATATATATATATATATGTACATATATATATATATATATATATATATATATATATATATATATATATATATATATATATATATATATATATATATATATGTACATATATATATATATATATATATATATATATATATATATATATATATATATATATATGTACATATATATATATATATATATATATATATATATATATATATATATATATATATATACATATGTACATATATATATATACACAGATATATATATTTAAAGAATGGTATATGTAAGAAGTTGTTGGATGGGATTAACACGATTATTAGATGTAATAGCAAGAATGGCCGATTTAGTTTATATAAAAAGGTTTACTTCACTTCAGTCAAAAAGAACTATAAACATATTACCACGAGTTGCAAAGGTTGACAATGTTATTTTTGTTGTTGGTTCATGAGGCTGGTTTAGTCTGCGACCAGGAGAGAAAGAAGATAATGGTCTGTAGACCTCTGAATTGTCTGTAGTTGACTGTAGACGACAGTGGCCTGCAGATAGCAGCGAATCTTTCACATAGCTTGTATTAGCGTACTGCTCCGATCGCTCTGTATGTCTGTAGACCTCTGGGACCTGAAGGTAGCGGTGAATCTTTCACATAGCTTGTCTGTATCGTGTTGCTCCGATCTCTCTGTATGTAAGGTGGGAAAATATAGGCTTTATATACCTGACGCTTTCTGTCTCCCACCTTGAGGGGATAGCCCACGCATTACATTAGTTCCCTACCCAGATCAATGCAGGAGCAGCGATCGATTATAAAAGGGGTAGCGGAATCTGGTTTCAGAAGCGTGTCCCAAAACACACAAAATGTGGTTACTGCGCCCGCATTTCGACTGCAGAGAAATTTGGAGAGAGAAAAAAAATAATCGTATAACTGTGTATGTATGTGTCTGTAACATTTAGAAGAAACTGTAACTATACAAAGTTGTGACCATGTTTTTCGAACTGTTGTGTATGGAGGGATGGACGTTGGGGTTACGGTATCGGATTACGGTATGATAAAAGAGAGAACTATTTCTCTCGATGTATCATCATACATAAGATGCTTTTCCAGTGAGTCGAGGTTTACGCTGACATGAGTGTGTGCAATTTTGAGTTGCGTGCTTGAGTGAGTTCAAGCAAGTAGTAACCATGGGTTGATTATCATGTGTTTAATAGCTGTTGCCGTACCTCGACCCGTTGTATCTCGATGGGGTTACGGTATCGGATTACGATATGATAACACAGAGGACTATTTCTCTCGATGTATCATCATACATAAGATGCTTTTCCAGTGAGTCGAGGTTTACGCTATGACATGAGTGTGTGCAATTTTGAGTTGCGTGCTTTAGTGAGTCAAAGCGAGTAGTAACCGTGGGTGAGTTTCTCATGTGTTTAATAGCTGTTGCCATACCTCGACCAGTTGAAAAGTGATCTCACTGAGACCCAACTGAATCCAGAATATACCATAGCCAAAAACATGTTGGTGTGTGACAAAGAAAATGATATGTGTTTGATGCAAAACGTGTATGTTGATAAAGGCATATAATATAGTGAAACAAATAAAAATAAAATGAACGTTCATATATAACCTGTAAAAAAAAAACATTTATATAATTGTTCTTTAAAAAAAGTTCGGTTTTCTCTTCTTTATGTGTTCGTTTTCTTGCTAGGAAGTAGTAGTATTGTCTGTTGTTGTTGTTGGAGATTACGAAGCAAGTGGTGAAGTGTTTGGTAATGAATCGAAACATAAAAGCGAAGTCACTGTAAATATTCCGTAGAATGGAAATTTGGTGAATAATTTGAAAAAGTGAAGTGTTATCATATAGTAGAATATAGATGAGAAGCTTGGTGAGAGAAAGTTGTTGATATTGGCAAAAGAAGCCATGATCAGATCAAAAAGGCTGCGGGTGGTTTTCTTTTTTTTTTAAATACTACTTCGTTTTTTTTTTAAGTCACGTCGGGTTCACCAATTTAACGAAGGTGTTTTTAGTTGTTAGAAGATAATTATAACAAAGTTGTTAGATGAGGTAACATTAATAGGTGTAAGAATGACCGATTTAGTTTATATATAAAGGTTTACTTCACTTCAGTCAAAAAGAACTATAAACATATTACCACGAGTTGCAAAGGTTGACGATGTTATTTTTGTTGTTGGTTCATGAGGCTGGTTTAGTCTGCGACCAGGAGAGAAAGAAAGTAATGTTCTGTAGACCTCTGAATTGTCTGAGTTGACTGTAGACGACTGTGGCCTGTAGATAGCGGTGAATTTTTCACATAGCTTGTAATATCGTACTGCTCCGATCGCTCTGTATGTCTGTAGACCTCTGCGGCCTGAAGGTAGCGGTGAATCTTTTACATAGCTTGTCTGTATCGTGGTGTTCCGATCTCTCTGTATTTCTGTAGACCTCTGGGACCTGAAGGTAGCGGTGAATCTTTCACATAGCTAGTCTGTATCGTGGTGCACCGATCTCTGTGTGCCTAAGGTGGGAAAATATAGGCTTTATATACATGTCGCTTTCTGTCTCCCACTTTAAGGGGATAGTCCACGCATGAACCTGTTCACACCAAAAGGGTGGTGACCTACAGTTTGACCTTTAGGTGTCACCCAAGGTTAAAGGCGTGGACAGATTTCGCTACATATCTATATACATATATACACACACACATATATATATATACACACACACATATATATATATATATACATACATACACACCTACATATACTCACACAAACACACCTATATATATATATATATATATATATATATATATATATACACATATATTTACACACACACACACACACACACACACACACACACACACACACACACACACACACACACACACACACACACACACACACACACACACATATATATATATATATATATATATTTATATATATATATATAGGAGAACAAACCGTTAAAACATGTTTATTTAAAATAGCACCTATGTACGTTTCGCCCGAATGGGCTTCTCAAGGGCATAAATAACTAAACGCACCTACACCTGACAACAACAATATCGGCCTTAACAACTCCCTAGCAGCATCTAATAGTGCTGGCAGCAGCCGCTACAGACGCAATCAACATAACCGCGACATGACTGGAGAATATGCAACTGACCCGCACGAGTCACCTGGCGGCAAGGGAAGGCGCTGCTGCGTGCGGAATAATAATGGTACCACACCGCACGCAGTGGGTTATAATGGTGCTAATGACAGGTGTGGGAGTTTAGGTAACAACGTAGATAGCAATAATAATAGCCTTACCATGGGAACTAGAAGGGACCGCGACCGAAATTGTAACTGCAGCGACATGGGACGCTGCCCCCTTAGGGGGAACTCTTGACTGATAGGGTTATATATAGGTGCACCGTAACTAGCCATAATAGCGTTAAACATTATATAGGGGCTACGTCTGGCCCGTTCAAAATTAGATTTCGAACACAACTCCACTCTTTCGCAAACAAGAAACTATGACACTCTACTTTGCTTGCGAACTACATCACAGCATTAAAGGACTCAAACATCAGCTTCTCCACGCACTGGGAAATTGTCGGCAGGGCTGCACAGTACAACATCTAGAGGAAGTGCGAGCTTTGCCTCATGGAGCTCTACCACATCATAACGGCACCCCACGAGCTCATCAACAGCAGAGCTGAAACGACTATAAGCTGTACACACCGCTTAAAAATATCCTACTCCAGATGGAATAAGAATGAGGAGTGAAACCGTAAACCGGGTCTCCCTTCACCAAGTTTTAACACCCCGATGGGCAGGCGCTTCAAAAAACATCCGGAAACTAACCATGCATCCCAGACCCTGCATGAATCGACCCAGGTGGGAAGGCGCTGCAAACAAACGTCTCGAAACAAATAGCTGACCATGTGCGTATCGACAATGGTAAGGTAGTAGCCACATACTGGTAACGGATAAAAATAATGTCCGGAAGAAACTGCCCTAACACCGGCCAGAGTTATCTCCCTTGGCCTACTGCAAAATCAATGCATGTTTTTTTACGAAGAATGAACTCTGACGTGAACTTATCTCTAAAAACCCATTCCGAGCCATGTAAGGAACACTTTTTAGTTATTTATGACCTTGAGAAGCCCATTCGAGTGAAACGTACGTAGGTGCTATTTTAAATAAACATGTTTTAACGGTTTGTTCTCGTATATTTATTTCTCCACGTGCTTACGCTCTGCTAATTCTTTCGCCCACTAGATATTAACACTTCTAATATTTGACACTGCCGGCACTAGTATTGAGCATCCTTTGCATTCTCTATTGGCAAATAACTACATGTATCACCTATCCCTCCTTCTCTCTCTCGATACGTAAATATTCTCTCTCTCTCCCTATATATATATATATATATATATATATATATATATATATATATATATATATATATATATAAGTAGAAGGGGTATTTAATTTGTTGGAAGTCCAACAAATATAAATGTTTATAACTGGTTTAGAGCACTCAACAGTTTACTGGAGTAGATATTCAATGATATTAAATAAATGGAAACTATATTTATAAAACCATATTTATTTTATTATATATATTTCAAGGGTACCAAGACACATTGATACGCTTTCATCAGATAAAATACAAAGTTTGTTTTATAAATAGATACATACCCATGAAAATCATACCTTATCGGTTGGAAATTCACTGGATAGTGGAAATATATCGGGGATTTTTCAAACTTACGTGTGTATATGTAAATGAATATGTAAATAATTGAAAAACAACCGTTTGTTTAAACGACTATAGAAAGAGAGAAGAGATAAGAGGAGAGGATAAAATAGTGCTAGAGAGAGAGAAAGAAGAAAGAAACAAGAGAAGATGAATAAAACTCATATAACGTTAATTTGAGGGAAATATAGTCTAGTATTTACGATTATTAGTTGTTTAAAATTTGTTTATAATATAATATTTTTCTTCTGTTATAAGTAGATAAATAAATACATGAATAAATAAATACATAAATAAATAAATAAATAAATAGATGGGTATATCATGTTATAGATAATTCTTCTAGTGAGTTATGAGGGATATTGGTTTTGCATTTAATGTAAATAAATATTAAGTTGAATTAAATTAAAATGGGAATATAAAAAAAACTCCGGTTTAATTTATTTATTCGTTAGTGTGAGACTATTTAGTTAAAATAAGTATAGATGTTCAAAGATACATTTACCCAGAATCAGTTAGTGGTTATAAATCTATTGAAAAATATTGATACAGTATTGAAAAAATATTGATACAGTATTAAAAAATATTAAAAAATTAGAGAAATCTTTTAAAAAAATAATTTAAGAAATAAAAAAAAAAATAAAGAAATAAAAAATTATTAAAATTAAAATTAAAATTAAAATTAAAATTAAAATTAAAATTAAAATAAAAATTTTTTAAAAAGTTAGAATTACATACGTATATATTTTATGAAATTTTAAGAGGTGGAATTATAGCAAAAGTTATATATATTATGATTTAGAGATATCAATATATTAAAACCAAGTGGATGAGATTGTTATGGAAATAAGTAGAAATATTATAAGTATAATTTATAAGTTATATATAGTTCTGAATGTTGAATTCAGGCGATGTCTACAAGAATTAAATAAATTCGCTCTTAGATTAATAGAGTTGTTACATTTAAGTATGAAAAAAATGTCCTCAATACACAATTTGCAGAATCTAGATAAAGCTGTGTTTCGGTACGCGGGTGCTTTTGAAACTATTTCCCAAGTTAATGAATAGTCCATACTCTTGCCTTTTAAGTTCCATATCAGGTTTGAAAGAGAAGTTGAAGATGTTTTATCAAATCTTCGGAAAGTGCATTTGTGATTATTCCAGCGACTTTTAAATTCTGTAGAAGTTGCACCGACATAGTTAAATATATTATCACTAGTTTTAACTGTACATTTATAGACGTTTTTATCTAAACACTTATTTTGTAAAGGGCAGTTTGATTTAATTCTACAGTTACATTTGTTGTTGTTCGGAACGGTACTATTATGTTGGATATTGCTAGAGATATTACTGCTATTTTGGTTATTTTGGTTAGGGTTTAAATTCCTATTATTAATTCTATTTATATTTTGTGCTATGTTCATAGTAGTAGAGTAGGATAGTTTTATAGTATGTCTGTTAAAGATTGAGTGGTACCTGTGGGCTTTAGGAAAACATTTATCTAGTGCTTTAAAGGTGTTTTTACGCTTAATGAGAATGGGGGTGAATACCAAATAATATTTTTAGTTCTAGTTCTTCTGTTAGTTTTAGAGTTTAAGTTAAATTTTTTATTATTATTATTACAATTAATAGTAGGGTTATTTGCCTTATTACTGTTGTCGATGTATTTAATCTTATTTATATACCCTGCTCTATTTAAAGCTTCATTATAATATTCTGCCTTATCGTCAAAAATGTTTTTATTAGCGAAGATGCGTGAAATCCGTTGTTGGACAGAATTGACGATAGTGTTCTTGATAGATCTAGGATGATTAGAGTTGAAACTTACATAGTTTAGATTCGCATTAATTTTATGGAATGGATAGTGGAGCCTTGTGTTAAGGTTTAATGTTACGTCTAAAAGGTTAACAATTTTATAGTTATTCTCTATTTCTAACTTAAGGTTGTAGCTATTGAAGAATTGTATTATGGATTTTCTTTTCTTATTAATTTCACAATTACTATGATTTTCAATTAAAAGCAGCATATCATCACGATAAAAACCACCGGTCATCTCTGGTATTTTTCTATGCAGTGTATTATTAATAAATAGCCCCACAAGATCGGTTATTTGCGCCGAGTCAGATGATCCCATGGTGATATCAAAATTATTTTTTCTATCGGCTCTTGTCCAGAGATGATTGTTGAATTCAATTAATGTTTCTGTGCAGTTAAAATAATATGAATTTCTTCGCTAGATAAATCTGTATCTTTAGATGCATAGACAAGAGCTTTATTAAGTAAACTAGGAGTAATAGAGGAGTAGTAGTTTGCAATATCCATTTGTATGAATTTTTTGTTATGTTTAAATTTTATGTTATTGAACCAATCTATAACCTCGTTAGTACCGTTCCATAGTTTTAAGTAAGATATTTCTTTAAGTTGCGGTATGATTCTATCTAATATATGTTTACTAACTATCCCCAAGTCTGATTTATATGGTGCTATAAGTCTGACTGGTAGTTCTATTTCAAAGTTTCTTTTGTGATCTTTCAGGTTAATTTTCGGTCTTCTTGGTATAAAGTGTTCGGTCCTATTTTCGGTACCTAATTTGTGAATTATTTCAGAAGCTTCTCTATTTACCATTTCAAGATCTTCATTAGTTGTTATTTTGTAGTTTTTCCTTAGTTCTTTCAATATAAGGTTATTGTATTTGTCCTTTTGCATTCCGTATAGATTGTTAGTTTTGTCAGATTTTACGAGGATCTTCTCAGTTTTTTCAAGATTGTCTATATTATTCTTGAGGCCTTTAAGGTATTCCTGGCCTACAAATTGGTTTTTCTTGAATTTGATGTTTTGTATGATCGATATTATTTCATTTTCAAATTCAATTAATCGTTTGTTGTTAGGTGGATTTTTCTTGGATTTGAAGATCATATCGAAGTTGTAACTGGATTTATTTGGTTTTTCATCTGATTTTCTATCGAAATGGAAGGCACGCCATCTAAGTCTTCGTATAAAGGAGTCAGATTTCTCAATGAGTTGTTTAAGATAGTCCTTATTCTTAGGTAAAGGTACATCTTTTAGAGAAGAAGAAATCCTAAAGAATTCCATTATTTAGCAATCAGTTATAATTTAAAGTGCTCAACATTAAAGGAGCTATTTATAAGTAGAAGAGGTATTTAATTTGTTGGAAGTCCAACAAATATAAATGTTTATAACTGATTTAGAGCACTCAACAGTTTACTGGAGTGGATATTCAATGATATTAAATAAATGGAAATAAATATTTATAAAACCATATTTATTTTATTATATATATTTCAAGGGTACCAAGACACATTGATACGCTTTCATCAGATAAAATACAAAGTTTGTTTTATAAATAGATACATACCCATGAAAATCATACCTTATCGGTTGGAAATTCACTGGCTAGTGGAAATGTATTAGGGATTTTTCAAACTTATGTGTGAATATGCAAATGAATATGTAAATAATTGAAAAACAACTGTTTATTTAAACGACTATGGAAAGAGATAAGAGATAAGAGGAGAGGATAAAATAGTGCTAGAGAGAGAGAAAGAAGAAAGAAACAAGAGAGGATGAATAAAACTCATATAACGTTAATTTGAGGGAAATATATTCTAAGTATATATCTTAATAGTAAGTGTATTTACGATTATTAGTCGTTTAACATTTGTTTATAATATAATATTTTTCTTCTGTTATAAGTATATAAATAAATAAACGGCGTATTCTAGGGTATTTTTAAAACCTGGCAGAGCACAATCTCCTCTCCAGGTCTGAATACAACAGATTTCGTCCAGAGAAGGATAGGGAGCGAGTGAATGGAAGTGAGAAAGAAATATAGAATACGAGACTGGTACTTTTCTTTGTCGACCTCGAATGTGTCAAAGGCAAATCGACCTTGGTGGGATTTAAACTCAGAGAGCAGAGAGCCGGAACAAATACCGCAAAGAATTCTAACGACTCTGCCAATTCACCACTTTAATATCAGCTAACACAATATATATATTATTTGATGAAATCAATACCAATAATACACTAGTAATATACATATTTAAACAGCCATACCTCTTCCCTAGCGAATATTTGTTTTGTATTTTAGAAAAAACAAAACACTATGTAAACTATGTTTCCAACCTGAAATCAAGATAGATAATGTAGTATTTATTCCTGGTAGTATAGAGTAGAGGGTTATCTGTTAATTAAAAATACCACTGATGCGTAAGAAGCTAATTCCTTACAGTAGGTTTTCGGTGATTTTATGACCGACCTGCAGAAACCTTTCAATAGAAGATAAGGTAAAGTTTGTAAACATGTAAAATAGATAACAAAGAAACCAGTTTATTATATAGTGATACTGAGTCTGTTTTTACAGCGACAAATTACATTTGTAAATATCTATATTGAAATGTCACTGGGTAAATGCGGTAGGTATGGTATTAAAATCAGGAAAAAATACACCAATACGACAAAAAAGAGTGGGGTATTTTTCCTTATTTCTATTTATCATACCACTCATTGTTTATTAACAACACACACACACACACACACACACACACACACACACACACACACACACACACACACACACACACACACACACACATATATATATATATATATATATATATATATATATGGGTTAGGAGGCGAGGCTGTGTGGTTACTGAAAACGAAGTGTTAGAAGGTAATCGGGACACAAACAAGAGATGAAAAGTTTCCCTTCTTTAGCTGGATGTTTTGGCACTAAAAAACAAAACATCGATCCGTAGCGCACCCATGGCCTTTTATCTATCAAAAGGACCATGAGTGAAAGAAGTGATAGCGAAGAGAGAGGAAGAAAGAAAAAGGGAAGAAGATAAAAAGGAAAAAGGAAGTAAACATACCGATAGAAGGGGGAACACAGGACAATAGCACACACACACACACACACACACACACACACACACACACACACACATATATATATATATATATATATATATATATATATATATATATATAAACACATCGTGTGCTAAGCTCAAACTTACGAAGCGCTTAGAGAATGAAGTTTACAGAAGATGTAGGTAATGAAGCGAAGAAAATAATTGCTAGTAGAATCAATTGCTATAAAATAGCTTATAAAATAGGTTAATGGCACTTAGAGACGGACAAAGAAGTTTACAGCGGCAGCCACGAGGAATCGAAACTCGTATCTCTCGGATATAGGATGAGGGATCTCATCATTGAGCTGAGGGACCTCTGACAACATCTTAATGTCTAAATTAACGGGCTGAATCAAATAGCTTTTGAGAATGTAAACAAACATCACGTGAGAAGCTCGCACTTTCGAACATACGAAGAGCGGAGATGATAAAGTTTAAAGAAAATATAGGATGCTCACGTGCGGAAAATAACTGCAATGTAAAGAAACACCATATCAATGGCTAGAGCACGCTGCGGTCGCTGGGAAAATGTTTTTTTTCGTCTCTAAGGGTCATTACCCCATTTTATAAGCTATTCCATAGCATTGCACTTTAGAAATTGCTAGTCTACTTATATATATAACCAGCAATTTCTCTGTCTGTCTGTCCGACAGTGGAAACACGTGCGTAGAGAGAGAGTGAGAGTGAAAGAAAGAGACAGACTACGAGAGGGGGATAGCGGGAGGGAGAGATGAGAAAGAGAGAGTGAATAGACGCTAAAACACGTGCTACAGAAATATTACCTTCCCCTTCCTTTCTCCACTTTGGTACTACCAAGAGAAACACTGTCGCTATAGAAACATTACCTTCCCATCTCCACTGACTTTGGTCACTGAGGCCGAGGGAGTCGCTGGTTGCTATAGAGACACCTTGCACAAGCCAGAAGTAACCAGTTCGAGGCGGTTCTGACTTGACACCATTTGAAGAAGGTTGCCATTGAATTTGTGGTTTGAAGAAGGTTGCCATTGAATTTGTGGTTGTTACTGCTGATAATAAGGACCATTTGAAGAAGGTTGCTGCTGATGAGGTAATTTATTAATCAGATTGCGCAGTTCCATAACCTACGTTTGATTTGTTCAATTTTTTTCTTCAATTTTTTTTGTTGCTTTTTTTTATTTCTTATTGAAAAAATATAAATAATAAAATAAGGTTAGAAATTTAAATACAATTAAATACGATTTAATTTCCATTTCCAGCAGCCAATGTCCAGTGTTCAATTTCATGAAAAAATTGGAAATAATAAAAAAAATTGGAGTTTAACTTTTGAACATTTGTTTTGACAATAAAAAAATATTTCCTTATTCACACCTAATGGTATGATTAAAATTTCATAGGAATATTTTTTTCTAACCGCCAGTTATTTATTTTCTCCTTTTTCGTTTTAACATATATTTATTTCAAAGATTTCACCGTATAGATAA
>OZ024753.1:24033124-24180434 GCA_964016885.1 Eledone cirrhosa | reverse complement strand
CACCCAACACACCACAGACATAACAACCGACATTACAATACATACAACACAACAGACACATAACAGCAGACATTACAGTACATACAACACAACAGAGACATAACAACAGACATTAAAATACACACAACACTACACAGACATAACAAAAGACATAAAAATACACACAAAACAGACATAACAACAGACATTATAATACACTCAACACAACAAAGCCGTAACAATAGACATTACAATACATGCAACACAACACAGACATTACATTACACACAACACAGACATAACAACATACATTACAATACATACAACACATCCATAAGAACAGACATTACATTAAATACAACACAGACATAACAACAGACATTACAATACACGCAACGCAACACAGTCATAACAAGAGACATTACAATACACAGAACATAACACAGACATAACGACAGACATAACAGTACACACAACACACACACAACAACAGACATTACATTAAATACAACATAGACATAACAGACATTACAGTACATACAACACAACACATACATAACAACAGATATTAAAATACACAACACTACACAGACATAACAACAGAAATAACAATACACACAACACAGACATAACAACAGACATTACAATACACGGAACACAACAAAGCCATAACAATGTACATTACAATACATACAACACAACACATACATGAAACATAAATTACAATACACACAGCACAGACATAAAAATAGACAATACAATACACATAACACAAAACAGACATAAAAACATACATTACAATATATACAACACAGACATAACAACAGACATTACAATACATACAACACAACACAGACATAACAACAGACATTAAAATACACACAACACAAACATAACTACAGACATTACAATAAACACAACAAAAATCTAACAACAGACATTACAATACTCACAGCACAGACATAACAACAGACATTACAATACCCCCAACTCAACACAGACATAACAACCGACATTACCATACACACAACACAGACATAACATACATAACAATACTCACAACACAGCGCTAACAACAGACACTACAAAATGCACAACACAACACATTCATAACAATAGACATTACAATAGATACAACACAACACAAACATTAAAATACACACAACAAACACAGACATAACAACAGACACTACAAAACATACAACACATCACCTACATAACAACACAGACATAACAAAATACATTACAATACACACAACACAGACACAACAACAGACATTACAATACACACAACACATATATAATAACAGATATTACAATACATACAACACAACACAGACGTAACAATACACATTACAATACACACAACACAACACAGATATAATAACAGACATTTCAATACACAGAACACAGACATAACAACAGACATTACAATACACACAATACAATACAGACATAACACACAGACATAGGAGTACAAACAACACAGACATAACAACAGACATTGCATTAAACAGAACACAACACAGACATAACAACAGACATTGCAATTCCAACAACACAACACAGACATAACAATATAAATTAAAATAAACAGAACACAGACATAACAACAGACATTACAATACACACAACACAGCACAGACACAACAACAGCCATTACAATACATACAACACAGGCATAACAGCAGACATTACAATACACATAACAAAACACAGACATAACATCAGACATTACAATGCACACAACCCAGACATAACAACAGTTAATACAATACACACAACACAACACAGACATAACAACAGACATTACAATACATACAACACAACACAGACATAACAACACACATTAGAGTACATACAACACAACACAGACATAGTAACAGACATTACAATACACACAACACTACACAGACATAACAACGGACATAATAATACACACAACACAGACATAACAACATACATTACTATACACACAACACAACACAGCCATAACAATAGACATTACAATACATACAACACAACACAAACATAAAACAGACATTACAATACACACAACACAGACATAACATCAAACAATACAATACACATAACAGACATAACAGACATAACAGAAATAACAATATACATTACAATACACATAACACAGACATGACAACATAAAATACAATACATACAAGACAGACATAACAACAAACATTACAATAGACACAATCCAACACAGACAAACAACAGACATTACAACACATACAACACAGCACAACAACAGCCATTATAATAGACACAACACAGACATAACAACAGACATTACAATACACACAACACAGACATAACAGACATTACAATACACCTTTCACAACACAGACATAACAGACATTACCATACGTACAACACAACACAGACATAACAAAAGACATCTCACTACATACAACACAACACAGACATAACAACAGACATTACCATACACACAACACAACAAAGACATAACAACAGACATTACAATGCACACAACACCTACATAACAACAGACATTACAATACACAACAAACCACTGACATAACAACCGACATTACAATGCATACAACACAACAGAGCCATAACAGCATACATTACAGTACATACAACACAACACAGACATAACAACAGACATTAAAATACACAACACTACAGAGACATAACAACAGACATTACAATAAACACAACACAGACATAATAACAGTCATTACAATACACACAACACAACACAGACATAACGACAGACAATACAATGCACACAACACGGACATAACAATAGACATTACAATACACACAACACACACATATATAACAACAGACATTACAATACATACACCACAACAGAGACATTAAAATACACAACAGAACACAGACATAACAACAGACATTACAATACACACAACACAACACAGACATAACAGCAGACATTAAAATACACACAACACACACAGACATAACAACAGACATTACAATACATACAACACAACACAGATATAATAACAGGCATTACAATACACACAACACAATACATATATAACAACTCAGACATTACCGTACAAACAACACAGACATAACAAAAGACATTGCATTACACAGAACACAACAAAGTCATAACAACAGACATTGCAATTCCAACAACACAACACAGACATAACAAGAGACATTAAAATACACAGAACACACACATAACAACAGACATTACAATACACACAACACAGCACATACAGAACAACTGACATTACAATACATACAATACAATACAGATATAACAACATACATTACAATACGCACAACACAACACAGACATAACAAGAGACATTACACTACATACAGCACAGACATAACAACAGACATTACAATACGTACAACACAGACATAAAAACAGAGATTACAATACATACAAGACAACGTAGATATAACAACAGACATTACAATACACAACACAACACAGACATAACAACAGAAACAACAATACACACAACACAGACATAACAACATACATTACAATACACATTACAATACACACAACACAAAACAGCCATAACAATAGACATTACAATACATACAACACAAACATAAAGCAGACTTTCCAATACACACAACACAACACAACCATAACAATAGACATTACAATATATACAGCACAACACTGACATAAAACAGACATTACAATAAAGACAACACAATACAGACATAACAAGAGACATTACAATACATAAAACACAACCCAGACATTACAATACACACAACACAAACATAACACCGGACATTACAATACACACAAAACAGACATAACAAAATACATTACAATACACACACCACAGACATAACAACATACATTACAATACATACAACACATACATAACAACAGACATTACATTAAATACCATACAGACATAACAACATACATTACATTACATACAACACAGACATAACAACAGAGATTACAATACACACAACACAACAGAGACATAACAACAGACATTACAATACACAACCCAACACATATAACAACAGACATTACAATACACACAACACAGACATAACAACATACGTTACAATACACACAACACAGTCATAACAACAGACATTACAATAAAGACAACATACATATAACAACATACATTACAATACACACAACGCAGACATAACAACATACACAAAAATACACACTACACAGACTTAACAATAGACATTACAATACATACAACACATCACAGACATAAAACAGATATTACAATACACATAACACAAGACAGACATATCAATAGACATAACAATACACACGACACAGACATCAGCAGACATTACAATACACACAACACAAGCATAACAATAGACATTACAATACATAAAACGCAACACAGACTTTACAATACACACAACACAAGCATAACAATAGACATTACAATACATAAAACCCAACACAGACATTACAATACACACAACACAGACATAACAACATACATTACAATACATACAACACAGACATAACAACAGACATTACATTAAATACAACACAGACATAACAACATATATTACAAAACACACAACGCAACACAGTCATAACAAGAGACATTACAATACACAGAACATAACACAGACATAACAACGGACATAACAATACACACAACAGAGACATAACAACATACATTACAATACATACAACACAGACATAACAGCAGGCATTACATTAAATACAGCACAGACATAACAACAGAGATTACAATACATGCAACACAACAGAGACATAGCAACATACATTACAATACATACAACACAGACCTAACAATAGCCATTACAATACACCTGACCCAACACAGATATAACAACAGACATTACAATACTCTCAACACATACGTAACAACGGACATTACATTAAATACAACACAGACATAACAACAGACGTTACAATACACACAACGCAACACATACATAACAGGAGACATTACAATACACACAACATAACACAGACATAACAACAGACATTACAATACACACAACCCAATACAGATATAAAAACAGACATTACAATACACACAACACAGACATATTAACAGACATTACAATACACACAACACAACACCGGCATTCCAACAGACATTACAATACACCCAACAGAACACGGATATAACAGACATTACAATACCTACGACACTACACAGACATAACGACAGACATTACAATATACACAACATAGACATAACAACATGCATTACAATACACACAACACAGCATGACAACAGACATTAAAATGCACACAACACATACATAAAAACAGACACTACAATACACACAACAGAATACAGACATAACAAAAAACATTACAATACACACCAAAAACAGACATAACAACAGATATTACAATACATACAACACAACTCAGCCATAATATAGACGTTACAATACATACAACACAATACAACACAGACATAACGACAGACAATACAATACATACCAAAACACAGACAACAACAGATATTATAATACATACAACACAACACAGATATTACAATACACACAACAGAACGCCGACATAACAACAGACATTACAATACAAACAACACAACACAGATATAACAAAAGACATTACAATACACACAACACACAGAGATAACAACAGACATTACAATACATACAAAACAACACAGACATAACAATAGACATTACAATACACGCAACACAACACATATATAATAGCGGACATTAAAATACATACAACACAACACAGACATAACAACACAGACATTACAGTACAAACAACATAGACATAACAACAGACATTGCATTAAACAGAACACAGCACAGACATAACAACAGACATTGCAATACACACAACACAACACAGACATAACAAACAGACATTACAATACACACAACACAGACATATCAACAGACATTGCAATACACACAACACAACACAACCATAACCATAGACATTACAATATATACAACACATCACTGACATAAAACAGACATTACAATAAACACAACACAACACACACATAACAAGAGACATTACAATACGTACAACACAACACACATCACAATACACACAACACAACAAAGACATAACAACATACATTACAATACACACAACACAAAACCGACATAACAACAGACATTACAATACACACAACACAACACATACATAACAACAGACACAACAACACACACAACACAGACTTAACAACAGACATTACAATACACACAACACAGCCATAACAATAGACATTACAATACATACAACACATCACAGACATAAAACAGACATTACAATACACACAACACAAACATAACAACAGACATAACAACACAACCTTAACAATAGAGATTACAATACATACAACACAACACAGACATTACACTACACACAACACAGACATAACATCATACATTACAATACATATAACACAGACATAACAACAGACATTACATTAAATACAACAAAGACATAACAATAGCCATTAGACTATAAACAAAGCAACACAGTCATAAAGAGAGACGTTACAATACACACAATATAACAAAGACATAACAACAGACATTACAATACACACAACACAACAGAGACATAACAACAGATATTACAATACATACAACACAGACCGACCAACACGCATTACAATACACACAACCCAACACATATATAACAACATACATTACAATACACTCAACACAGACATAACAACATACATTACAATATATACAACACAGACATAACAACTGACATTAAGTTAAATACAACACAGACATAACAACAGACATTGCGATACACACAACCTAACACAGATATAACAACAGACATTACAATACACACAACGCAGACATTACAATACACACAACAGAACACAGACATAACAACAGGCATTACGATACACACAGCACAACACAGACATAACAAAATACATTACAATACACAAGACAGACACATACATAACAACATACATTACAATACATACAACACAACACAGACATAACAACAGACATTACAATACACACAACACAGATATAACAACAGATATTACAATACATACAACACAGACATAACAATAGAAATTAAAATACACACAACACATATATAATAGCAGACATTAAAATGCATACAACACAACACAGACACTACAGTACAAACATCACAGACATAACAACAGACATTGCATTAAACAGAACACAACACAGACATAACAACAGACATTGCAATACACACAACACAACACAGACATAACAAGAGACATTACAATACACACAACACAACAGCCATAATAATAAACATTATAATACATACAACACAACACAGACATAGCAACAGACATAAGAATACATACGACACAGACATATCAACAGACATTACAATACATACAACACAACACAGCTATAACAATAGACGTTACAATACATACAACACAACACAGACATAAAACAGACATTACAATACACACAACACAAGACAAACAACAACAGACACAACAATTAACACGACACAGATATATCAACAGACATTACAATACACACAACACAACACAACCATAACCATAGACATTACCATACATACAACACAACACAGACATTACAATAAACACAACACAGACATAACAACATATATTACAATACACACAACACAACACAGACATAACAATAGACGTTACAATACATACAAGACAACACATATATAACAACATACACTACAATACACACAAAACAACACATACATAACAACAGTCACAACAACACACTCAACACAGACCTAACAACAGACATTACAATACACACAACACAACACAGCCATAACAATAGAAATTACAATAGATACAACACAACACAGACATAAAACAGACATTACATTACATACAACACAACACAGACATAACAACAGACATAGCAATACACACGACAGTGACATATCAACAGACATTACAATACACACAAAACAAAACACATACATAACAACAAAGATTACAATACACACATCACAACACAGACATAAGAACAGACATTAAAATACACACAACACAACACATATATAACAACAGATAATACAATACATACACCACTACACAGACATTACAATACACACAAAACAGGCATAACAACATAGATTACACTACATACAACACAGACATAACAACAGACATTACATTAAATACAACACAGACATAACAACAGACATTACAATACAAACAACGCAACACAGTCATAAAGAGAGACATTACAATACACACAATATAACACAGACATAACAACATACATTACAATACACACAACACAACAGACATAACAACATGCATTACAATACATACAACACAGACATAACAACGAACATTACATACAACACAGACATAACAACAGACATTACAATACAGACAACCCAACACAGATAAGACAACATACATTACAATACACACAACACAGACATAACAACATACATTACAATACATACAACACAGTCATAACAACGAACATTACATACAACACAGACATAACAACAGACATTACAATACACACAACGCAACACATACATAACAAGAGACATTACAATACACACAAGATAACACCCACATAAAAACAGAGACAATACAATACACACAACACAACAGAGACATAACAACAGCCATTACAATATATACAACACAGACATAACAACGGATATTACGATACACACAACACAGACATAAGAACAGACATTACATTACACACAACACAACACAAACATAACAAGTGACATTACAATACATACAAGACAACACAGATATAAGAACATACATTACAATACACACAACACAACACAGACATAACAACAGACATAACAATACACACGACACAGACAGATTAACATACATTACCATACACAAAACACAACCCAACCATAACAATAGACATTACGATACATACAACACAACACAGACATCACAATACACACAACACAGACATAACAACAGACATTACAATACACACAACGCAACACAGTCATAACAAGAGACATTACAATACACACAACATAACACAGACATAACAGCAGACATAACAATACACACAACACAGACATAACAACATACATTACAATACATACAACACAGACATAACAACAGACATTACAATACATACAACACATACATAACAAACATTACAATACACACAACGCAACACGGACATAACAAGAGAGATTACAATACACACAACATAACACAGGCATAACAACAGACATTACAATACACACAACACAACACAGACATAACATACATTACACTACACACAAGACAGACATAACAACATACAGCACAATACACACAACACAAAACAGACATAATAAGAAACATTACAATACATACAATACAACACAGACATAAAATCAGACATTACAATACAATATCCACAACACAACACAGACATAACAACAGACATTACAATACACAACAACGCAAAACAGACATAACAGCAGACATTACAATACACACAACACAACACAGACATTACTAGAGACATTACAATACATACAAGACAACACATATATAACATATATTACAATACACACAACACAACACATACATAACAACAGACACAACAATGCACACAACACAGATTTAACAACAGACATTACAATACACACAGCACAACACAGCCATAACAATAGACATTATATAACATACAATACAACACAGACATAAAACAGTCATTACAATACACACAACACTGACATAACAACATACATTACATTACATATCAACACAGACATTACAACAGACATTACAATACACACAACGCAACACAGACATAACAAGAGAGATTACAATACACACAACATAACACACACATAACAACATACATTACAATACACACAACACAAAAGAGACATAACAACAGACATTACAATACATACAACACAGACCTAACCACAGACATTACAATACACTCAACACAGACATACCAACATACATTACAAAACATACGACACAGACATAACAACAGACATTACATTGAGTACAACACAGACATAACAAAAGACATTTCAATATATACAACACATACATAAAAACAGACATTACAATACACACAACGCAACACATACATGACAAGAGACGTTACAATACACACAAAATAATACAGACATAACGACAGACATTACAATACACACAACACAGACAACAACAGACATTACAATACACACTAAACAACACAGATATAACAACATACATTACAATACATACAACACAGACACAGCGACTAAAATTACAATACATACAATACAACAGAGACATAACAGCAGACATTACATTACATAAAACACAACACAGAGATAACAACAGACATTAAAATACACACAACACTACACAGACATAACCACAGACATTACAATACACACAACACATACATAACAACAGACATTACAATACACACAACACAACACAAACTTAACAACAGACATTAAAATACATACAAGACAACACAGGCATAACAACAGACATTACAATACATACAACACAGACATAACAACAGACATCACAATACATAACACACAGACATAGCAACATACATTACAATACACACAACACATACATAACAACATACAATACATTACACACAACACAGATATAACAATAGACATTGCAATACACACAAGATAACACAGTCATAACAACAGAAATTACAATATCCACAACACAACACAGACATAACAACAGACATTACAATACACAACAACGCAAAACAGACATAACAGCAGACATTACAATACACACAACACAACACAGACATTAATAGGGACATTACAATACATACAAGACAACACATATATAACATATATTACAATACACACAACACAACACATACATAACAACAGACACAACAATGCACACAACACAGACTTAACAACAGACATTACAATACACACAGCACAACACAGCCATAACAATAGACATTACATAACATACAATACAACACAGACATAAAACAGTCATTACATTACACACAACACAGACATAACAATATACATTACATTACATATCAACACATACATTACAACAGACATTACAATACACACAACGCAACACATACATAACAAGAGAGATTACAATACACACAACATAACACACACATAACAACATACATTACAATACACACAACACAAAAGAGACATAACAACAGACATTACAATACATACAACACAGACCTAACCACAAACATTACAATACACTCAACACAGACATACCAACATACATTACAAAACATACGACACAGACATAACAACAGACATTACATTGAGTACAACACAGACATAACAAAAGACATTTCAATATATACAACACATACATAAAAACAGACATTACAATACACACAACGCAACACATACATGACAAGAGACGTTACAATACACACAAAATAATACAGACATAACGACAGACATTACAATACACACAACACAACACAGACATTACAATACACACACAACACAGACAACAACAGACATTACAATACACACTAAACAACACAGATATAACAACATACATTACAATACATACAACACAGACACAGCGACTGAAATTACAATACATACAATACAACAGAGACAAGACATTACAGTACATAAAACACAACGAAGAGATAACAACAGAAATTAAAATACACACAACACTACACAGACATAACCACAGACATTACAATACACACAACACATACATAACAACAGACATTACAATACACACAACACAACACAAACTTAACAACAGACATTAAAATACATACAAGACAACACAGGCATAACAACAGACATTACAATACATACAACACAGACATAACAACAGACATCACAATACATAACACACAGACATAGCAACATACATTACAATACACACAACACATACATAACAACATACAATACATTACACACAACACAGATATAACAATAGACATTGCAATACACACAAGATAACACAGTCATAACAACAGAAATTACAATACACACAACACAACACAGACATAACAACAGACATTACAATACATACAACAGAACACAGACTTAACACAGACTTTACAATACACACATCACCCAACAGATATAACAACCGACATTACAATACATAAAACACAGACATAACCACAGAAATTACAATACACACATCACAACACAGATACAACAACAGACATTACAGTACACACAACACAACACAGACATAACGACAGACATTACAATACACACAACACAGACATAATAACAGACATTACAATACACACAACACACCACAGGCATAACAACAGAGATTACAATACATACAACACAACATAGACATAACAACAGACATTACCATACACACAACACAGTCAATACAACAGACATTACAATACACAAAACACAGTCATAACAACAGACATTACAATACACACAACACAACAGAGACATAACAACAGACATTAAAATACACACAGCACCACACAGATATAACAACAGACATTACAATACATACAACACAGACATAACAACTGACATCACAATACATAAAACATAGACATACCAACATACATTACAATACACACAATACAGACATAACAACAGACATTACAATACACACAACACAACACAGACATAACAGCAGACATTAAAATACATACAACACAACACAGACATAACAACAGACATTACACTACATACAACACAGGCATAACAACAGACATTACAATACGCACAACACAGACATAACAACAGACATTACAATACACAAAACACCATACATATATAATAACAGACATTACAATACATACAACACAACACAGACTTAACAACAGACTTTACAATACACACAACGCCCAAGAGATAAAACAATCGACATTACAATACATAAAACACAGATATAACAACATACATTACAGTACACACAACAAAACACAGACATAACCACAGACATTACGATACACACAACACAGGCATAACAAAAGACATTACCATATACAAAACATAGACGTAACAACAGACATTACAATACACACAACACAACACAGACATAACCACAGACATTACAATACACACAATACCGACATAACAACAGACATTACAATACACACAACACAACACAAGCATAACGACAGAGATGACAATACATACCACACAACAGAGTAACAACAGACATTACCATACACACAACACAGACAATACAACAGACATTACAATACATACAACACAACACAGACGTAACAACAGACATTACAATACATACAACACAACACAGACATTACCATTTATACAACGCAACACAGGCATAACCACATACATTACAATACAGACAACACAACACAGACATAACTAGAGATTTTACAATAGACACAATAAAACACAGACATAATAACAGACATTACAATACACAACACAACACAGACATTACAATCATTACAATACACACAACACAGACATAACAACATACATTACATTACACACAACACAGACATAAAAAGACATTACAATACACAAAACACAGACATAACAAAAGACATTTCAATAAATACAACACAACTCAACAGAGACAACAACAGACATTACAATACATACAACAAAACACAGACATAACAATATATATTACAATACGCATAACAGAGACGTAACAACAGACATTAAAATACACACAACACAGACATAACAAGAGACATTGCAATACACACAACACAGGCATAACAACAGACATTACAATACACACAATACAAACATAACAGACATTACAATACACACAACACAGACATAACAACAGACATTACACTACATACAACACAACACAGACATATCACCAGACATTACAGTAGATACAACACAACACATACATAGCAACAGAGATTACAATACACACAACACAACACATACATAACAATAGACATTACAATACACACAAAACAAAATAGATATAACAACAGACATTACAATACACACAACACAAAACAGACATAACAATAGACATTACAATACACACAACCCAAGACAGACATAACAACAGACATTACAATACACACAACAGAAAACATACATAACAATAGACATTAAAATACACACAACCCAACACAGATATAACAACAGACATTACGATTCATACAACACAGACATAACAACATACATTACAGTACATAGAACACTACACAGTCATAACAACAGACATAATAATACATACAACAATACACAGCCATAACAACAGACATTACAATACACAAAACACAGACATAACAACAGAAATAACAACAGACATAACAACAGACATTACAGTACATAAAACACAACACAGACATAACAACATACATTACAATACACACAACACAACACAGACATAACAACAGACATTACAATACACACAAAACAGACATCACAACAAACATTACAATACACACAACACAACAAAGACATAACAACAGACATTACAATACACACAACACAGATATAACAACAGACATTACAATACACACAACACAAATCAGACATAACAAAACATTACATTACACACAACTGAGACATAACAACAGACATTTCAATAAACACAACACAGACATAACACCAGTCATTACAGTACATACAACACAACACATACATAGCATCAGAGATTACAATACACACAACACAACACAGACATAACAATAGACATTACAATACACACAAAACAACACAGATATAACACAAGACATTACAATACACACAACACAAAACAGACATAACAATAGACATTACAATAAACAAAACCCAAGACAGACATAACAACAGGCATTACAATACATACAACACAGACATAACAACATACATTACAATACATAGAACACAACACAGACATAACCACACACACAAGAATACATACAACAATACACAGCCATAACACCAGATATTACAGTACATACAACACAACACATACATAGCATCAGAGATTACAATACACACAACACAACACAGACATAACAATAGACATTACAATACACACAAAACAACACAGATATAACACAAGACATTACAATACACACAACACAAAACAGACATAACAATAGACATTACAATAAACAAAACCCAAGACAGACATAACAACAGGCATTACAATACACACAACACAAACATAACAACGCACGTTACAGTACATACAACACAACACAGACATAACAACATACATTACAATATATACAACACATCCATAAGAACAGACATTACAATACACACACCACAAAACAGACATAACAACATACATTACAATACACACAACGCAACACAGACATAACAACAGACATTACAATACACACACCATAGACATAACAACAGACATTACAATACAAACAACACAACAGACATAGGAACTGATATTACAATACATAGGACACAACACAGACATAACAACAGACATTAAAATACGCACAACACAGACATAACAACAGACATTGCAATACACACAACACAACACAAACATAACAACCGACATTACAATACACACAATACAGACATAACAACAGACATTACAATACACACAACACTGACATAACAACAGACATTATACTACATACAACACAACACAGACATAACAACAGACATTACAGTATATACAGCAAAACACATACATAGCAACATAGATTACAATACACACAACACAACACAGATATAACAATAGATATTACAATACACACAACACAACACAAATATAACAACAGACATTACAATACACTCAACACAGACATAACACCAGGCATTACAATACACACAACATAACACAGACATAACAACAGACATTAATATACATAGAACACAACACAAACATAACAAGAGACGTAAGTATATATGCAACAATACAAAGACATAACAACAGACATGACAATACACACAACACACACATAACAACAGGCATAACAACAGACATATCAGTACATACAACACAACGCAGACATAACAACAGAAATTACAATACACACAACACAACACAGACATAACAACAGACATTACAATACATAAAACACAGACATACCAACAATCATTACAATACACACAACACAGACGTAACAACAGACATTAAAATACACAGCACCACACAGATATAACAACAGACATTACAATACATACAACACAACAAAGACGTAACAACAGACATTACAATACATACAACACAACGCAGACATAACAACAGACATTACCATATATACAAAAAAACACAGATATAACAAAACATTACAATACACACAACACAGACATAACTACAGACATTACAATACACACAACACAACACAGACATAACAACAGCCATTTCAATAAACACAACACAACACAACAGAGACATAACAACAGACATTACAATACATAAAACAAAAAAATAGACATAACAACAGACATTACAATACACACAAGCCAACACAGATATGACAACATACATTACAATACACTCAACATAGACATAACAACATACACTACAATACACACAACACAGACATAACAACAGATATTACACTACATACAACACATACATAACACCAGACATTACAGTACCTACAACACAAATACATAGCATAAGAGATTACAATACACGCAACTCAATACAGTCATAACAATAGACATTACAATACACACAACACAACACAGATATAACAACAGACATTACAATACACCCAACACAAAACAGACATAACATTAGACATTACAATACACACAACACAGACATAACAACAGACATAACAACAGACATTTCAGTTCATACAACACAACACAGACATAACAACATACATTAGAGTACACACAACACAGACATAACAACATATATTACAATACACACAACACAGACATAACAACAGACATTACAATACAAACAACACAAAAGACATAAGTACAGACATTACAATACACACAACACAAAATAGACATATAAACAGACGTTAAAATACGCACAACAGAAAAATAACAACAGACATTGCAATACACACACAACAACACAAACATAACAACCGACATTACAATACACACAATACAGACATAGCAACATTACTGTACATACAACACAACACAGATATAACAGTAGAAATTACAATACACACAACACAACACAAAAAGAACAACATACATTACAATACACACGACACAAAACAGACATAACAACAGATATTACAATACACACAACCCAACACAGACATAACAACAGACATTACAATACATACAACACAGACATAACAACATACATTACAATACACACAACATAACACAGATATAAGAACAGACATTACAATACATAGAACACAACACAGACATAACAAGAGTAATTACAAAACTCACAACACAGACATAACAACAGACATTACAATACACACAACGCAGACATAACAACAGACATTACAATACATACGACACAACATAGACATAACAACATACATTACATTACATACAACACAGACAATACAACAGACATTACAATACACAACACACATCACAGACATTACAATACATACAAAACAGACATGACAACAGACATTACAATACACACCACCCAGACATAACCACAGACATTACGATACACACAACACATACATAACAACAGACATTCCCATTCACACAACACAGACAATACAACAATCATTACAATACACAAAACACAACACAGACATTACAATACACACAAAACAGACATGACAACAGACATTACAATACACACAACACAGACATAACAATAGACAATACAATACACACAAAACAACACAGAAATAACAACATACATTACAATACATACAACACATACATTATAACATACATCACAATACACAAAACACAACACAGACATTACAATACACACAAAACAGACATGACAACAGACATTACAATACACACAACACAGACATAACAATAGACAATACAATACACACAAAACAACACAGAAATAACAACATACATTACAATACATACAACACATACATTATAACATACATCACAATACACAGAACATAACACAGACATAACAACATACATTCCAATACATAGAACAAAACACAGAGATAACAGTAATTACAATACACACAACACAGTTATAACAACAGACATAAAAATACACACAACAAAGACATAACAACAGACATTACAATACATACAACACAACACAGACATAACCCCAGAATTTACAATACACAAAACACTCACATAACAACAGACATTATACTACATACAACATAACACAGACATAACAACAGACATTACAGTGCATACAGCACAACACATACATAGCAACAGAGATTACAATACACACAACACAACACAAATATAACAACAGACATTACAAGACGCACAACACAGATATGACAACAGACATTACAATACATACAACACAACACAGATGTAACAACAGAGATTACAATACATACAACCCAACACAGACATAACAACAGACATTAACAGATAACCAACGCAACACAGACATAACCACATACATTACAATACGCACAACACAGACATAACAACAGCCATTACAATACACACATCACAGACATAACAGCAGACATTAAAATACGCACAACACAGATATTAAAATACGCACAACACATACATAACAAAAGACATTGCAATACACAAACACAACACAAACATAACAACCGACATTACAATACACAGGATACAGACATAACAACAGCCATTACAATACACACAACGCAGACATAACAACAGACATTACACTACATACGACACAACACAGACATAACAACAGACATTACATTACATACAACATAGACAATACAGCAGACATTACAATACACAACACACAACACATACATTACAATACATACAGCACAACACAGACATAACCACAGAAATTACAATACACACAACACAGACATAACAACAGACATTACCATTCACACAACACAGACAATACAAAAGACATTACAATTCACAAAACACAACACAGACATTACAATACACACAAAACAGACACAGACATTACAATACACACAACCCAGACATAACAACAGACATTACAATACATAAAACACAACACAGACATAATAACAGACATCACACTACAAACAACACAGACATAACAACAGACATTACAATACACACAACAGAACAGAGACATGACAACAGACATGACACTACACACAACACAACACAGGCATAATAACAAACATTAAAATACACACAACACAGATATAACAACAGACATTACAATGCATACAACACAGACATTATAACAGACATTACAATACATAAAACACAGACATAACAACATACATTACAATACACACAACACAGACATAACAACAGACATTACAATACATACAACAAAACACACATAACACAAGACATTACAATACACACAAAAATACACAGACATA
This sequence comes from Eledone cirrhosa, assembly GCA_964016885.1. Taxonomy (NCBI): domain Eukaryota; kingdom Metazoa; phylum Mollusca; class Cephalopoda; order Octopoda; family Eledonidae; genus Eledone; species Eledone cirrhosa. The sequence goes on along the minus strand of OZ024753.1, from coordinate 24,161,144 downwards.
AAAACAGACATTACAATACATACAACACAACAGAGACATACGAACATACATTACAATACACACAACACAGACATAACAACAGACATTACAATACACGCAATACAACACAGACATACCAATATACATTACAATACACACAACACAACACATATATAACAACGGACATTACAATACACACAACACAAAACACACATAACAACAGACATTACAATACACACAAACCAACACAGACATAAAAACAGACATTACAATACATACAACACAACAGCGACATTAGAACTGGCTTTCAGATAGACACAACACGACACAGATATAACAACAGGCATTACAATAAATATAACACAAACATAACAACAAACATTACAATACATAAAACATAGACATCATAACATACATTACAATACACACAACATAACGTAGACATAACAACAGACATTACAATTCATAGAACACAACACAGACTTAACAACATACATTATAATACATACAACAAAACACAGACATAACAACAGACATTACAATACACACAACACAGACACAACAACAGACATTACGATACACACAACACAACACGGACATAACAACAGACAATAAAATACAAACAACATCACACAGACTTAACAACAGACATTACAATACACACAACACCACACAGATATAACAACAGACATTACAATACATAAAACACAGACATAACAACCTACATCACAATACACACAACTCAACACAGACATAAAGACAGACATTACAATACACACAACACAACACAGATATAACAACATACATTACCATACACACAACACATACATAACAACAGACATTACAATACACACAACACAACAAAGACATAACAACAGACATTAAAATACATACAACACAACACGGACATTACAACAAACATTAAAATACACACAACACCACACAGATATAACAACAGAGATTACAATACATACAACCCAACACAGACATAACAACAGACATTAACATATAAACAACGCAACACAGACATAACCACATACATTACAATACGCACAACACAGACATAACAACAGCCATTACAATACACACATCACAGACATAACAACAGACATTAAAATACGCACAACACAGACATAACAAAAGACATTGCAATACACACAATACAACACAAACATAACAACCGACATTACAATACACACAATACAGACATAACAACAGACATTACAATACAAACGACACAACACAGACATAACAACAGACATTACATTGCATACAACACAGACAATACAACGGACATTACAATACACAAAACACAACACAGACATTACAATACATACAAAACAGACATGGCAACAGACATTATAATTCACACTACCCAGACATAACAACAGACATTACAATACATACAGCACAACACAGACATAACCACAGACATTACAATAAACACAACACAGACATAACAACATACATTACCATTCACACAACACAGACAATACCACAGACATTACGATATACACAACACAACACAGACATTACAATACACACAAAACAGACATTACAATACACACAACATAGACATAACAACAGACATTACAATACACACAACAGAACAGAGACATGACAACAGTCATTACACTACACACAACACAACATAGGCATAATAACAAACATTAAAATACACACAACACAACACAGATATAACAAAAGACATTACAATACATACAACGCAGACATTATAACAGACATTACAATACATAAAACACAGACATAACAACATATATTACAATACACAACATAACACACACATAACACAAGACATTACAATACACACAAAACAACACAGACATCACAATAGACATTAAAATACACACAATACAACACAGACATAACAATAGACATTACGATAAACACAACACAGCGCATATATATCAACGGACATTACAATACACACACAACAACAGACATTACAATACACACAAACCAACACACATAAAAACAGAGATTACAATACATACAACACAGCAAATAAGAACTGACATTAAAATACACACAACACGAAACAGATATAACAACAGGCATTACAATAAATATAACAGAAACATAACAACAGACATTACAATACATAAAACACAGACATCATATCATACAATACAATACACACAACATAACATAGAGATAACAACAAACATTACAATTCATAGAACTCAACACAGACTTAACAACATACATTAGAATACATAAAACAAAACACAAACATAACAACAGACATTACAATACACACAACACAGACATAACAACAGACATTACAATACACACAACACAACACAGACATAACAACAGACATTAAAATTCATACAACACAACACGGACATAACAACAGACATTACAATACACACATCACCAAACAGATATAACAACAGACATTACAATACATAAAACACAGACATAACAATACACATCACAATACACCCAACTTAACACAGACATAACGAGAAACATTACAATACACACAACACAACACAGACATAAAAACATACATCACCATACACACAACAGATACATAACAACAGACATTACAATACACACAACACAACACAGACATAACAACAGACATTAAAATACATACAACACAACACGGACATAACAACAAACATTAAAATACACACAACACCACAGATATAACAACATATATTACAATACACAAAACACAGACATAACAACAGCCATTGCAATACACACAACACAACACATATATAAAAATAGACATTACATACATACAACACAACACAGACTTAACAACAGGCATTAAAATACACACAACACCACACAGATATAACAACAGCCATTACAAGACATAAAACACAAACATAATAACATACATTACAACAGACACAACACAACACAGACATAGCAACAGAATTACAATACAAACAACACACAAGAGACATGACAAAACATTACAATACACACAACACATACATAACAACAGACATTAGAATACACACAACACAACACAGACATAACAAGACATTACAAAACCCACAACACAGACATAACAAAAGACATTTCAATAAACACAACACAACACAACACAACACAACAGAGACATACCAACAGCCATTACAATACAGACAACACAGACATAACCATAGACATTACAATACACACAACACAGACATAACAACAGACATTACAGTACATACAACACATACATAACAACAGAACTTAAAATACATACAACACAACACGGACATAACAACATACGTTACAGTACACACAACACAACACAGACATAACAACAGTGATTACAATACATACAACACAACATAGACAAAACAACAGATATTAAAATACATACAACACCACACAGACATAACAACATACATTACAATACAATACACACAACTCAACACAGACATAACCACAGACATTACCATACACACTACACAGATATAACAACAGGCATTACAGTACACACAACACAATACAGACATAACCACAAACATTACAATACACAAAACACAGACATAACATCGGACATTACAATATATACAACACAACAAAGACATAACTACAGACATTACAATAGACACAACACAACACAGACATAGCAACAGAATTACGGTACAAACAACACAACAGAGACATGACAAAACATTACAATACACACAACACATACATAACAAAAGACATTTCAATAAACACAACACAACAACAGAGACATACCAACAGCCATTACAATACACACAACAAAAAACACACATAACAACATACATTACAATACACACAACACATACATAAGAACAGACATTACAATAAATAAAACACAACAAAGACATAACAACAGACATAAACAGTACATACAACACAACACAGTCATAACAACAGAGATTACAATACACACCAACCCAACACAGACATAAAAACAGACATTACAATACATACAACACAACACAGACATAAGAACAGACATTAAAATAAACACCACACAACAAAGATATAACAACAGACATTACAAAAAATACAACACAAACATAACAACAGACATTACAATACATAAAACACAGACATAACAACATACATTACAATACATAGAACACAACACAGACTTAACATCATACATTAGAATACATACAACAAACCCCAGACATAACAACATACATTACAATACACACAACACAGACATAACAACAGACATTACAATACACACAACACAGACATGACAACAGAAATTACAATAAACACAACACAGACATAACAACAAATATTATAATACATACAACACAACACGGACATAACAACAGACATTACCATACACACAACACAGACATAACAACAGACATTACAATACATACAACACAGACATAACAACAGACATTACAATACATAAAACACAGACATAACAACATACATTAAAAAAAACTCAACACAACACAATAAAAATACATTAAAATACACGGACATGAAAATACACACAACACCACACAGATATATCAACTGACATTGCAATACATAAAACACAGACATTACAACATACATTACGATACACACAACTCAACACAGACATAACCACAGAGATTACGATACACACAACACATCACATATATAACAACAGACATTACAGTACACACAACACAGACATAACAACATATATTACAATGTCCACAACACAACATAGACATAACAACAGACATTACAATACACACAACACAACACAGACATAACTACAGACATTACAATACACACAATACATACATAACAACAGACATTACAATACACACAACACAGATATAACAACAGTGATTACAATACATACAACACAACACAGACATAACAACAGACATTACCATACACACAACACAGACATAACAACAGACATTACGATACACACAACACCACACAGACTTAACAACAGACATTACATTACACACAATACCACACAGATATAAAAACAGACATTACAATACATACAACACAGACATAACAACAGACATCACAATACATAAAATACAGACATACCAACATTCATTTCAATACACACAACACAACACAAACATAACAACCGTCATTACAATACACACAACACACACATAACAACAGACATTACACTACATACAACACAGACATAACAACAGGCATTACGGTACATACAACACAACACAGACATAACAATAGACATTACAATACACACAACGGACATAACAAGAGACGTTACACTACATCAACACGACACATACATAACAACAGACATTAGATTACAGACAACACAACACAGACATAACAACACACATTAAAATAGACACAACACAACACATATAACAGCAGACATTACAATACACACAACACAAACATAAAACAGACATTTCATTACACACATCAGAGACATAACAACAGACATTACAATACACACAACACAGACATAACAACAGAGATTACAATACACACAAGACAGACATAACAACAGACATTACAATACACACATCACAACAGAGACATGATAACATAAATTACAATACATACAACACAACACAGACATAACAAAAGCCATTACAATACACACAACACATACATAACAACAGATATTACAATAAACACAACACAGACATAACAACAGACAATACAATACATACAACACAACACAGACATAACAACAGACATTACAATACACACAACACAACACATACATGACAAAATATTACAATACACACAACACAGTCATAACAACAGACATTGTAATACACACAACACAACACAGACATAACAAGACATTACAATACAGACAACACAGACATAACAACAGACATTTCAATACACACAACACAACAGAGACATAACAACAGACATTACAATAAACAAATTACAAATCAGACATGACAGCATACATCACAATGCATACAACACAACATATATCTAACAAGAGCCATTACAATACACACAACACAGACATAACAACAGAAATTACGATACACATAACTCACACATAACAACGGACATTACAATGCACACAACACAAGACATAACAACAGACATTAAAATACACACAACAAAACACACATAATATCACACATTACAATAAACACAATAATAGATATAACAACAGACATTACAATATGCACAACACAGACATAACAACAGACATTACAATACATACAACACAATACAGACATAACAACAGACATTTCAATACACACAACACAACAGAGACATAAAAACAGACATTACAAGACACACAACACAGACATTACAATACATACAACAGAACACAGACATAACAACATACATTACAATACACTCAACACAGACATAACAACCGACATTACAGTACACACAACAAAGACATAACAACAGATATTAAAATACACACATCACAAAACAGACATGACATCATACATTACAATACATACAACACAACATATACATAAGAAGAGCCATTACAATACACACACCACAGATATAACAGCAGACATTACGATAGACACAACACAGACATAACAACAGACATTATAATACACACAACACAGACATAAACACAGACATTACAATACACACAACACAGACATAACCTGAGACATTACACTACATACAACACAACAGAGACAACAACAGACATTACATTACATACAACACAACACAGACATAACAACAGACATTAACATAGACACAACACAACACAGATATAAAAACAGACATTACAATACATAAACACAGACATAACAACAAACATTATAAAAAACACAACACAACGCAGACATAACAACATACATTACAATACATAAACACAGACATAACAACATACATTATAAAAAACACAACACGACGCAGACATAACAACATACATTACAATACACACCACACAGACATAACAACAGACACTATAAAAAACACAACACAACGCAGATATAACAACATATATTACAATACACACATCACAACACAGACATGAGAACAAATTACAATGCATACAACACAACACAGAAATAACAAGTGCCATTACAATACACACAACACAGACATAACAACATACATTACAATACATACAACACAACACAGACATAACAACAGACATTACCATACACACAAGACAGACAATAAAACATACATTACAATACACAAAACACAGACATACCAACAGACATTAAAATACACACAACACATCACAGGCATAACAACATACATTACAATGGGCATAGCACATACATGACAACATACATTACAATACATACAAAACGACACAGCAGACATAACAACAAACATTACAATACATACAACACAACACCGACATAACAACATGCATTACAATACAGGCAACACAACACAGACATAACAACTGACATTACAATAGACACAACACGACACAGACATAACAAGAAACATTACAATACACACAACACAACACAGACATAACAAAACATTACAATACACGCAACACGGACATAACAACAGCCATTACAATACACAAAATACAACACAGACATAACATCAGACATTACACACAACATAGAGATAACAACAGACTTTACAATACGCACAACAGAGACATAACAACAGACTTTACAATACAAACAAAACCACACAGACATAACAACATACATTACAATACATACAATACAACACAGACATAACGACATACATTAAAGTACACACAACACAAAACAGACATAACAACATACATTACAATACACACAACACAGAAATAACAAAAGACATTGGAACACACAGAAGAACACAGGCATAACAACAGAAATACATACAACACAACACAGACATAACAACAGACATTACAATACACACAACACAATACAGACATAACAACATACATTACAATACACACAACAACACACAGACATAACAACAGAAATACATACAGCACAACACAGACATAACAACAGACATTACAATACACACAACACAATACAGACATAACAACATACATTACAATACACACAACACAGACATAACCAAATACATTGGAACACACAGAAGAACAGAGACATAACAACAGACATTATAATACACACAACACAGACATAACAACAGACATTAAAATACACACGTCCCAAAACAGACATAACATCAGACATTATATTACACACAACATAAACATAACAACAGACATTACAATACATACAACACAACACAGACATAACAGACAATAAAATAGACACAACACAACACAGATATAACAACAGACATTACAATACATACAACACAGACATTACAACAGACATTACAATACATAAAACACAGACATAACAACATACATTAAAAAAAACTCAACACAACACAAACATTACATCAGACATTACAATACACACAACACAGAAAAAACAACAGACATTACATTATACACAACACAACAGAGACATAACAACAGACATTACAATACACACAACGCAACACAGACCTAACCACAGACATTACAATAAATACAACAAAACACAGACATAACAACAGACATTACAATACACACTACACAGACATAACAACAGACATTACAATACACAACACAGACATAACAATAGACATTATAATATACACATCGCAACACAGACATGATAAAAGGCATTACAATACATACAATAAAACACAGACATAACAAGAGCCATTACAATACACAAAACACAGACATAACAACAGACATTAAAATAGACTCAACACAACACAGATATAACAACAGATATTACAAAACATACAACACTGACATAACCCCAGACAATACAATATATTCAACACACCACACACATAACAACAGACATTACAATACACACATCACGACACAGGCATGACAACAGAAATTACAATACATACTACACGTCACAGACATAACAGACATTTCATTACACACAACACAGACATAACAACATACATTACAATACACACAACACAGACATAAGAACATACATTACAATACACACAACACAACACAGACATAACAACAGACATTACAATGTACACAACACAATACAGACATAAAAAGACATTACACTACACACAACACAGACATAACAACAGACATTACAGTACATACAACACAACGCAGACATAACAAGAGACATTACAATACACAAAACGCAGACATAACAACAGACATTACATTAGAAACAACACAGACATAACAACAGACATTAAAATAGACACAACACAACAAAGATATAACAACGGAGATTACAATACATACAACGCAGACATAACAACAGACATTACAATACATAAACCACAGACATAACAACATAAATTACAAAAAACAAAGCACAACACAGACATAACAACATACATTACAATACACACAACACAGACATAACAACATACATTAAAGTACACACAGCATAGACATAACAACAGACATTAAAATACAAACAACACCACACAGACATAACAACAGCCATTACAACACACAAGTCACATATATAACAACAGCCATTACAATACACACAACACAACACAGACATAACAACAGGCATTACAATACATACAACACAGACATAACAAAAGACATTAGAACACACAGAAGACAACACAGCCGTAACAAGAGCCATTACAATAGAGAAAACACAGACATAAAAACAGACATTATAATACGCACAACAGAACATAGACATAACAACAGACATAACAATACACACAACACAGACATAACCCCTGACAAAACAATATATTCAACACAACACAGATATAACAACAGACATTAGAATACACACAACACAGACATAACAACAGACATTAAATTACACACAACACAACACAGACATAAAAACAGACATTACAATACACACACACAACACAGACATAAAAACAGCCATTACAGTACATACAACTTAACACAGACATAACAACAGACATTACAATACACACAGCACAACACATACATAAAACAGACATTACAGTACATACAACTTAACACAGACATAACAACAGACATTACAATACACACAACAGAACAGAGACATAACAATATACATTAAAATACATACTACACAACACAAACATGACGACATACATTACAATACATACAACACAACACAGACATAACCTCATACATTAAAGTACACACAGCATAGACATAACATTACAAAAAATAAAGCACAACACAGACATAACAACAGACATTAAAATACACACAACACAACACAGACATAAAAACAGACATTACAATACACACAACACAACACAGACATAAAAACAGCCATTACAGTACATACAACTTAACACAGACATAACAACAGACATTACAATACACACAACACAACACAGACATAAAACAGACATTACAGTACATACAACTTAACACAGACATAACAACAGACATTACAATACACACAACAGAACAGAGACATAACAATATACATTAAAATACATACTACACAACACAAACATGACGACATACATTACAATACATACAACACAACACAGACATAACCTCATACATTAAAGTACACACAGCATAGACATAACATTACAAAAAATAAAGCACAACACAGACATAACAACAGACATTACAATACAAACAACACAGACATAACAACAGACATCATAATACACACAACACAGACATGACAACAGACATTACAATACACACATCACAACACGGACCTAACACAGACATTACAATACATAAAACACAACACCGACATCAACGACATACATTAAAGTACACACAGCATAGACATAACAACAGACATAAAAATACGCACAACACAGACTTAACAACAGATATTACAATACACATAACACAACACAAACATAACAACCGTCATTACATGATACAGTCATAACAACAGACATTACAATACACACAACATAGACATAACCACAGACATCACAATACATACAACACAGACATAACAAGAGACTACACTACATACAACACAGACATAACAACATACATTACATTACATACCACACAACATAGACATAAAAAGAGACATTACAATACACACACCACATACATAAACACAGACATTACGATACACATAACACAGATATAACAACAGAAATTTCAATACACACAACACAACAGAGACATAACAACATACATTACAATACACACAACACAACACAGACATAACAACAGACATTACAATACATAAAACACAACACAGACATAACGACAGATAATTACAACACATACAACACAACACAGACATAACGACATAAATTAAAGTACACACAGCATAGACATAACAACAGACATTAAAATAACGCACAACACAGACATAACAACATACATTACTATACACACAACACAACACAATCATAACAACCGACACTACAATACGCACGATACAGTCAAAACAACAGACATTATAATACACAGAACACAGACATAACAACAGACATTACAATACACACAACACAGACATAACAACAGACATTACAATACGCACAACACAGACATAACAACAGACATTACATTACCCATATCACAATACAGACATGACACAGACATTACAATACATACAACACAACACAGACTTAACAAGAGCCATTACAATACATACAACACAGACATAACACAGACATTACAATACACACAACACAACACGGACATAACCACAGACATAACGATAAACACAACACAGACATAACCCCAGACAATATAATACGTTCAAACCAACACAGATATAACAACAGACATTACAATACACATAACACAACACAGACATAAAAACAGACATTACAATACAAACAACACCACACAGACATAACGACAGAAATTACAATACATATATCACAACACAGGCATAACAACAGCCGTTACAATACACACAACACAGACATAAAAACAGACATTACAATACACACAACACAACACAGATATATCAACAGACATTACAATACACACAATACAACATAGACATAAACCAGACAATACAATACACACAACACAACACACACATAACAACAGAGATTTCAATACACACAACACAACAGAGACATAACAACAGAAAATACAATATACACAACACAACACAGACATAACAACAGACATTACAATACATACAACACAACACAGACATAACAAGAGCCATTACAGTACACACAAAACAGACATAACTCAGACATTACAATACACACAACACAACATAGACATAAACCAAACAATACAATACACAACACAGACGTAAAAACAGACATTACAATACACACTACACAGACATAACCCCAGACAATATAATACATTCAACACAACACATATATAACAACAGACATTACAATACACACAACACAACACAGACATAGAAACAGACATTACAATACACACAACACAGACATAACACCAGTCAATACAATCCACACAACACAACACAACACAGATATAACAACAGTCATTACAATACACACAACACAACACAGACATAACAACAGACATTACAATACATAAGACACAGACATAACAAGAGACATTACAATACACCCAACACAACACAGACATTAAAATACGCACAGACATTAAAATACGCACAACACAGAGATAACACCAGACAATACAATACACACCACACAACACAGATATAACAACAGACATTACAATACACACAACACAACATAGACATAAAAACATACATTGCAATGCACACAATACAACACAGACATAAAAACACATAACAACACATTACAATACACACAACACAGACGTAACAACATACATTTCAATGCACACAACACAACAGAGACATAACAACAAAAAATACAATACACACAACACAACACAGACATAACAACAGACATTACAATACATACAACAAAACAGAGACATAACAACAGACATTACAATACACACACCATAGACATAACCCTAGACAATGTAATACATTCAACACAACACAGATATAACGACAGCTATTACAATACACACAACACAACACAGACATGACAACAGACATTGCGATACACACAACACAACACTGACATAACAACAGACATTACAATACACACAACACAGACATAACAACAAACATTACAACACACACAACAGAACACAGACATAACAGCAGACATTACGATACACATAACACAACAAAGACATAACAACAGACATTAGAGTACATACAATTTAACACAGACATAATAACAGACATTACAATACACACAACAGAACAGAGGCATAACAATATACATTAACATACATACAACACAACACAGACATAACGACAGACATTACAATGCATACAACACAACATAGATATAACGACATACTTTAAAGTACACACGGCATAGACATAACAACAGACATTAAAATACGCACAACACTGACATAACAACAGACATTACAATATACACAACACAGACATAACACGAGACAAAAACAATACACACAACACAACACAGATATAACAACAGACATTACAAAACACACAACACAACACAGACATAACAACAGACATTACAATACGTGAAACACAGACATAACAACATGCATTACAAAAAACACAACACAACACAGACATAACAAGAGACATTACAAAACACACAACACAACACAGACATAACAACAGACATTAGAATACAAACAACACCACACAGACATAACAACAGACATTACAATACACACAACACAGACATAACACCAGACAATACAATACACACAACACAACACAGACATAACAACATACATTACAATACACACAACACAGACATAACACCAGACAATACAATACACGCAACACAACACAGATATAACAACAGACATTACAATACATACAAAAAACACAGACATAACAACAGACATTACAATACACACAACACAACACAGACATAACAACAGACATTACAATACACACACCACAGACATAACAACAGCCATTACAATACACACATCACAACACAGACATGACAACCGACATTACATTACATAAAACACAGACATAACAACAGACTTTACAACACACACAACAGAATACAGACATAACAACAGACATTACAATACTCATAAACAACAAAGACATAACAACATTACAGTACATACAATTTAACACAGACATAACAACATACATTACAATACACACAACAGAACAGACATAACAATATACATTAACATACATACAACACAACACAGACATAACGGCATACATTACAATACATACAAAACAACACAGGAATCACGACATACATTACAATACACACAACACAACACAAACATAACAACCGTCATTACAATACACACGACACAGTCATCACAACAGACATTACATTACAAACAACACAAGCATAACAACAGACATTACAATACACACATCACAACACAGACATGACAACAGACATTACAATACAAACAACACAACACAGAGATAACAATAGTCATTACATTACACACAACACAACGCAGACATAACAACAGACATTACAATACACACAACACAGACATAACACGAGACAATACAATACACAAAACACAACACAGATACAACAACAGACATTACTATACACACAGCACAACAGACATCACTACAGACATTACAATACACACAACACAGACATAACAACAGACATTACAACACACACCACAGAACACAGACATAACAACAGACGTTACAATACACAACACAACAAAGACATAAAATCAGACATTAAAGTACACACAATTTAACACAGACTTAACAACAGACATTACAACACACACAACAGAACAGAGACATAACAATATACATTAACATATATACAACACAGACATAACGACAAACATTACAATACATACAACACAACACAGATATAACAACAGCCATTACGATACCCACAACACAACACACACATAACAACAGACGTTACAATGCACACAACACAGACATAATACCAGTCAATACAATACAAACAACACAGACATAACAAAATACATTACACTACATACAACACAACACAGACATTACAACATACATTACAATACACACAACGCAGACATAACAACAGACATTACAATACACACAACACAGACATAACAACAGACATTACAATATACACAACACGATTTAGACATAACAACAGACATTACAATGCACACAACACAACACTTACATAACCACATACATTACAATACACACAACACAGATATAACAACAGACATTACAATACATACCACAACACAACACAGACATAACAACAGACATTACAATACATACCACAACACAACACAGACATAACAACAGACATTACAATACATACAACAAAACACAGACGCAACAACAGACATTACAATACACACAACACAGATATAACAATATACATTAAAGTACACACAGCATAGACATAACAACAGACATTAAAATACGCACAACACAGACATAACAGCAGACATTACAATACACACAATACAACACAAACATAACAACCGTCATTACAATACACACGATACAGTCATAACAACAGACATTACAATACACACAACACCGACATAACAACAGACATTACACTACATACAACACAACAGAGACATAACAACAGACATTACAGTACATACAACATTACAGTACATACAACACAACACAGACATAGCAACTGACATTACAATACACACAACACAGACATAACAACAGACATTACACTACATACAACACAGACATAACAGACATTACATACAACACAACACAGACATAACCATATACATTAAAATAGATACAACACAACACAGATATAACAACAGACATTACAATACATACAACTCCGTCCTAACAACATATATTACAAAAAACAAAACACAACACAGACATAACAGCAGACATTACAATACACATAACACAGACATAACAACAGACATTTCAATACACACTACACAACAGAGACATAACAACAGACATTACAATACATACCACAACACAACACGGACATAACAACAGACATTACAATACTCATAACACAGACATAACACCAGACAATACTATACATACAACAAAACACAGATATAACAACAGACATTACAATACACACAATACAACACAGACATAACAACAGACATTACAATACATACAACACAGACATAACAACAAACATTACAGTACATACAACATAACACAAACATAACAACAGACATTACAATACACACAACAAAACACAGATATAACAATATACATTAAAATACATACAAAACAACACAGACATAACGACATACATTAAAGTACACACAGCATAGACATAACAACAGACATTGCAGTACATACAACACAACACAGACATAACAACTGACATTACAATACACACAACACAGACATAACAAGAGACATTGCACTACATACAACTCAACACAAACATAACAACAGACATTACATTACATAGAACACAACACAGACATAACAACATACATTAAAATAGATACAACACAACACAGACATAACAACAGACATTACAATACACATAACCCAGACATAACAACAGATATTACAATACACACATCACAACATAGACATGACAACAGAAATTGCAATACATACAACGCAACACAGACATAACAAGAGCCATTACAATACACACAACACAGACATAACAACATACATTTCAACACATACAACGCAACAGAGACATAACAACATACATTTTAACACACACAACACAACAGAGACATATCAACAGACATTACAATACACACCACAACACAACACAGACATAACAACAGTTATTACAATGCACACAACACCGACATAATACCAGTCAATACAATACAAACAACACATATAACAAGAGACATTACACTACATACAACACAACACAGACATAACATCAGTCATTACAATACATACAACACAGACATAACAACAGACATTACAATACGTACAACACAGACATAACAGCAGACATTACAATACACACAACTCAGACATAACAACAGACATTTCAATACACACTACACAACAGAGACATAACAACAGACATTACAATACACACACCCCAGCCATAACAAAAGACATTACAATACATACATCACAACATAGACATGAGAACAGAAATTGCAATACATACAACACAACACAGACATTACAAGAGCCATTACAATACACACAACACAGACATAACAACAGACATTTCAACACACACAACTCAACAGAAACATAACAACAGACATTACAATACACACCACAACACAGACATAACAACAGACATTACAATACACACAACACAGACCTAACAGCAGACATTACAATACACACAACACAGACATAACAACATACATTACAATACACACTATACAACAGAGGCATAACAACAGACACTACAATACATACCACAACACAACACGGACATAACAACAAAAATTACAATACACATATCACAGACATAACACCTGACAATGCAATACACACAACACAACACATATATAACAACAGACATTACAATACATACAACACAGACATAACAACAGACATAATAACAGACATTACACTACATACAACACAACAGAGACATAACGACTGACATTACAATACACACAACACAGACATAACAACATACATTACAATACACACAACTCAGATATAACAATAGATATTACAATACACACATCACAACATAGACATGACAACAGAAATTGCAATACATACAACACAACACAGACATAACAAGAGCCATTACAATACACACAACACAGACATAACAACAGACATTACAATATACACAACACAAATTAGACATAACAACAGATATTACAATGCACACAACACAACACTTACATAACCACAGACATTACAATACACACAACACAGACATAACAACAGACATTTCAATACACACTACACAATAGAGACATGACAACAGACATTACAATACATACAACAAAACACAGACATAACAACAGACATTACAATACACACAACACAGACATAACACCACCAGACAATACACACAACACAACACAGACATAACACCAGACAATACAATACACACAAAAAACACATATAACAACAGACATTACAATACACACAACACAACAAAGACATAACAAAATACATTACAATATACACAACACAACACAGACATAACAACAGACATTACAATACACTCAACACAGACATAACAAGTTACATTACAGTACATACAACATAACACAAACATAACAACAGACATTGCAATGCACACAACACAGACATAACAATATACATTAAAATACATACAACACAGATATAACGACATACATCAAAGTACGCACAGCATAGACATAACAACAGACATTAAAATACGCACTACGCAGACATAACAGCAGACATTACAATACTCACAATACAACACAAACATAACAACCATCATTACAATACACACGATACAGTCATAAACACAGACATTACAATACACACAACACAGACATAACAACATAGATTACACTACATACGACACAGCAGAGACATAACCACAGACATTACAGTACATACAACACAACACAGACATAACAACATACATTACAAAAAACACAACACTACACAGACATTACAACTTACATTACAATACACACAACGCAGACATAACAACAGACATTACAATACACACATCAAAACACAGACATGACAACAGAAACTACAATACATAAAATACAACACAGACAACAAGAGTCATTACAATACACACAACACAGACATAACAACAGACATTACAATATACACAACACAATTTAGACATAACAACAGATATTACAATGCACACAACACAACACATACATAACCACAGACATTACAATACACACAATACAGACATAACAACAGACATTTCAATACACACTACACAATAGAGACATAACAACAGACATTACAATACATACCACAACACAACACAGACATAACAACAGACATTACAATACATACAACAAAACACAGACATCACAACAGACATTACAATACACACAACACAGACATAACACCACCACACAATACACACAACACAACACAGACATAACACCAGACAATACAATACACACAAAAAACACATATAACAACAGACATTACAATACACACAACACAACAAAGACATAACAAAATACATTACAATATACACAACACAATACAGACATAACAACAGACATTACAATACACACAACACAGACATAACAATATACATTAAAATACATACAACACAGATATAACGACATACATTAAAGTACGCACACCATAGACATAACAACAGACATTAAAATACGCACTACGCAGACATAACAGCAGACATTACAATACTCACAATACAACACAAACATAACAACCATCATTACAATACACACGATACAGTCATAAACACAGACATTACAATACACACAACACAGATATAACAACAGACATTATAATACATACAACACAGACATAACAACATACATTACAAAAAACAACACACAACACACATAACAACAGACATTACAATACACACACACCAGACATAATAAAAAACATTACGATACACACATCACAACAGAGACATAACAACAGACACTACAATACGCACCACAACACAACACAGACATAACAACAGGCATTACAATACATACAACAAAACACAGACTTAACAACAGACATTACAATACACACAACACAGACATAACAGCAGACATTAAAATACACACAACACAGCATAACAACAGACATTTCAATACACACTAAACAACACAGACATAACAACAGACATTACATTACATACAACACAACACAGACATAACAACATACGTCAAAATAGATACAACACAACACTGATATAACAACAGACATTACAATACATACAACAAAGACATAACAACATACATTACAAAAAACAAAACACAACACAGACATAACAACAGACATTACACTACACACAACCCAGACATAACAACTGATATTACAATACACACATCACAACATAGACATGACAACAGAAATTGCAATACATACAACACAACACAGACATAACAAGAGCCATTACAATACACACAACACAGACATAACAACAGGCAGTTCAACACACACAACACAACAGAGACATATCATTAGATATTACGATACACACCACAACACAACACAGACATAACAACAGACATTACAATGCACACAACACCGACATAATACCAGTCAATACAATACAAACAACACAGATATAACAAGAGACATTACACTATATACAACATAACACAGACATAACAACAGACATTAAAACACATACAACACAGACATAACAACAGACATTACAATACATAAAACACAGACATAACAACATACATTACAAAAAACACGACACAACACAGACATTACAACAGACATTACAATACACACAACACAGACATAACAACAGACATTACAATACACACAACACAGACATAACAACAGACATTACAATGCACACATCACAACACAGACATGACAACATAAATTACAATACATACACCACAACACAGACATAATAAGAGTCATTACAATACACACAACACATTCATAACAACAGACATTACAATATACACAACACAACATAGACATAACAACATACATTACAATGCACACAACACAACACTTACATAACCACAGACATTACAATACACACAACACATACATAACAACAGACATTTCAATACACACTACACAACAGAGACATAACAACAGACATTGCAATACATACCACAACACAACACAGACATAACAACAGACATTACAATACATACAATAAAACACAGACATAACAAACGTCATTACAATACACACAATACAGTAATACCAACAGACATTACAATACACACAACACAGACATAAAAACAGACATTACACTACATACAACACAACACAGACATAACAACAGACATTACACTACACACAACCCAGACATAACAACTGATATTACAATACACACATCACAACATAGACATGACAACAGAAATTGCAATACATACAACACAACACAGACATAACAAGAGCCATTACAATACACACAACACAGACATAACAACAGGCATTTAAACACACACAACACAACAGAGACATAACAACAGACATTACAATACACACCACAACACAACACAGACATAACAACAGACATTACAATGCACACAACACCGACATAATACCAGTCAATACAATACAAACAACACAGATATAACAAGAGACATTACACTACATACAACATAACACAGACATAACCACAGACATTAAAATATATACAACACAGACATAACAACAGACATTACAATACATAATACACAGACATAACAACATACATTACAAAAAACATAACACAAAACAGACATTACAACAGACATTACAATACACACAACACAGACATAACAACAGACATTACAATGCACACATCACAACACAGACATGACAACATAAATTACAATACATACACCACAACACAGACATAATAAGAGTCATTACAATACACACAACACAGTCATAACAACAGACATTACAATATACACAACACAACATAGACATAACAACAGACATTACAATGCACACAACACAACACTTAACCACAGACATTACAATACACACAACACATACATAACAACAGACATTTCAATACACACTACACAACAGAGACATAACAACTGACGTTGCAATACATACCACAGCACAACACATACATAACAACAGGCATTACAATACATACAATAAAACACAGACATAACAAAAGACATAACAATACCCACAACACAACACAGACATAACAACAGACATTACAATACACACAACACAACATAGACATAACAACAGACATTGCAATGCACACAATACAACACAGGCACAAAAACACATTACAATACACACAACACAGACATAACAATGGACATTTCAATACACACAACACAACAGAGACATAACAGAATTTAAATTACACACAACACAACACAGATATAACAACAGACATTACAATACAAACACCACAGACATAACAACAGACATTAAAATAGACACATCACAACACAGACATGACAACAGACATTACAATACATAAAACACAGACATATCAACATACATCACAAAAAACACAACAGAACAGAGACATAAATAGAGACATTACAATACACACAGCACAACACAGACATAACAACAGACATTAAAATACGCACAACACAGACATAACAACAGACATTACAATACAAACAACACCACACAGACATAACAACATACATTACAATACATACAACACACCACAGACATAACAACAGACATTTCAATACACACTACACAACAGAGACATAACAACAGGCATTACAATACATACCACAACACAACAAAGACATAACAACAAACATTACAATACATACAACAAAACACATACATAACAAAAGACATTAAAATACACACAACACAGACATAACAACAGAGATTACAATACCCACAACACAACACAGACATAACAACAGCCATTACAATACACACAACACAACACAGACATAACAACAGACATTACAATACACACAACCCAGACATAACAACAGACATTACAATATACACAACACAATTTAGACATAACAACAGATATTACAATGCACACAACACAACACATACATAACCACAGACATTACAATACACACAATACAGACATAACAACAGACATTTCAATACACACTACACAATAGAGACATAACAACAGACATTACAATACATACCACAACACAACACAGACATAACAACAGACATTACAATACATACAACAAAACACAGACATCACAACAGACATTACAATACACACAACACAGACATAACACCACCACACAATACACACAACACAACACAGACA
The DNA here is from genome assembly GCA_964016885.1 of Eledone cirrhosa. Classification (NCBI taxonomy): domain Eukaryota; kingdom Metazoa; phylum Mollusca; class Cephalopoda; order Octopoda; family Eledonidae; genus Eledone; species Eledone cirrhosa. The sequence continues at coordinate 24,138,500 of OZ024753.1, read as the reverse complement.
TAACACCAGACAATACAATACACACAAAAAACACATATAACAACAGACATTACAATACACACAACACAACAAAGACATAACAAAATACATTACAATATACACAACACAATACAGACATAACAACAGACATTACAATACACACAACACAGACATAACAATATACATTAAAATACATACAACACAGATATAACGACATACATTAAAGTACGCACACCATAGACATAACAACAGACATTAAAATACGCACTACGCAGACATAACAGCAGACATTACAATACTCACAATACAACACAAACATAACAACCATCATTACAATACACACGATACAGTCATAAACACAGACATTACAATACACACAACACAGATATAACAACAGACATTATAATACATACAACACAGACATAACAACATACATTACAAAAAACAACACACAACACACATAACAACAGACATTACAATACACACACACCAGACATAATAAAAAACATTACGATACACACATCACAACAGAGACATAACAACAGACACTACAATACGCACCACAACACAACACAGACATAACAACAGGCATTACAATACATACAACAAAACACAGACTTAACAACAGACATTACAATACACACAACACAGACATAACAGCAGACATTAAAATACACACAACACAGCATAACAACAGACATTTCAATACACACTAAACAACACAGACATAACAACAGACATTACATTACATACAACACAACACAGACATAACAACATACGTCAAAATAGATACAACACAACACTGATATAACAACAGACATTACAATACATACAACAAAGACATAACAACATACATTACAAAAAACAAAACACAACACAGACATAACAACAGACATTACACTACACACAACCCAGACATAACAACTGATATTACAATACACACATCACAACATAGACATGACAACAGAAATTGCAATACATACAACACAACACAGACATAACAAGAGCCATTACAATACACACAACACAGACATAACAACAGGCAGTTCAACACACACAACACAACAGAGACATATCATTAGATATTACGATACACACCACAACACAACACAGACATAACAACAGACATTACAATGCACACAACACCGACATAATACCAGTCAATACAATACAAACAACACAGATATAACAAGAGACATTACACTATATACAACATAACACAGACATAACAACAGACATTAAAACACATACAACACAGACATAACAACAGACATTACAATACATAAAACACAGACATAACAACATACATTACAAAAAACACGACACAACACAGACATTACAACAGACATTACAATACACACAACACAGACATAACAACAGACATTACAATACACACAACACAGACATAACAACAGACATTACAATGCACACATCACAACACAGACATGACAACATAAATTACAATACATACACCACAACACAGACATAATAAGAGTCATTACAATACACACAACACATTCATAACAACAGACATTACAATATACACAACACAACATAGACATAACAACATACATTACAATGCACACAACACAACACTTACATAACCACAGACATTACAATACACACAACACATACATAACAACAGACATTTCAATACACACTACACAACAGAGACATAACAACAGACATTGCAATACATACCACAACACAACACAGACATAACAACAGACATTACAATACATACAATAAAACACAGACATAACAAACGTCATTACAATACACACAATACAGTAATACCAACAGACATTACAATACACACAACACAGACATAAAAACAGACATTACACTACATACAACACAACACAGACATAACAACAGACATTACACTACACACAACCCAGACATAACAACTGATATTACAATACACACATCACAACATAGACATGACAACAGAAATTGCAATACATACAACACAACACAGACATAACAAGAGCCATTACAATACACACAACACAGACATAACAACAGGCATTTAAACACACACAACACAACAGAGACATAACAACAGACATTACAATACACACCACAACACAACACAGACATAACAACAGACATTACAATGCACACAACACCGACATAATACCAGTCAATACAATACAAACAACACAGATATAACAAGAGACATTACACTACATACAACATAACACAGACATAACCACAGACATTAAAATATATACAACACAGACATAACAACAGACATTACAATACATAATACACAGACATAACAACATACATTACAAAAAACATAACACAAAACAGACATTACAACAGACATTACAATACACACAACACAGACATAACAACAGACATTACAATGCACACATCACAACACAGACATGACAACATAAATTACAATACATACACCACAACACAGACATAATAAGAGTCATTACAATACACACAACACAGTCATAACAACAGACATTACAATATACACAACACAACATAGACATAACAACAGACATTACAATGCACACAACACAACACTTAACCACAGACATTACAATACACACAACACATACATAACAACAGACATTTCAATACACACTACACAACAGAGACATAACAACTGACGTTGCAATACATACCACAGCACAACACATACATAACAACAGGCATTACAATACATACAATAAAACACAGACATAACAAAAGACATAACAATACCCACAACACAACACAGACATAACAACAGACATTACAATACACACAACACAACATAGACATAACAACAGACATTGCAATGCACACAATACAACACAGGCACAAAAACACATTACAATACACACAACACAGACATAACAATGGACATTTCAATACACACAACACAACAGAGACATAACAGAATTTAAATTACACACAACACAACACAGATATAACAACAGACATTACAATACAAACACCACAGACATAACAACAGACATTAAAATAGACACATCACAACACAGACATGACAACAGACATTACAATACATAAAACACAGACATATCAACATACATCACAAAAAACACAACAGAACAGAGACATAAATAGAGACATTACAATACACACAGCACAACACAGACATAACAACAGACATTAAAATACGCACAACACAGACATAACAACAGACATTACAATACAAACAACACCACACAGACATAACAACATACATTACAATACATACAACACACCACAGACATAACAACAGACATTTCAATACACACTACACAACAGAGACATAACAACAGGCATTACAATACATACCACAACACAACAAAGACATAACAACAAACATTACAATACATACAACAAAACACATACATAACAAAAGACATTAAAATACACACAACACAGACATAACAACAGAGATTACAATACCCACAACACAACACAGACATAACAACAGCCATTACAATACACACAACACAACACAGACATAACAACAGACATTACAATACACACAACACAGATATAACAACAGACATTACAATAAACACAACACAGACATAACAACTCACATTACAATACACACAACACAGACATAACAAGAGACATTACACTACATACAACACAACACAGACATAACAACATACATTACATTACATACAACACAACCCAGACATAACAACATACATTAAAATAGATACAACACAACACAGACATAACAACAGACATTACAATACACACAACCCAGACATAACAACAGATATTACAATACACACATCACAACATAAACATGACAACAGTATTTGCAATACATACAACACAACACAGACATAATAAGCGCCATTACAATACACACAACACAGACATAACAACATAAATTTCAACACACACAACACAACAGAGACATAACAACAGAGATTACAATAGATACCACAACACAACACAGACATAACAACAGATATTACAATACACATAACACAGACATAACTCCAGACAATACAATACACACAACACAACACAGATATAACAACAGACATTACAATACACACAACACAACACAGACATAACAACAGACATTATAATACATACAACACAGACATAACAACATCCATTACAGTACATACAACATAACACATATAACAGACATTACAATACACACAACACAACACAGAGATAACAATATACATTAAAATACATACAACACAACACAGACATTAAAGCAGATACAGCATAGACATAACAACAGACATTAAAATACGCACAATGCAGACATAACAGCAGACATTACAATACACGCAACACAACACAGATATAACAACAGACATTACAAAACACACAACACAACACAGACATAACAACAGACATTACAATACATACAAAAAACACAGACATAACAACAGCCATTACAATACACACAACACAACACAGACATAACAACAGACATTACAATACACACACCACAGACATAACAATGGACATTTCAATAAACACAACACAACAGAAACGTAATAGAAATTAAATTACACACAACACAACACAGACATAACAACAGACATTACAATACAAACACCACAGACATAACAACAGACATTAAAATACACACATCAAAACACAGACATGACAACAGACATTACAATACACACAACACATACACAACAACAGACATTACAATACATAAAACACAGACATATCGACATACATTACAAAAAACACAACAGAACAGAGACATAAATAGAGACATTACAATACACACAGCACAACACAGACATAACAACAGACATTAAAATACCTACAACACAGACCTAACAACAGACTTTACAATACAAACAACACCACACAGACATAACAACATAAATAACAATACATACAACACAATACAGACATAACAGAGACATAACAACAGACATAACAACAGCCGTTACAATACACACAACACAGACATAACAAAAGACATTACAATACACACAACACACCACAGACATAACAGCAGACATTACAATACAAACAACAGCACACATACATAACAACAGAAATTACAATACACACAACACAATACAGACATAACAACAGACATTACAATACACACAACACCACACAGACATAACAACAGAAATTACAATACACACAACACAACAAAGACATAACAACAGACATTACAATACACACACCACAGACATAACAACATACATTACAATACACACAACACAACACAGACATAACAATATACATTAAAATACATACAACAAAACAAAGACATAAAGATATACATTAAAGTACACACAGCATAGACATAACAACATACATTATAATACGCACAACGCAGACATAACAGCAGACATTACAATACACACAACACAACACAAACATAACAACCGTCATTACAATACACACGATACAGTCATAACAACAGACATTACAATACACACAGCACAGACATAACAAGAGACATTACACTACATACAACACAACACAGACATAACAACAGACATTACAGTACTTACAACACAACACACACACAACAACTGACATTACAATACACACAACGCAGACATAACAACAGACATTACACTACATACAACACAGACAACAACAGACATTACATTACATACAACACAACACAGACATAACAACATACATTAAAATAGATACAACACAACACAACACAAACATAAAAACCGTCATTACAATACACACGATACATTCATAACAACAAACATTACAATACACACAACACAGACATAACAAGAGACATTACAGTACTTACAACACAACACACACATAACACGGACATTATAATACACACAACCCATACATAACAACAGACATTATAATACACACAACACAGATATAACAACACCCATTACAATATATACAACACAGACATAACAACAGACATTACAATACATAAAACACAGACATAACAACAGACATTAAAATGCACACATCACAACAGAGACATGACAACAGAAATTGCAATACATACAACACAACACAGACATAACAAGAGGCATTAAAATACACATAACACAGATATAACAACAGACATTACAACATACAAAACACAACACTTACATAACCACAGACATTACAATACACACACCACAGACATAACAACAGACATTTCAATACACACTACACAACAGAGACATAACAACAGACATTACAATAGACACAACACGGACATAACACCAGGCAATACAATACACACAACACAACACAGACATAACAACAGACATTACAATACACACAACACAACACAGACATAACAACAGACATTACAATACACACAACACAGATATAACAACAGACATTACAATAAACACAACACAGACATAACAACATACACTACAGTACATACAACATAATACAAACATAACAACAGACATTACAATACACAACACAATACAGACAAAACAATATACATTAAAATACATACAAAACAACACAGACACAAAGACATACATTAAAGTACACACATCATAGACATAACAACAGGCATTAAAATATGCACAACGGAGACATAACAACAGACATTACAAAACACACAACACAACACAAACATAACAACCGTCATTACAATACACACGATACAGTCCTAACAACAGACATTACAAAAAACACAACAGAACAGAGACATAAAAAGAGACATTACAATACACACAGTACAACACAGACATAACAACAGACATTAAAATACGCACAACACAGACATAACAACAGACATTACAATACAAACAGCACAACACAGACATAACAACAGAAATTACAATACATACAACACAGAACAGACACAACAACAGCCGTTACAATACACACAACACAGACATAACAAAAGACATTACAATATACACAACACAACACAGACATAACAACAGACATTACAATACAAACAACACCACACAGACATAACAACAGAAATTACAATACACACAACACAACACAGACATAACAACAGACATTACAATACAAACAACACCACACAGACATAACAACAGAAATAACAATACACACAACACAACAAAGACATAACAACAGACATTACAATACACACACCACAGACATAACAACATACATTACAATACACACAACACAACACAGACATAACAATATACATTAAAATACATACAACAAAACAAAGACATAAAGATATACATTAAAGTACACACAGCATAGACATAACAACAGACATTATAATACACACAACACAACATAAACATAACAACCGTCATTACAATATACACGATACATTCATAACAACAGACATTACAATACACACAACACAGACATAACAAGAGACATTACAGTACATACAACACAACACAGACATAACAACTGACATTACAATACACACAACACAGACATAACAACAGACATTACATTACATACAACACAACACAGACATAACAACATACATTAAAATAGATACAACACAACACAGACATAACACAGACATTACAATACACACAACCCAGACATAACAACAGACATTACAATACACACAACACAGATATAACAACACACATTACAATATATACAACACAGACATAACAACATACATTACAATACATAAAACACAGACATAACAACAGACATTACAATGCACACATCACAACACAGACATGACAACATAAATTGCAATACATACAACACAGACATAACAGGAGGCCTTAAAATACACATAACACAGATATAACAACAGACATTACAATATACATAACACAACATATACATAACAACAGACATTACAATGCACACAACACAACACTTACATAACCACAGACATTACAATACACACACCACAGACATAACAACAGACATTTCAATACACACTACACAACAGAGACATAACAACATACATTACAATACATACCAGAACACAACACAGACATAACAACAGACATTACAATACATACAACAAAACACAGACATAACAAAAGACATTACAATACACACAACACAGACATAACAACATACATTACAATACCCACAACACAACACATACATAACAACAGACATTACAATACACACAACACAACACAGACATAACAACATACATTACAATACACACAACACAGATATAACAACAGACATTACAATACACACAACACAGATATAACAACAACATTACAGTACATACAACATAATACAAACATAACAACAGATATTACAATACTCAACACAACACAGACATACAACATACATTAAAATACATACAAAACAGCACAGACATAACCACATACATTAAAGTACACACATCATAGACATAACAACAGGCATTAAAATACGCACAACGGAGACATAACAACAGACATTACAATACACACAACACAAACATAACAACCGTCATTACAATACACACGATACATCATAACAACAGACATTACAATACACACAACACAGACATAACAACAGACATTACACTACATACAACACAACACGGACATAACAACTAACATTACCATACACACAACACAGACATAACAACAGACATTACAATATACACCTCACAACAAAGACATGACAACAGAAATTGTAATACAGACAACACAACACAGACATAACAAGAGCCATTACAATACACACAACACAGACATAACAACACACATTACAATACACACAACACAACACATACATCACAGCAGACATTACAATACACACAACCCAACACAGTCATAACAACAGACATTACAATACATACATCACAACACATACATAACAACAGACATTAAAATACACGACACAACACATATATAACAACAGACATCACAATACATACAACACAGACATAACAATAGACATTACAATACACACAACAAAGACATAACAACAGACATTAAAATGCACACAACACATACATAATAACAGACATTACAATACACACATCACAACACAGACATGACAACTGACATTACAATACACACAACACAACACAGACATAACAACAGACATTACAATACACACAACACATACATAACCCCAGACAATACAATACACTCAACACAACACAGATATAACAACAGCCATTACAATACACACAACACAACACAGACAAAACAACAGACACTACGATACACACAACACATCACAGACATAACAACAGACATAACAACAGACATTACAATACATAAAACACAGACATAACAACATACATTACAAAAAACACATCACAACACAGACATTACAACAGTGATTACAATACACACAACACAGACATAACAATGGACATTACAATGCACACATCACAACACAGACATGACAACATATATTACAATACATACACCACAACACAGACATAATAAGAATCATTACAATACACACAACACAGTCATAACAACAGACATTACAATATACACAACACAACATAGACATAACAACAGACATTACAATACACACAACACAGACATAACAACAGACATTTCAATACACACTACACAACAGAGACATAACAACAGACATTGCAATACATACCACAACACAACACAGACATAAGAACATACATTACAATACATACAACAAAACACAGACATAACAAAAGACATTACAATACCCACAACACAACACAGACACAACAGACATTACAATACACACAACACAGACATGACACCAGACAATACAATACACATAACACAACAATATAACAACAGACTTACAATACACACAACACAACACAGATACAACAACAGACATTACAATACACACAACACAACACAGACATAACAACGGACAGTTCAATACACAAAACACAACAGAGACATAACAGAAATTAAATTACACACAAAACAACACAGACATAACAACAGACATTACAATACAAACACCACAGGCATAACAACAGACATTAAAATACACACATCACAACACAGACATGACAACAGACATTAAAATACACACAACACAGACATAACAACAGACATTACAATTCATAAAACACAGACATATCAACATACATAACAAAAAACACAACATAACAGAGACATAAAAAGAGACATTACAATACAAACAGCACAACACAGACATAAAACCAGACATTAAAATACGCACAACACAGACATAACAACAGACATTACAATACAAACACCACAGACATAACAACAGACATTACAATACAAACAACACCACACAGACATAACAACAGAAATTACAATACATACAACACAGAACAGACATAACAACAGCCGTTACAATACACACAACACAGACATAACAGCAGACATTACAATACACACAACACATACATAACAACAGACATTACAGTACATACAACATAACACAAACATAACAACAGTCATTAAAATACATACAACACAACACAGACATTAAAGCAGATACAGCATAGACATAACAACAGACATTAAAAGACGCACAACGCAGACATAACAGCAGACATTACAATACACACAACACAACACAACACAAACATAACAACCGTCATTACAATACACACGATACAGTCATAACAACAGACATTACAATACACACAACACATACATAACAACAGACATTACACTACATACAACACAACAGAGACATAACAACAGACACTGCAGTACATACAACACAACACAGACATAACAACTGACATTACAATACACACAGCACAGACATAACAAGAGACATTAGACTACACACAACGCAACACAGACATAACAACAGACATTACATTACATACAACACAGACATAACATACATTACAAAAAACAAAACACAACACAGACATAACAACAGACATTACAATAGAAAAAACACAGACATAACAACAGACATTACACTACATACAACACAACGGAGACATAACAACAGACATTACCGTACATACAACACAACACAGACATAACAACTGAGATTACAATACACACAACACATACATAACAAGAGACATTACACTACATACAACACAACATAGACATAACAACAGTCATTACAATTCATACAACACAGACATAACAACAGACATTACAATACATACAACACAGACATAACAACAGACATTTCAATACACACTACACAACAGAGACTTTACAACAGACATTACAATACACACACCCCAGACATAACAAAAGACATTACGATACATACATCACAACATAGAAATGAGAACAGAAATTGCAATACATACAACACAAAACAGACATTACAAGAGCCATTACAATACACACAACACAGACATAACAACGGACAGTTCAATACACAGAACACAACAGAGACATAACAGAAATTAAATTACACACAAAACAACACAGACATAACAACAGACATTACAATACAAACACCACAGACATAAAACAGACATTAAAATACATACATCACAACACAGACATGACAACAGACATTAAAATACACACAACACAGACATAACAACAAACATTACAATTCATAAAACACAGACATATCAACATACATAAAAAAAACACAACATAACAGAGACATAAAAAGAGACATTACAATACAAACAGCACAACACAGACATAAAACCAGACATTAAAATACGCACAACACAGACATAACAACATACATTACAATACAAACACCACAGACATAACAACAGACATTACAATACAAACAACACCACACAGACATAACAACAGAAATTACAATACATACAACACAGAACAGACATAACAACAGCCGTTACAATACACACAACACAGACATAACAGCAGACATTACAATACACACAACACAGACATAACAACAGACATTACAGTACATACAACATAACACAAACATAACAACAGTCATTAAAATACATACAACACAACACAGACATTAAAGCAGATACAGCATAGGCATAACAACAGACATTAAAATACGCACAACGCAGACATAACAGCAGACATTACAATACACACAACACAACACAAACATAACAACCGTCGTTACAATACACATGATACAGTCATAACAACAGACATTACAATACACACAGCACAGACATAACAAGAGACATTACACTACATACAACACAACACAGACATAACAACAGACATTACATTACATACAACACAGACATAACATACATTACAAAAAACAAAACACAACACACACATAACAACAGACATTACACTACACACAACCCTGACATAACAAATGATATTACAACACACACATCACAACATAGACATGACAACAGAAATTGCAATACATACAACACAACACAGACATAACAAGAACCATTACAATACACACAACAAAGACATAACAACAGGCATTTCAACACACACAACACAACAGATACATAACAACCGTCATTACAATACACACGATACAGTCATAAAAACAGATATTATAATAGAAAAAACACAGACATAACAACAGACATTACACTACACACAACCCAGACATAACAAAAGACATTACGATACATACATCACAACATAGAAATGAGAACAGAAATTGCAATACATACAACACAAAACAGACATTACAAGAGCCATTACAATACACACAACACATACATAACAACATATATTTCAACACACACAACTCAACAGAGACATAACAACAGACATTACATTACACACCACAACCCAGATATAAAAACAGACATTACAATACATACAACAAAACACAGACATAACAACAGACATTACAATACACACAACACAGACATAACACGGACATTACAATACAAACAACACAGACATAACAACAGACATTTCAATACAAACTACACAACAGAGACATAACAACAGACATTACAATACATACCACAACACAACACAGACATAACAACAGACAATACAATACACATAACACAGACATAACACCAGACAATACAATACACACAACACAACACAGATATAACAACAGACATTAAAATACGCACAACGCAGACATAACAGCAGACATTACAATACACACAACATAACACAAACATAACAACCGTCATTACAATACACACGATACAGTCATAACAACAGATATTACAATACACACAACACAGACATAACAACAGACATTACACTACATACAACACAACAGAGACATAACAACAGACATTGCAGTACATACAACACAACACAGACATAACAAATGACATTACAATACACACAACACAGACATAACAAGAGACATTACACTACATACAACACAACACAACACAAACATAACAACAGACATTATAATACACACAACCCAGACATAAAAACATATATTACAATAGACACATAACAACATAGACATGACAACAGAAATTGCAATACATACAACAAAACACAGACATAACAAGAGCCATTACAATACACACAACACAGACATAACAACAGACATTAAAATAGACACAACACAGATATAACAACACACATTACAATACATACAACACAGACATAACAACAGACATTACAATACATAAAAACAGACATAACAACATACATTACAAAAATCACAACACTACACAGACATTACAACATACATTACGATACACACAACACAGACATAACAACAGACATTACAATACACACAACACAACACAGACGTAACAACAGACATTACAATATACACAACACAATTTAGACATAACAACAGACATTACAATGCACACAACACAACACTTACATAACCACAGACATTACAATACACACAACACAGACATAACAACAAACATTACAATATACACAACACAGACATAACAACATACATTACAGTACATACAACATACCACAAACATAACAACAGACATTACAATGCACACAACACAGACATAACAATATACATTAAAATACATACAACACAGACATAACGAAAAACATTAAAGTACGCACAGCATAGACATAACAACAGACATTAAAATACGCACAACGCAGACGTAACAGCAGACATTACAATACTCACAATACAACACAAACATAACAACCGTCATTACAATACACACGATAAAGTCATAAAAACAGACATTACAATACACACAACACAGACATAACAACAGACATTACTCTACATACAACACAACAGAGACATAACAACAGACATTACAGTACATACCACACAACGCTTACATAACAACTGACATTACAATACACACAACACAGACATAACAACAGACATTACACTACATACAACACAACACAGACATTACATTACATACAACACAACACAGACATAACAACAGACATTACAATACGCACCACAACACAACACAGACATAACAACAGACATTACAATACATACAACAAAACACAGACATAACAACAGACATTACAATACACACAACACAGACATAACAACAAACATTACAATACACACAACACAGACATAACAACATACATTACAGTACATACAACATACCACAAACATAACAACAGACATTACAATGCACACAACACAGACATAACAATATACATTAAAATACATACAACACAGACATAACGAAAAACATTAAAGTACGCACAGCATAGACATAACAACAGACATTAAAATACGCACAACGCAGACGTAACAGCAGACATTACAATACTCACAATACAACACAAACATTAGAACCGTCATTACAATACACACGATAAAGTCATAAAAACAGACATTACAATACACACAACACAGACATAACAACAGACATTACTCTACATACAACACAACAGAGACATAACAACAGACATTACAGTACATACCACACAACGCTTACATAACAACTGACATTACAATACACACAACACAGACATAACAACAGACATTACACTACATACAACACAACACAGACATTACATTACATACAACACAACACAGACATAACAACAGACATTACAATACGCACCACAACACAACACAGACATAACAACAGACATTACAATACATACAACAAAACACAGACATAACAACAGACATTACAATACACACAACACAGACATAACAGCAGACATTACAATACACACAACTCAGACATAACAACAGGCATTACAGTACATACAACATAACACAAGCATAACAACAGACATTAAAATACATACAACACAACAGACATTAAAGCGGATACAGTATAGACATAACAACAGACATTAAAATACGCACAACGCAGACATAACAGCAGACATTACACTACATACAACACAACACAGACATTACATTACATACAACACAACACAGACATAACAACATACATTAAAATATATACAACACAACACAAATATAACAACAGACATTACAATACATACAACACAGACAGAACAGCATACATTACAAAAAACAAAACACAACACAGACATAACAACAGACATTACAATACACACACCCCAGACATAATAAAAAACATTACAATACACACATCACAACAGAGACATAACAACATACATCACAATACGCACCACAACACAAGACAGACATAACAACAGACATTACAATACATACAACAAAACACAGACATACCAACAGACATTACAATACACACAACACAGACATAACAGCAGACATTAAAATACACACAATACAGCATAACAACAGACATTTCAATACACACTAAACAACAGAGACATAACAACAGATATTGCAATACATACCACAACACAACACATACATAAGAACATACATTACAATACATACAACAAAACACAGACATAACAAAAGACATTACAATACCCACAACACAACACAGACATAACAACAGACATTACAATACACACAACACAACACAGATATAACAACAGACATTACAATACACACAACACAACATAGACATAACAACAGACATTACAATGCACACATACAACACAGGCATAACAACACATTACAATACACACAGCACAGACATAACAACGGACAGTTCAATACACACAACACAACAGAGACATAACATAAATTGAATTACACACAAAACAACACAGACATAACAACAGACATTACAATACAAACACCACAGACATAAAACAGACATTAAAATACACACAACTCAGACATAACAACAGACATTACAATTCATAAAACACAGACATATCAACATACATAACAAAAAACACAACATAACAGAGACATAAAAAGAGACATTACAATACAAACAGCACAACACAGACATAAAACCAGACATTAAAATACGCACAACACAGACATAACAACAGACATTACAATACAAACACCACAGACATAACAACAGACATTACAATACAAACAACACCACACAGACATAACAACAGAAATTACAATACATACAACACAGAACAGACATAACAACAGCCGTTACAATACACACAACACAGACATAACAGCAGACATTACAATACACACAACACAGACATAACAACAGACATTACAGTACATACAACATAACACAAACATAACAACAGTCATTAAAATACATACAACACAACACAGACATTAAAGCAGATACAGCATAGACATAACAACAGACATTAAAATACGCACAACGCAGACATAACAGCAGACATTACAATACACACAACACAACACAAACATAACAACCGTCATTACAATACACACGATACAGTCATAACAACAGACATTACAATACACACAGCACAGACATAACAAGAGACATTACACTACATACAACACAACACAGACATAACAACAGACATTACATTACATACAACACAGACATAACATACATTACAAAAAACAAAACACAACACAGACATAACAACAGACATTACACTACACACAACCCAGACATAACAAATGATATTACAACACACACATCACAACATAGACATGACAACAGAAATTGCAATACATACAACACAACACAGACATAACAAGAACCATTACAATACACACAACAAAGACATAACAACAGGCATTTCAACACACACAACACAACAGATACATAACAACCGTCATTACAATACACACGATACAGTCATAAAAACAGACATTATAATAGAAAAAACACAGACATAACAACAGACATTACACTACATACAACACAACAGAGACATAACAACAGACATTACCGTACATACAAAACAACACAGACATAACAACTGACATTACAATACACACAACACAGACATAACAAGAGACATTACACTACATACAACACAACATAGACATAACAACAGTCATTACAATACATACAACACATACATAACAACAGACATTACAATACATACAACACAGACATAACAACAGACATTTCAATACACACTACACAACAGAGACATTACAACAGACATTACAATACACACACCCCAGACATAACAAAAGACATTACAATACATACATCACAACATAGAAATGAGAACAGAAATTGCAATACATACAACACAAAACAGACATTACAAGAGGCATTACAATACACACAACACAGACATAACAACAGATATTTCAACACACACAACTCAACAGAGACATAACAACAGACATTACAATACACACCACAACACAACACAGACATAACAAATGACATTACAATACATACAACAAAACACAGACATAACACAGACATTACAATACACACAACACAGACATAACAACAGACATTTCAATACACACTACACAACAGAGACATAACAACAGACATTACAATACATACCACAACACAACACAGACATAACAACAGAGATTACAATACACATAAAACAGACATAACACCAGACAATACAATACACACAACACAACACAGATATAACAACAGACATTAAAATACGCACAACGCAGAAATAACAGCAGACGTTACAATACACACAACATAACACAAACATAACAACCGTCATTACAATACACACGATACATTCATAACAACAAATATTACAATACACACAACACAGACATAACAACAGACATTACACTACATACAACACAACAGAGACATAACAACAGACATTGCAGTACATACAACACAACACAGACATAACAACTGACATTACAATACACACAACACAGACATAACAAGAGACATTACACTACATACGACACATCACAAACATAACAACAGACATTACATTACATACAACCCAGACATAACAACATATATTACAATACACACATAACAACATAGACATGACAACAGAAATTGCAATACATACAGCAAAACACAGACATAACAAGAGCCATTACAATACACATAACACAGACATTAAAATAGACACAACACAGATATAACAACACACATTACAATACATACAACACAGACATAACAACAGACATTACAATACATAAAACACAGAGATAACAACATACATTACAAAAATCACAACACTACACATACATTACAACATACATTACGATACACACAACACAGACATAACAACATACATTACAATACACACATCATAACACAGACATGACAACAGAAATTACAATACATAAAACACAACACAGACATAAGAAGAGTCATTACAATACACACAACACAGACATAACAACATACATTACAATATACACAACACAATTTAGACATAACAACAGACATTACAATGCACACAACACAACACTTACATAACCACAGACATTACAATACACACAACACAGACATAACAACAGACATTTCAATACACACTACACAACAGAGACATAACACCAGACAATACAATACACACAACACAACCCATATAACAACAGACATTACAATACACACAACACAACCCATATAACAACAGACATTACACTACATACAACACAACACAGTCTTTACATTACATACAACACAACACAGACATAACAACATACATTAAAATAGATACAACACAACACAAACATAACAACAGACATTACAATACATACAACACAGACATAACAACATACATTACAAAAAACAAAATACAACACAGACATAACAACAGACATTACAATACACACACCCCAGACATAACAAAAGACATTACAATACACACATCACAACAGAGACATAACAACAGACATTACAATACGCACCACAACACAACACAGACATAACAACAGACATTACAATACATACAACAAAACACAGACATAACAAAAGACATCACAATACACACAACACAGACATAACAACAGACATTACAGTACATACAACATAACACAAGCATAACAACAGACATTAAAATACATACAACACAACACAGACATTAAAGCGGATACAGTATAGACATAACAACAGATATTAAAATACGCACAACGCAGACATAACAGCAGACATTACACTACATACAACACAACACAGACATTACATTACATACAACACAACACATACATAACAACATACATTAAAATAGATACAACCAACACAAATATAACAACAGACATTACAATACATACAACACAGACATAACAACATACTTTACAAAAAATAAAACACAACACAGACCTAACAACAGACATTACAATACACACACCCCAGACATAATAAAAAACATTACAATACACACATCACAACAGAGACATAACAACATACATTACAATACGCACCACAACACAACACAGACATAACAACAGACATTACAATACACACAACACAGACATAAGAGCAGACATTAAAATACACACAACACAGCATAACAACAGACATTTCAATACACACTAAACAACAGAGACATAACAACAGACATTACAATACACACAACAGAACAGAGACATAACAATATACATTAACATATATACAACACACACATAACAACAGACGTTACAATGCACACAACACAGACATAATACCAGTCAATACAATACAAACAACACAGACATTAGAAAATATATTACACTACATACAACACAACACAGACATAACAACAGATATTACATTACATAAAACACAACACAGACATAACAACAGACATTAAAATAGACACAACACAGATATAACAACATACATTACAATACATACAACACAGACATAACAACATATATTACAATACACACAACAACATAGACATGACAACAGAAATTGCAATACATACAACAAAACACAGACATAACAAGAGCCATTACAATACACACAACACAGACATTAAAATAGACACAACACAGATATAACAACACACATTACAATACATACAATACAGACATAACAACAGACATTACAATACATAAAACACAGACATGACAACAGAAATTACAATACATAAAACACAACACAGACATAACAAGAGTCATTACAATACACACAACACAGACATAACAACATACATTACAATATACACAACACAATTTAGATATAACAACAGACATTACAATGTACACAACACAACACTTACATAACCACAGACATTACAATACACACAACTCAGACATAACAACAGACATTTCAATACACACTACACAACAGAGACATAACACCAGACAATACAATACACACAACACAACCCATATAACAGTAGACATTACAATACACACAACACAACACAGACGTAACAACAGACATTACAATATACACAACACAATTTAGACATAACAACAGACATTACAATGCACACAACACAACACTTACATAACCACAGACATTACATACACACAACACAGACATAACAACATACATTACAATACACACAACACAGACATAACAACATACATTACAGTACATACAACATACCACAAACATAACAACAGACATTACAATGCACACAACACAGACATAACAATATACATTAAAATACATACAACACAGACATAACGACATACATTAAAATACGCACAGCATTGACATAACAACAGACATTAAAATACGCACAACGCAGACGTAACAGCAGACATTACAATACTCACAATACAACACAAACATAACAACCGTCATTACAATACACACGATAAAGTCATAAAAAACAGACATTACAATACACACAACACAGACATAACAACAGACATTACACTACATAGAACACAACAGAGACATAACAACAGACATTACAGTACATACATCACAACGCTTACATAACAACTGACATTACAATACACACAACACAGACATAACAACAGATATTACACTACATACAACACAACACAGTCATTACATTACATACAACACAACACAGACATAACAACATGCATTAAAATAGATACAACACAACACAAATATAACAACAGACATTACAATATATACAACACAGACATAACAACATACATTACAAAAAACAAAATACAACACAGACATAACAACAGACATTACAATACACACACCCCAGACATAACAAAAGACATTACAATACACACATCACAACAGAGACATAACAACAGACATTACAATACGCACCACAACACAACACAGACATAACAACAGACATTACAATACATACAAAAAAACACAGACATAACAACAGACATTACAATACACACAACACAGACATAACAGCAGACATTACAATACACACAACACAGACATAACAACATACATTACAGTACATACAACATAACACAAGCTTAACAACAGACATTAAAATACATACAACACAACACAGACATTAAAGCGGATACAGTATAGACATAACAACAGACATTAAAATACGCACAACGCAGACATAACAGCAGACATTACACTACATACAACACAACACAGACATTACATTACATACAACACAACACAGACATAACAACATACATTAAAATAGATACAACACAGCACAAATATAACAACAGACATTACAATACACACACCCCAGACATAATAAAAAAACATTACAATACACACATCACAACAGAGACATAACAACATACATTACAATACGCACCACAACACAACACAGACATAACAACAGACATTACAATACACACAACACAGACATAAGAGCAGACATTAAAATACACACAACACAGCATAACAACAGACATTTCAATACACACTAAACAACAGAGACATAACAACAGACATTACAATACACACAACAGAACAGAGACATAACAATATACATTAACATATATACAACACACACACAACAACAGACGTTACAATGCACACGACACAGACATAATACCAGTCAATACAATACAAACAACACAGACATAACAAAATACATTACACTACATACAACACAACACAGACATAACAACAGACATTACATTACATAAAACACAACACAGACATAACAACAGACATTAAAATAGACACAACACAGATATAACAACATACATTACAATACATACAACACAGACATAACAACATACATTACAAAAAACACAACACTACACAGACATTACAACATACATTACAATACACACAACGCAGACATAACAACATACATTACAATACACACATCAAAACACAGACATGACAACAGAAACTACAATACATAAAACACAACACAGACATAACAAGAGTCATTACAATACACACAACACAGACATAACAACAGACATTACAATATACACAACACAATTTAGACATAACAACAGATATTACAATGCACACAACACAACACTTACATAACCACAGATATTACAATACACACAAAACAGACATAACAACAGACATTTCAATACACACTACACAATAGAGACATAACAACAGACATTACAATACATACCACAACACAACACAGACATAACAACATACATTACAATACATACAAAAAAAACACAGACATAACACCACCAGACAATACACACAACACAACACAGACATAACACCAGACAATACAATACACACAACACAACAAAGACATAACAAAATACATTACAATATACACAACACAACACAGACATAACAACAGACATTACAATACACACAACACAGACATAACAACTTACATTACAGTACATACAACATAACACAAACATAACAACAGACATTACAATGCACACAACACAGACTTAACAATATACATTAAAATACATACAACGCAGATATAACGACATACATTAAAGTACGCACAGCATAGACATAACAACAGACATTAAAATACGCACTACGCAGACATAACAGCAGACATTACAATACTCACAATACAACACAAACATAACAACCATCATTACAATACACACGATACAGACACATTACAATACACACAACACAGACATAACAACAGACACTACACTACATACAACACAGCAGAGACATAACAACAGACATTACAGTACATACAACACAACACAGACATAACAACATACATTAAAATAGATACAACACAACACAGATATAAAAACAGACTTTACAATACATACAACACAGACATAACAACATACATTATAAAAACAAAACACAACACAGACATAACAACAGACATTACAATACACACACCCCAGACATAATAAAAAACATTACAATACACACATCACAACAGAGACATAACAACATACATTACAATACGCACCACAACCCAACACAGACATAACAACAGACATTACAATACACACAACACAGACATAACAACAGACATTAAAATACACACAACACAGCATAACAACAGACATTTCAATACACACTAAACAACAGAGACATAACAACAGACATTACAATACACACAACAGAACAGAGACATAACAATATACATTAACATATATACAACACACACATAACAACAGACGTTACAATGCACACAACACAGACATAATACCAGTCAATACAATACAAACAACACAGACATAACAAAATACATTACACTACATACAACACAACACAGAGATAACAACAGACATTACATTACATAAAACACAACACAGACATAACAACATACATTACTCTACATACAACACAGACATAACAACATACATTACAAAAAACACAACACTACACAGACATTACAACATACATTACAATACACACAACGCAGACATAACAACAGACATTACAATACACACATAAAAACACAGACATGACAACAGAAACTACAATACATAAAACACAACACAGACATAACAAGAGTCATTACAATACACACAACACAGACATAACAACAGACATTACAATATACACAACACAATTTAGACATAACAACAGATATTACAATGCACACAACACAACACTTACATAACCACAGACATTACAATACATACAACAAAACTCAGACATAACAACAGACATTACAATACACACAACACAGACATAACACCAGACAATACAATACACACAACACAACCCATATAACAACAGACATTACAATACACACAACACAACACAGACATAACAACATACATTACAATATACACAACACAACACAGACATAACAACAGACATTACAATACACACAACACAGACATAACAACATACATTACAGTACATACAACATAACACAAACATAACAACATACATTACAATACACACTACACAGACATAACAATATACATTAAAGTACACACAGCATAGACATAACAACAGACATTAAAATATGCACAACGCAGACATAAAAGCAGACATTACAATACACACAATACAATATAAACTTAACAACCGTCATTACAATACACACGATACAGTCATAACAACAGACATTACAATACACACAACACAGACATAACAACAGACATTACACTACATACAACACAACAGAGACATAACAACAGACATTACAGTACATACAACACAACACCGACATAGCAACTGACATTACAATACACACAACACAGACATCACAACAGACATTACACTACATACAACACAGACATAACAACAGACATTACATTACATACAACACAACACAGACATAACCATATACATTAAAATAGATACAACACAACACAGATATAACAACACACATTACAATACACACACCCCAGACATAACAAAAGACATTACAATACACACATCACAACATAGACATGAGAACAGAAATTGCAATACATACAACTCAACAGAGACATAACAACAGACATTACAATACACACCACAACACAGACATAACAACAGACATTACAATACATACAACAAAACACAGACATAACAACAGACATTACAATACACACAACACAGACATAACAGCAGCCATTACAATACACACAACACAGACATAACAACAGACATTTCAATACACACTACACAACAGAGATATAACAACAGACATTGCCATACATACCACAACACAACACAGACATAACAACATACATTACAATACTCATAACACAGACATAACACCAGACATTACAATACATACAACACAGACATAACAACAAACATTACAGTACATACAACATAACACAAACATAACAACAGACACTACAATACACACAACACAACACAGATATAACGACATACATTAAAGTACACACAGCATAGACATAACAACAGACATTAAAATACGCACAACACAACACAAACATAACAAACGTCATTACAATACACACGGTACAGTCATAACAACAGACATTACACTACATACAATACAACAGAGACATAACAACAGACATTGCAGTACATACAACACAACACAGACATAACAACATACATTAAAATAGATACAACACAACACAGACATAACAACAGACATTACAATGCACACAACCCAGACATAACAACAGATATTACAATAGACACATCACAACATAGACATGACAACAGAAATTGCAATACATACAACACAACACAGACATAACAAGAGCCATTACAATACACACAACACTGACATAACAACATACATTTCAACACACACAACACAACAGAGACATAACAACAGACATTACAATACATACAACACAACACAGACATAACAACTGACATTACAATACACAAAAGAGAAAACAGACATAACAACAGACATTACAATACATACAACACAGAAATAACAATAGACATTACAATACACACAACCCAGACATAACAACAGATATTACAATACACACATCACAACATAGACATGACAACAGAAATTGCAATACATACAACACAACACAGACATAACAAGAGCCATTACAATACACACAACACAGACATAACAACATACATTTCAACAAACTCAACACAGCAGAGACATAACAACATACATTTCAACACACACAACACAACAGAGACATAACAACAGACATTACAATACACACCACAACACAACACAGACATAACAGCAGTTATTACAATGGACACAACACCGACATAATACCAGTCAATACAATACAAACAACACATATAACAAGAGACATTACACTACATACAACACAACACAGACATAACAACAGTCATTACAACACATACAACACAGACATAACAACATACATTACAATACATACAACACAGACATAACAACATACATTACAAAAAACACAACAGAACACAGACATAACAACAGAAATTACAATACACACAACACAGACATAACAACAGACATTTCAATACACACTACACAACAGAGACATAACAATAGACATTACAATACACACACCCCAGACATAACAAAAGACATTACAATACATACATCACAACATAGACGTGAGAAGAGAAATTGCAATACATACAACACAACACAGACATTCCTAGAGCCATTACAATACACACAACACAGACATAACAACAGACATTTCAACACACACAACTCAACAGATACATAACAACAGACATTACAATACACACCACAACACAACACAGACATAACAACAGACATTACGATACATACAACAAAACACAGACATAACAAGAGCCATTACAATACACGCAACGCAGACATAACAGCAGACATTACAATACACACAACGCAGCATAACAACAGACATTTCAATACACACTACACAACAGAGACATAACAAAAGACATTACAATATATACCACAACACAACACAGACATAACAAAAGATATTACAATACACATAACACAGACATAACACATGACAATACAATACACACAACACAACACAGACATAACAACAGACATTACAATACATACAACAAAACACAGACATAACAACAGACATTACAATACACACAACACAGACATAACAGCAGACATTAAAATACACACAACACAGCATAACAACAGACATTTCAATACACACTAAACAACAGAGACATAACAACAGACATTACAATACCCACAACAGAACAGAGACATAACAATATACATTAACATATATACAACACACACATAACAACAGACGTTACAATGCACACAACACAGACATAATACCAGTCAATACAATACAAACAACACAGACATAACAAAATACATTACACTACATACAACACAACACAGACATAACAACAGACATTACATTACATAAAACACAACACAGACATAACAACAGACATTAAAATAGACACAACACAGATATAACAACACACATTACAATACCTACAACACAGACATAACAACATACATTACAAAAAACACAACACTACACAGACATTACAACATACATTACAATACACACAACGCAGACGTAACAACAGACATTACAATACACACATCAAAACACAGACATGACAACAGAAACTACAATACATAAAACACAACACAGACATAACAAGAGTCATTACAATACACACAACACAGACATAACAACAGACATTACAATATACACAACATAATTTAGACATAACAACAGATATTACAATGCACACAACACAACACTTACATAACCACATACATTACAATACATACAACACAGATATAACAACAGACATTACAGTACATACCACAACACAACACAGTCATAACAACAGACATTACAATACATACAACAAAACAGACATAACAACAGACATTACAATACACACAACACAGACATAACACCAGACAATACAATACACACAACACAACCCATATAACAACAGACATTACAATACACACAACACAACACAGACATAACAACATACATTACAATATACACAACACAACACAGACATAACAACAGACATTACAATAACACAACACAGACATAACAACATACATTACAGTACATACAACATAACACAAACATAACAACAGACATTACGATACACACTACACTGACATAACGATATACATTAAAGTACATACAGCATAGACATAACAACAGACATTAAAATACGCACAACGCAGACATAACAGCAGACATTACAATACACACAATACAATATAAACATAACAACCGTCATTACAATACACACGATACAGTCATAACAACAGACATTACAATACACACAACACAGACATAACAACAGACATTACACTACATACAACACAACAGAGACATAACAACAGACATTACAGTACATACAACACAACACCGACATAGCAACTGACATTGCACTACATACAACACAGACATAACAACAGACATTACATTACATACAACACAACACAGACATAACCATATACATTAAAATAGATACAACACAACACAGATATAACAACACACATTACAATACACACACCCCAGACATAACAAAAGACATTACAATACACACATCACAACATAGACATGAGAACAGAAATTGCAATACATACAACAGAACACAGACATAACAACAGACATTACAATACACACCACAACACAGACATAACAACAGACATTACAATACATACAACAAAACACAGACATAACAACAGACATTACAATACACACAACACAGACATAACAGCAGACATTACAATACACACAACACAGACATAACAACAGACATTTCAATACACACTACACAACAGAGATATAACAACAGACATTACAATACATACCACAACACAACACAGACATAACAACAGACATTACAATACTCATAACACAGACATAACACCAGACAATACAATACATACAACACAACACATATATAACAACAGACATTACAGTACACACAACACAACACAGACATAACAACAGACATTACAATACATACAACACAGACATAACAACAAACATTACAGTACATACAACATAACACAAACATAACAACAGACATTAAAATACGCACAACACAACACAAACATAACAACCGTCATTACAATACACACGATACAGTCATAACAACAGACATTACACTACATACAACACAACAGAGACGTAACAACAGACATTGCAGTACATACAACACAACACAGACATAACAACATACATTAAAATAGATACAACACAACACAGACATAACAACAGACATTACAATACACACAACCCAGACATAACAACAGATATTACAATACACACATCACAACATAGACATGACAACAGAAATTGCAATACATACAACACAACACAGACATAAAAAGAGCCATTACAATACACACAACACAGACATAACAACATACATTTCAACACACACAACACAACAGAGACATAACAACAGACATTACAATACATACAACACAACACAGACATAACAACTGACATTACAATACACAAAAGAGAAAACAGACATTACAATACATACAACACAGACATAACAACAGACATTACAATATATACAACACAGACATAACAATAGACATTACATTACACACAACCCAGACATAA
This sequence comes from Eledone cirrhosa, assembly GCA_964016885.1. NCBI lineage: Eukaryota > Metazoa > Mollusca > Cephalopoda > Octopoda > Eledonidae > Eledone > Eledone cirrhosa. The sequence goes on along the minus strand of OZ024753.1, from coordinate 24,109,346 downwards.
CAACAGATATTACAATACACACATCACTACATAGACATGACAACAGAAATTGCAATACATACAACACAACACAGACATAACAAGAGCCATTACAATACACACAACACAGACATAACAACATACATTTCAACACACTCAACACAACAGAGACATAACAACATACATTTCAACACACACAACACAACAGATACATAACAACAGATATTACAATACACACCACAACACAACACAGACATAACAACAGTTATTACAATGCACACAACACCGACATAATACCAGTCAATACAATACAAACAACACATATAACAAGAGACATTACACTACATACAACACAACTCAGACATAACAACAGTCATTACAACACATACAACACAGACATAACAACATACATTACAATACATACAACACAGACATAACAACATACATTACAAAAAACACAACAGAACACAGACATTACAACAGACATTACAATACACACAACACAGACATAACAGCAGACATTACAATACACACAACACAGACATAACAACAGATATTTCAATACACACTACACAACAGAGACATAACAATAGACATTACAATACACACACCCCAGACATAACAAAAGACATTACGATACATACATCACAAAATAGAAATGAGGACAGAAATTGCAAAACATACAACACAAAACAGACATTACAAGAGCCATTACAATACACACAACACAGACATAACAACAGATATTTCAACACACACAACTCAACAGAGACATAACAACAGACATTACAATACACACCGCAACACAACACAGACATAACAACAGACATTACAATACACACAACAAAACACAGACATAACAACAGACATTACAATACACACAACACAGACATAACACAGACATTACAATACACACAACACAGACATAACAACAGACATTTCAATACACACTACACAACAGAGACATAACAACAGACATTACAATACATACCACAACACAACACAGACATAACAACAGACATTACAATACACATAACACAGACATAACACCAGACAATACAATACACACAACACAACACAGATATAACAACAGACATTAAAATACGCACAACGCAGACATAACAGCAGACATTACAATACACACAACATAACACAAACATAACAACCGTCATTATAATACACACGATACAGTCATAACAACATATATACAATACACACAACACAGACATAACAACAGACATTACACTACATACAACACAACAGAGACATAACAACAGACATTGCAGTACATACAACACAACACAGACATAACAACTGACATTACAATACACACAACACAGACATAACAAGAGACATTACACTACATACACAACAACACAAACATAACAACAGACATTACATTACATACAACACATACATAACATACATTAAAATAAATACAACACAACACAGACATAACAACAGACATTACAATACACACAACCCAGACATAACAACATATATTACAATACACACATCACAACATAGACATGACAACAGAAATTGCAATACATACAACAAAACACAGACATAACAAGAGCCATTACAATACTCACAACACAGACATAACAACAGACATTTCAACACACTCAACACAACAGAGACATAACAACATACATTTCAACACACACAACACAACAGATACATAACAACAGATATTACAATACACACCACAACACAACACAGACATAACAACAGTTATTACAATGCACACAACACCGACATAATACCAGTCAATACAATACAAACAACACATATAACAAGAGACATTACACTACATACAACACAACACAGACATAACAACAGTCATTACAACACATACAACACAGACATAACAACATACATTACAATACATACAACACAGACATAACAACATACATTACAAAAAACACAACAGAACACAGACATTACAACAGACATTACAATACACACAACACAGACATAACAGCAGACATTACAATACACACAACACAGACATAACAACAGATATTTCAATACACACTACACAACAGAGACATAACAATAGACATTACAATACACACACCCCAGACATAACAAAAGACATTACGATACATACATCACAACATAGAAATGAGGACAGAAATTGCAATACATACAACACAAAACAGACATTACAAGAGCCATTACAATACACACAACACAGACATAACAACAGATATTTCAACACACACAACTCAACAGAGACATAACAACAGACATTACAATACACACCGCAACACAACACAGACATAACAACAGACATTACAATACACACAACAAAACACAGACATAACAACAGACATTACAATACACACAACACAGACATAACACAGACATTACAATACACACAACACAGACATAACAACAGACATTTCAATACACACTACACAACAGAGACATAACAACAGACATTACAATACATACCACAACACAACACAGACATAACAACAGACATTACAATACACATAACACAGACATAACACCAGACTATACAATACACACAACACAACACAGATATAACAACAGACATTAAAATACGCACAACGCAGACATAACAGCAGACATTACAATACACACAACATAACACAAACATAACAACCGTCATTATAATACACACGATACAGTCATAACAACATATATACAATACACACAACACAGATATAACAACAGACATTACACTACATACAACACAACAGAGACATAACAACAGACATTGCAGTACATACAACACAACACAGACATAACAACTGACATTACAATACACACAACACAGACATAACAAGAGACATTACACTACATACACAACAACACAAACATAACAACAGACATTACATTACATACAACACATACATAACATACATTAAAATAAATACAACACAACACAGACATAACAACAGACATTACAATACACACAACCCAGACATAACAACATATATTACAATACACACATCACAACATAGACATGACAACAGAAATTGCAATACATACAACAAAACACAGACATAAGAAGAGCCATTACAATACTCACAACACAGACATAACAACAGACATTAAAATAGACACAACACAGATATAACAACACACATTACAATACATACAACACAGACATAACAACAGACATTACAATACATAAAACACAGACATAACAACATACATTACAAAAATCACAACACTACACAGACAATACAACATACATTACGATACACACAACACAGACATAACAACATACATTACAATACACACATCAAAACACAGACATGACAACAGAAATTACAATACATAAAACACAACACAGACATAACAAGAGTCATTACAATACACACAAAACAGACATAACAACATACATTACAATATACACAACACAATTTAGACATAACAACAGACATTACAATGCACACAACACAACACTTACATAACCACAGACATTACAATACACACAACACAGACATAACAACAGACATTTCAATACACACTACACAACAGAGACATAACACCAGACAATACATGCACACAACACAACCCATATAACAACAGACATTACAATACACACAACACAACACAGACGTAACAACAGACATTACAATATACACCACACAAGTTAGACATAACAACAGACATTACACTACACACAACCCAGACATAACAAATGATATTTCAATACACACATCACAACATAGACATGACGACAGAAATTGCAATACATACAACACAACACAGACATAACAAGAGCCATTACAATACACACAACACAGATATAACAACAGGCATTTCAACACACACAACACAACATATACATAACAACCGTCATTACAATACACACGATACAGTCATAAAAACAGACATTACAATAGAAAAAACACAGAGATAACAACAGACATTACACTACATACAACACAACACAGACATAACAACTGACATTACAATACACACAACACAGACATAACAAGAGACATTACACTAAATACAACACAACATAGACATAACAACAGTCATTACAATACATACAACATATACATAACAACAGACATTACAATACATACAACACAGACATAACAACATACATTACAAAAAACACAACAGAACACAGACATTACAACAGACATTACAATACACACAACACAGACATAACAGCAGACATTACAATACACACAACACAGACATAACAACAGATATTTCAATACACACTACACAACAGAGACATAACAATAGACATTACAATACACACACCCCAGACATAACAAAAGACATTACGATACATACATCACAACATAGAAATGAGGACAGAAATTGCAATACATACAACACAAAACAGACATTACAAGAGCCATTACAATACACACAACACAGACATAACAACAGATATTTCAACACACACAACTCAACAGAGACATAACAACAGACATTACAATACACACCGCAACACAACACAGACATAACAACAGACATTACAATACACACAACAAAACACAGACATAACAACAGACATTACAATACACACAACACAGACATAACACAGACATTACAATACACACAACACAGACATAACAACAGACATTTCAATACACACTACACAACAGAGACATAACAACAGACATTACAATACATACCACAACACAACACAGACATAACAACAGACATTACAATACACATAACACAGACATAACACCAGACAATACAATACACACAACACAACACAGATATAACAACAGACATTAAAATACGCACAACGCAGACATAACAGCAGACATTACAATACACACAACATAACACAAACATAACAACCGTCATTATAATACACACGATACAGTCATAACAACATATATACAATACACACAACACAGATATAACAACAGACATTACACTACATACAACACAACAGAGACATAACAACAGACATTGCAGTACATACAACACAACACAGACATAACAACTGACATTACAATACACACAACACAGACATAACAAGAGACATTACACTACATACACAACAACACAAACATAACAACAGACATTACATTACATACAACACATACATAACATACATTAAAATAAATACAACACAACACAGACATAACAACAGACATTACAATACACACAACCCAGACATAACAACATATATTACAATACACACATCACAACATAGACATGACAACAGAAATTGCAATACATACAACAAAACACAGACATAAGAAGAGCCATTACAATACTCACAACACAGACATAACAACAGACATTAAAATAGACACAACACAGATATAACAACACACATTACAATACATACAACACAGACATAACAACAGACATTACAATACATAAAACACAGACATAACAACATACATTACAAAAATCACAACACTACACAGACAATACAACATACATTACGATACACACAACACAGACATAACAACATACATTACAATACACACATCAAAACACAGACATGACAACAGAAATTACAATACATAAAACACAACACAGACATAACAAGAGTCATTACAATACACACAAAACAGACATAACAACATACATTACAATATACACAACACAATTTAGACATAACAACAGACATTACAATGCACACAACACAACACTTACATAACCACAGACATTACAATACACACAACACAGACATAACAACAGACATTTCAATACACACTACACAACAGAGACATAACACCAGACAATACATGCACACAACACAACCCATATAACAACAGACATTACAATACACACAACACAACACAGACGTAACAACAGACATTACAATATACACCACACAAGTTAGACATAACAACAGACATTACACTACACACAACCCAGACATAACAAATGATATTTCAATACACACATCACAACATAGACATGACGACAGAAATTGCAATACATACAACACAACACAGACATAACAAGAGCCATTACAATACACACAACACAGACATAACAACAGGCATTTCAACACACACAACACAACATATACATAACAACCGTCATTACAATACACACGATACAGTCATAAAAACAGACATTACAATAGAAAAAACACAGAGATAACAACAGACATTACACTACATACAACACAACACAGACATAACAACTGACATTACAATACACACAACACAGACATAACAAGAGACATTACACTAAATACAACACAACATAGACATAACAACAGTCATTACAATACATACAACATATACATAACAACAGACATTACAATACATACAACACAGACATAACAACAGACATTACAATACATACATCACAACATAGAAATGAGGACAGAAATTGCAATACATACAACACAAAACAGACATTACAAGAGCCATTACAATACACACAACACAGACATAACAACAGATATTTCAACACACACAACTCAACAGAGACATAACAACAGACATTACAATACACACCGCAACACAACACAGACATAACAACAGACATTACAATACATACCACAACACAACACAGACATAACAACAGACATTACAATACACATAACACAGACATAACACCAGACAATACAATACACACAACACAACACAGATATAACAACAGACATTAAAATACGCACAACGCAGACATAACAGCAGACATTACAATACACACAACATAACACAAACATAACAACCGTCATTATAATACACACGATACAGTCATAACAACATATATACAATACACACAACACAGACATAACAACAGACATTACACTACATACAACACAACAGAGACATAACAACAGATATTGCAGTACATACAACACAACACAGACATAACAACTGACATTACAATACACACAACACAGACATAACAAGAGACATTACACTACATACACAACAACACAAACATAACAACAGACATTACATTACATACAACACATACATAACATACATTAAAATAAATACAACACAACACAGACATAACAACAGACATTACAATACACACAACCCAGACATAACAACATATATTACAATACACACATCACAACATAGACATGACAACAGAAATTGCAATACATACAACAAAACACAGACATAACAAGAGCCATTACAATACTCACAACACAGACATAACAACAGACATTTCAACACACTCAACACAACAGAGACATAACAACATACATTTCAACACACACAACACAACAGATACATAACAACAGATATTACAATACACACCACAACACAACACAGACATAACAACAGTTATTACAATGCACACAACACCGACATAATACCAGTCAATACAATACAAACAACACATATAACAAGAGACATTACACTACATACAACACAACACAGACATAACAACAGTCATTACAACACATACAACACAGACATAACAACATACATTACAATACATACAACACAGACATAACAACATACATTACAAAAAACACAACAGAACACAGACATTACAACAGACATTACAATACACACAACACAGACATAACAACAAACATTACAATACACACAACACAGACATAACAACATACATTACAGTACATACAACATACCACAAACATAACAACAGACATTACAATGCACACAACACAGACATAACAATATACATTAAAATACATACAACACAGACATAACGAAAAACATTAAAGTACGCACAGCATAGACATAACAACAGACATTAAAATACGCACAACGCAGACGTAACAGCAGACATTACAATACTCACAATACAACACAAACATTAGAACCGTCATTACAATACACACGATAAAGTCATAAAAACAGACATTACAATACACACAACACAGACATAACAACAGACATTACTCTACATACAACACAACAGAGACATAACAACAGACATTACAGTACATACCACACAACGCTTACATAACAACTGACATTACAATACACACAACACAGACATAACAACAGACATTACACTACATACAACACAACACAGACATTACATTACATACAACACAACACAGACATAACAACAGACATTACAATACGCACCACAACACAACACAGACATAACAACAGACATTACAATACATACAACAAAACACAGACATAACAACAGACATTACAATACACACAACACAGACATAACAGCAGACATTACAATACACACAACTCAGACATAACAACAGGCATTACAGTACATACAACATAACACAAGCATAACAACAGACATTAAAATACATACAACACAACAGACATTAAAGCGGATACAGTATAGACATAACAACAGACATTAAAATACGCACAACGCAGACATAACAGCAGACATTACACTACATACAACACAACACAGACATTACATTACATACAACACAACACAGACATAACAACATACATTAAAATATATACAACACAACACAAATATAACAACAGACATTACAATACATACAACACAGACAGAACAGCATACATTACAAAAAACAAAACACAACACAGACATAACAACAGACATTACAATACACACACCCCAGACATAATAAAAAACATTACAATACACACATCACAACAGAGACATAACAACATACATCACAATACGCACCACAACACAAGACAGACATAACAACAGACATTACAATACATACAACAAAACACAGACATACCAACAGACATTACAATACACACAACACAGACATAACAGCAGACATTAAAATACACACAATACAGCATAACAACAGACATTTCAATACACACTAAACAACAGAGACATAACAACAGATATTGCAATACATACCACAACACAACACATACATAAGAACATACATTACAATACATACAACAAAACACAGACATAACAAAAGACATTACAATACCCACAACACAACACAGACATAACAACAGATATTACAATACACACAACACAACACAGATATAACAACAGACATTACAATACACACAACACAACATAGACATAACAACAGACATTACAATGCACACATACAACACAGGCATAACAACACATTACAATACACACAGCACAGACATAACAACGGACAGTTCAATACACACAACACAACAGAGACATAACATAAATTGAATTACACACAAAACAACACAGACATAACAACAGACATTACAATACAAACACCACAGACATAAAACAGACATTAAAATACACACAACTCAGACATAACAACAGACATTACAATTCATAAAACACAGACATATCAACATACATAACAAAAAACACAACATAACAAAGACATAAAAAGAGACATTACAATACAAACAGCACAACACAGACATAAAACCAGACATTAAAATACGCACAACACAGACATAACAACAGACATTACAATACAAACACCACAGACATAACAACATACATTACAATACAAACAACACCACACAGACATAACAACAGAAATTACAATACATACAACACAGAACAGACATAACAACAGCCGTTACAATACACACAACACAGACATAACAGCAGACATTACAATACACACAACACAGACATAACAACAGACATTACAGTACATACAACATAACACAAACATAACAACAGTCATTAAAATACATACAACACAACACAGACATTAAAGCAGATACAGCATAGACATAACAACAGACATTAAAATACGCACAACGCAGACATAACAGCAGACATTACAATACACACAACACAACACAAACATAACAACCGTCATTACAATACACACGATACAGTCATAACAACAGACATTACAATACACACAGCACAGACATAACAAGAGACATTACACTACATACAACACAACACAGACATAACAACAGACATTACATTACATACAACACAGACATAACATACATTACAAAAAACAAAACACAACACAGACATAACAACAGACATTACACTACACACAACCCAGACATAACAAATGATATTACAACACACACATCACAACATAGACATGACAACAGAAATTGCAATACATACAACACAACACAGACATAACAAGAACCATTACAATACACACAACAAAGACATAACAACAGGCATTTCAACACACACAACACAACAGATACATAACAACCGTCATTACAATACACACGATACAGTCATAAAAACAGACATTATAATAGAAAAAACACAGACATAACAACAGACATTACACTACATACAACACAACAGAGACATAACAACAGACATTACCGTACATACAAAACAACACAGACATAACAACTGACATTACAATACACACAACACAGACATAACAAGAGACATTACACTACATACAACACAACATAGACATAACAACAGTCATTACAATACATACAACACATACATAACAACAGACATTACAATACATACAACACAGACATAACAACAGACATTTCAATACACACTACACAACAGAGACATTACAACAGACATTACAATACACACACCCCAGACATAACAAAAGACATTACAATACATACATCACAACATAGAAATGAGAACAGAAATTGCAATACATACAACACAAAACAGACATTACAAGAGGCATTACAATACACACAACACAGACATAACAACAGATATTTCAACACACACAACTCAACAGAGACATAACAACAGACATTACAATACACACCACAACACAACACAGACATAACAAATGACATTACAATACATACAACAAAACACAGACATAACACAGACATTACAATACACACAACACAGACATAACAACAGACATTTCAATACACACTACACAACAGAGACATAACAACAGACATTACAATACATACCACAACACAACACAGACATAACAACAGACATTACAATACACATAAAACAGACATAACACCAGACAATACAATACACACAACACAACACAGATATAACAACAGACATTAAAATACGCACAACGCAGAAATAACAGCAGACGTTACAATACACACAACATAACACAAACATAACAACCGTCATTACAATACACACGATACATTCATAACAACAAATATTACAATACACACAACACAGACATAACAACAGACATTACACTACATACAACACAACAGAGACATAACAACAGACATTGCAGTACATACAACACAACACAGACATAACAACTGACATTACAATACACACAACACAGACATAACAAGAGACATTACACTACATACGACACATCACAAACATAACAACAGACATTACATTACATACAACCCAGACATAACAACATATATTACAATACACACATAACAACATAGACATGACAACAGAAATTGCAATACATACAGCAAAACACAGACATAACAAGAGCCATTACAATACACATAACACAGACATTAAAATAGACACAACACAGATATAACAACACACATTACAATACATACAACACAGACATAACAACAGACATTACAATACATAAAACACAGAGATAACAACATACATTACAAAAATCACAACACTACACATACATTACAACATACATTACGATACACACAACACAGACATAACAACATACATTACAATACACACATCATAACACAGACATGACAACAGAAATTACAATACATAAAACACAACACAGACATAAGAAGAGTCATTACAATACACACAACACAGACATAACAACATACATTACAATATACACAACACAATTTAGACATAACAACAGACATTACAATGCACACAACACAACACTTACATAACCACAGACATTACAATACACACAACACAGACATAACAACAGACATTTCAATACACACTACACAACAGAGACATAACACCAGACAATACAATACACACAACACAACCCATATAACAACAGACATTACAATACACACAACACAACCCATATAACAACAGACATTACACTACATACAACACAACACAGTCTTTACATTACATACAACACAACACAGACATAACAACATACATTAAAATAGATACAACACAACACAAACATAACAACAGACATTACAATACATACAACACAGACATAACAACATACATTACAAAAAACAAAATACAACACAGACATAACAACAGACATTACAATACACACACCCCAGACATAACAAAAGACATTACAATACACACATCACAACAGAGACATAACAACAGACATTACAATACGCACCACAACACAACACAGACATAACAACAGACATTACAATACATACAACAAAACACAGACATAACAAAAGACATCACAATACACACAACACAGACATAACAACAGACATTACAGTACATACAACATAACACAAGCATAACAACAGACATTAAAATACATACAACACAACACAGACATTAAAGCGGATACAGTATAGACATAACAACAGATATTAAAATACGCACAACGCAGACATAACAGCAGACATTACACTACATACAACACAACACAGACATTACATTACATACAACACAACACATACATAACAACATACATTAAAATAGATACAACCAACACAAATATAACAACAGACATTACAATACATACAACACAGACATAACAACATACTTTACAAAAAATAAAACACAACACAGACCTAACAACAGACATTACAATACACACACCCCAGACATAATAAAAAACATTACAATACACACATCACAACAGAGACATAACAACATACATTACAATACGCACCACAACACAACACAGACATAACAACAGACATTACAATACACACAACACAGACATAAGAGCAGACATTAAAATACACACAACACAGCATAACAACAGACATTTCAATACACACTAAACAACAGAGACATAACAACAGACATTACAATACACACAACAGAACAGAGACATAACAATATACATTAACATATATACAACACACACATAACAACAGACGTTACAATGCACACAACACAGACATAATACCAGTCAATACAATACAAACAACACAGACATTAGAAAATATATTACACTACATACAACACAACACAGACATAACAACAGATATTACATTACATAAAACACAACACAGACATAACAACAGACATTAAAATAGACACAACACAGATATAACAACATACATTACAATACATACAACACAGACATAACAACATATATTACAATACACACAACAACATAGACATGACAACAGAAATTGCAATACATACAACAAAACACAGACATAACAAGAGCCATTACAATACACACAACACAGACATTAAAATAGACACAACACAGATATAACAACACACATTACAATACATACAATACAGACATAACAACAGACATTACAATACATAAAACACAGACATGACAACAGAAATTACAATACATAAAACACAACACAGACATAACAAGAGTCATTACAATACACACAACACAGACATAACAACATACATTACAATATACACAACACAATTTAGATATAACAACAGACATTACAATGTACACAACACAACACTTACATAACCACAGACATTACAATACACACAACTCAGACATAACAACAGACATTTCAATACACACTACACAACAGAGACATAACACCAGACAATACAATACACACAACACAACCCATATAACAGTAGACATTACAATACACACAACACAACACAGACGTAACAACAGACATTACAATATACACAACACAATTTAGACATAACAACAGACATTACAATGCACACAACACAACACTTACATAACCACAGACATTACATACACACAACACAGACATAACAACATACATTACAATACACACAACACAGACATAACAACATACATTACAGTACATACAACATACCACAAACATAACAACAGACATTACAATGCACACAACACAGACATAACAATATACATTAAAATACATACAACACAGACATAACGACATACATTAAAATACGCACAGCATTGACATAACAACAGACATTAAAATACGCACAACGCAGACGTAACAGCAGACATTACAATACTCACAATACAACACAAACATAACAACCGTCATTACAATACACACGATAAAGTCATAAAAAACAGACATTACAATACACACAACACAGACATAACAACAGACATTACACTACATAGAACACAACAGAGACATAACAACAGACATTACAGTACATACATCACAACGCTTACATAACAACTGACATTACAATACACACAACACAGACATAACAACAGACATTACACTACATACAACACAACACAGTCATTACATTACATACAACACAACACAGACATAACAACATGCATTAAAATAGATACAACACAACACAAATATAACAACAGACATTACAATATATACAACACAGACATAACAACATACATTACAAAAAACAAAATACAACACAGACATAACAACAGACATTACAATACACACACCCCAGACATAACAAAAGACATTACAATACACACATCACAACAGAGACATAACAACAGACATTACAATACGCACCACAACACAACACAGACATAACAACAGACATTACAATACATACAAAAAAACACAGACATAACAACAGACATTACAATACACACAACACAGACATAACAGCAGACATTACAATACACACAACACAGACATAACAACATACATTACAGTACATACAACATAACACAAGCTTAACAACAGACATTAAAATACATACAACACAACACAGACATTAAAGCGGATACAGTATAGACATAACAACAGACATTAAAATACGCACAACGCAGACATAACAGCAGACATTACACTACATACAACACAACACAGACATTACATTACATACAACACAACACAGACATAACAACATACATTAAAATAGATACAACACAGCACAAATATAACAACAGACATTACAATACACACACCCCAGACATAATAAAAAAACATTACAATACACACATCACAACAGAGACATAACAACATACATTACAATACGCACCACAACACAACACAGACATAACAACAGACATTACAATACACACAACACAGACATAAGAGCAGACATTAAAATACACACAACACAGCATAACAACAGACATTTCAATACACACTAAACAACAGAGACATAACAACAGACATTACAATACACACAACAGAACAGAGACATAACAATATACATTAACATATATACAACACACACACAACAACAGACGTTACAATGCACACGACACAGACATAATACCAGTCAATACAATACAAACAACACAGACATAACAAAATACATTACACTACATACAACACAACACAGACATAACAACAGACATTACATTACATAAAACACAACACAGACATAACAACAGACATTAAAATAGACACAACACAGATATAACAACATACATTACAATACATACAACACAGACATAACAACATACATTACAAAAAACACAACACTACACAGACATTACAACATACATTACAATACACACAACGCAGACATAACAACATACATTACAATACACACATCAAAACACAGACATGACAACAGAAACTACAATACATAAAACACAACACAGACATAACAAGAGTCATTACAATACACACAACACAGACATAACAACAGACATTACAATATACACAACACAATTTAGACATAACAACAGATATTACAATGCACACAACACAACACTTACATAACCACAGATATTACAATACACACAAAACAGACATAACAACAGACATTTCAATACACACTACACAATAGAGACATAACAACAGACATTACAATACATACCACAACACAACACAGACATAACAACATACATTACAATACATACAAAAAAAACACAGACATAACACCACCAGACAATACACACAACACAACACAGACATAACACCAGACAATACAATACACACAACACAACAAAGACATAACAAAATACATTACAATATACACAACACAACACAGACATAACAACAGACATTACAATACACACAACACAGACATAACAACTTACATTACAGTACATACAACATAACACAAACATAACAACAGACATTACAATGCACACAACACAGACTTAACAATATACATTAAAATACATACAACGCAGATATAACGACATACATTAAAGTACGCACAGCATAGACATAACAACAGACATTAAAATACGCACTACGCAGACATAACAGCAGACATTACAATACTCACAATACAACACAAACATAACAACCATCATTACAATACACACGATACAGACACATTACAATACACACAACACAGACATAACAACAGACACTACACTACATACAACACAGCAGAGACATAACAACAGACATTACAGTACATACAACACAACACAGACATAACAACATACATTAAAATAGATACAACACAACACAGATATAAAAACAGACTTTACAATACATACAACACAGACATAACAACATACATTATAAAAACAAAACACAACACAGACATAACAACAGACATTACAATACACACACCCCAGACATAATAAAAAACATTACAATACACACATCACAACAGAGACATAACAACATACATTACAATACGCACCACAACCCAACACAGACATAACAACAGACAT
Source organism: Eledone cirrhosa (assembly GCA_964016885.1). Classification (NCBI taxonomy): domain Eukaryota; kingdom Metazoa; phylum Mollusca; class Cephalopoda; order Octopoda; family Eledonidae; genus Eledone; species Eledone cirrhosa. Next base: position 24,092,911 of record OZ024753.1, on the reverse strand, counting down.
TACAATACACACAACACAGACATAACAACAGACATTAAAATACACACAACACAGCATAACAACAGACATTTCAATACACACTAAACAACAGAGACATAACAACAGACATTACAATACACACAACAGAACAGAGACATAACAATATACATTAACATATATACAACACACACATAACAACAGACGTTACAATGCACACAACACAGACATAATACCAGTCAATACAATACAAACAACACAGACATAACAAAATACATTACACTACATACAACACAACACAGAGATAACAACAGACATTACATTACATAAAACACAACACAGACATAACAACATACATTACTCTACATACAACACAGACATAACAACATACATTACAAAAAACACAACACTACACAGACATTACAACATACATTACAATACACACAACGCAGACATAACAACAGACATTACAATACACACATAAAAACACAGACATGACAACAGAAACTACAATACATAAAACACAACACAGACATAACAAGAGTCATTACAATACACACAACACAGACATAACAACAGACATTACAATATACACAACACAATTTAGACATAACAACAGATATTACAATGCACACAACACAACACTTACATAACCACAGACATTACAATACATACAACAAAACTCAGACATAACAACAGACATTACAATACACACAACACAGACATAACACCAGACAATACAATACACACAACACAACCCATATAACAACAGACATTACAATACACACAACACAACACAGACATAACAACATACATTACAATATACACAACACAACACAGACATAACAACAGACATTACAATACACACAACACAGACATAACAACATACATTACAGTACATACAACATAACACAAACATAACAACATACATTACAATACACACTACACAGACATAACAATATACATTAAAGTACACACAGCATAGACATAACAACAGACATTAAAATATGCACAACGCAGACATAAAAGCAGACATTACAATACACACAATACAATATAAACTTAACAACCGTCATTACAATACACACGATACAGTCATAACAACAGACATTACAATACACACAACACAGACATAACAACAGACATTACACTACATACAACACAACAGAGACATAACAACAGACATTACAGTACATACAACACAACACCGACATAGCAACTGACATTACAATACACACAACACAGACATCACAACAGACATTACACTACATACAACACAGACATAACAACAGACATTACATTACATACAACACAACACAGACATAACCATATACATTAAAATAGATACAACACAACACAGATATAACAACACACATTACAATACACACACCCCAGACATAACAAAAGACATTACAATACACACATCACAACATAGACATGAGAACAGAAATTGCAATACATACAACTCAACAGAGACATAACAACAGACATTACAATACACACCACAACACAGACATAACAACAGACATTACAATACATACAACAAAACACAGACATAACAACAGACATTACAATACACACAACACAGACATAACAGCAGCCATTACAATACACACAACACAGACATAACAACAGACATTTCAATACACACTACACAACAGAGATATAACAACAGACATTGCCATACATACCACAACACAACACAGACATAACAACATACATTACAATACTCATAACACAGACATAACACCAGACATTACAATACATACAACACAGACATAACAACAAACATTACAGTACATACAACATAACACAAACATAACAACAGACACTACAATACACACAACACAACACAGATATAACGACATACATTAAAGTACACACAGCATAGACATAACAACAGACATTAAAATACGCACAACACAACACAAACATAACAAACGTCATTACAATACACACGGTACAGTCATAACAACAGACATTACACTACATACAATACAACAGAGACATAACAACAGACATTGCAGTACATACAACACAACACAGACATAACAACATACATTAAAATAGATACAACACAACACAGACATAACAACAGACATTACAATGCACACAACCCAGACATAACAACAGATATTACAATAGACACATCACAACATAGACATGACAACAGAAATTGCAATACATACAACACAACACAGACATAACAAGAGCCATTACAATACACACAACACTGACATAACAACATACATTTCAACACACACAACACAACAGAGACATAACAACAGACATTACAATACATACAACACAACACAGACATAACAACTGACATTACAATACACAAAAGAGAAAACAGACATAACAACAGACATTACAATACATACAACACAGAAATAACAATAGACATTACAATACACACAACCCAGACATAACAACAGATATTACAATACACACATCACAACATAGACATGACAACAGAAATTGCAATACATACAACACAACACAGACATAACAAGAGCCATTACAATACACACAACACAGACATAACAACATACATTTCAACAAACTCAACACAGCAGAGACATAACAACATACATTTCAACACACACAACACAACAGAGACATAACAACAGACATTACAATACACACCACAACACAACACAGACATAACAGCAGTTATTACAATGGACACAACACCGACATAATACCAGTCAATACAATACAAACAACACATATAACAAGAGACATTACACTACATACAACACAACACAGACATAACAACAGTCATTACAACACATACAACACAGACATAACAACATACATTACAATACATACAACACAGACATAACAACATACATTACAAAAAACACAACAGAACACAGACATAACAACAGAAATTACAATACACACAACACAGACATAACAACAGACATTTCAATACACACTACACAACAGAGACATAACAATAGACATTACAATACACACACCCCAGACATAACAAAAGACATTACAATACATACATCACAACATAGACGTGAGAAGAGAAATTGCAATACATACAACACAACACAGACATTCCTAGAGCCATTACAATACACACAACACAGACATAACAACAGACATTTCAACACACACAACTCAACAGATACATAACAACAGACATTACAATACACACCACAACACAACACAGACATAACAACAGACATTACGATACATACAACAAAACACAGACATAACAAGAGCCATTACAATACACGCAACGCAGACATAACAGCAGACATTACAATACACACAACGCAGCATAACAACAGACATTTCAATACACACTACACAACAGAGACATAACAAAAGACATTACAATATATACCACAACACAACACAGACATAACAAAAGATATTACAATACACATAACACAGACATAACACATGACAATACAATACACACAACACAACACAGACATAACAACAGACATTACAATACATACAACAAAACACAGACATAACAACAGACATTACAATACACACAACACAGACATAACAGCAGACATTAAAATACACACAACACAGCATAACAACAGACATTTCAATACACACTAAACAACAGAGACATAACAACAGACATTACAATACCCACAACAGAACAGAGACATAACAATATACATTAACATATATACAACACACACATAACAACAGACGTTACAATGCACACAACACAGACATAATACCAGTCAATACAATACAAACAACACAGACATAACAAAATACATTACACTACATACAACACAACACAGACATAACAACAGACATTACATTACATAAAACACAACACAGACATAACAACAGACATTAAAATAGACACAACACAGATATAACAACACACATTACAATACCTACAACACAGACATAACAACATACATTACAAAAAACACAACACTACACAGACATTACAACATACATTACAATACACACAACGCAGACGTAACAACAGACATTACAATACACACATCAAAACACAGACATGACAACAGAAACTACAATACATAAAACACAACACAGACATAACAAGAGTCATTACAATACACACAACACAGACATAACAACAGACATTACAATATACACAACATAATTTAGACATAACAACAGATATTACAATGCACACAACACAACACTTACATAACCACATACATTACAATACATACAACACAGATATAACAACAGACATTACAGTACATACCACAACACAACACAGTCATAACAACAGACATTACAATACATACAACAAAACAGACATAACAACAGACATTACAATACACACAACACAGACATAACACCAGACAATACAATACACACAACACAACCCATATAACAACAGACATTACAATACACACAACACAACACAGACATAACAACATACATTACAATATACACAACACAACACAGACATAACAACAGACATTACAATAACACAACACAGACATAACAACATACATTACAGTACATACAACATAACACAAACATAACAACAGACATTACGATACACACTACACTGACATAACGATATACATTAAAGTACATACAGCATAGACATAACAACAGACATTAAAATACGCACAACGCAGACATAACAGCAGACATTACAATACACACAATACAATATAAACATAACAACCGTCATTACAATACACACGATACAGTCATAACAACAGACATTACAATACACACAACACAGACATAACAACAGACATTACACTACATACAACACAACAGAGACATAACAACAGACATTACAGTACATACAACACAACACCGACATAGCAACTGACATTGCACTACATACAACACAGACATAACAACAGACATTACATTACATACAACACAACACAGACATAACCATATACATTAAAATAGATACAACACAACACAGATATAACAACACACATTACAATACACACACCCCAGACCTAACAAAAGACATTACAATACACACATCACAACATAGACATGAGAACAGAAATTGCAATACATACAACAGAACACAGACATAACAACAGACATTACAATACACACCACAACACAGACATAACAACAGACATTACAATACATACAACAAAACACAGACATAACAACAGACATTACAATACACACAACACAGACATAACAGCAGACATTACAATACACACAACACAGACATAACAACAGACATTTCAATACACACTACACAACAGAGATATAACAACAGACATTACAATACATACCACAACACAACACAGACATAACAACAGACATTACAATACTCATAACACAGACATAACACCAGACAATACAATACATACAACACAACACATATATAACAACAGACATTACAGTACACACAACACAACACAGACATAACAACAGAAATTACAATACATACAACACAGACATAACAACAAACATTACAGTACATACAACATAACACAAACATAACAACAGACATTAAAATACGCACAACACAACACAAACATAACAACCGTCATTACAATACACACGATACAGTCATAACAACAGACATTACACTACATACAACACAACAGAGACGTAACAACAGACATTGCAGTACATACAACACAACACAGACATAACAACATACATTAAAATAGATACAACACAACACAGACATAACAACAGACATTACAATACACACAACCCAGACATAACAACAGATATTACAATACACACATCACAACATAGACATGACAACAGAAATTGCAATACATACAACACAACACAGACATAAAAAGAGCCATTACAATACACACAACACAGACATAACAACATACATTTCAACACACACAACACAACAGAGACATAACAACAGACATTACAATACATACAACACAACACAGACATAACAACTGACATTACAATACACAAAAGAGAAAACAGACATTACAATACATACAACACAGACATAACAACAGACATTACAATATATACAACACAGACATAACAATAGACATTACATTACACACAACCCAGACATAACAACAGATATTACAATACACACATCACTACATAGACATGACAACAGAAATTGCAATACATACAACACAACACAGACATAACAAGAGCCATTACAATACACACAACACAGACATAACAACATACATTTCAACACACTCAACACAACAGAGACATAACAACATACATTTCAACACACACAACACAACAGATACATAACAACAGATATTACAATACACACCACAACACAACACAGACATAACAACAGTTATTACAATGCACACAACACCGACATAATACCAGTCAATACAATACAAACAACACATATAACAAGAGACATTACACTACATACAACACAACTCAGACATAACAACAGTCATTACAACACATACAACACAGACATAACAACATACATTACAATACATACAACACAGACATAACAACATACATTACAAAAAACACAACAGAACACAGACATTACAACAGACATTACAATACACACAACACAGACATAACAGCAGACATTACAATACACACAACACAGACATAACAACAGATATTTCAATACACACTACACAACAGAGACATAACAATAGACATTACAATACACACACCCCAGACATAACAAAAGACATTACGATACATACATCACAAAATAGAAATGAGGACAGAAATTGCAAAACATACAACACAAAACAGACATTACAAGAGCCATTACAATACACACAACACAGACATAACAACAGATATTTCAACACACACAACTCAACAGAGACATAACAACAGACATTACAATACACACCGCAACACAACACAGACATAACAACAGACATTACAATACACACAACAAAACACAGACATAACAACAGACATTACAATACACACAACACAGACATAACACAGACATTACAATACACACAACACAGACATAACAACAGACATTTCAATACACACTACACAACAGAGACATAACAACAGACATTACAATACATACCACAACACAACACAGACATAACAACAGACATTACAATACACATAACACAGACATAACACCAGACAATACAATACACACAACACAACACAGATATAACAACAGACATTAAAATACGCACAACGCAGACATAACAGCAGACATTACAATACACACAACATAACACAAACATAACAACCGTCATTATAATACACACGATACAGTCATAACAACATATATACAATACACACAACACAGACATAACAACAGACATTACACTACATACAACACAACAGAGACATAACAACAGACATTGCAGTACATACAACACAACACAGACATAACAACTGACATTACAATACACACAACACAGACATAACAAGAGACATTACACTACATACACAACAACACAAACATAACAACAGACATTACATTACATACAACACATACATAACATACATTAAAATAAATACAACACAACACAGACATAACAACAGACATTACAATACACACAACCCAGACATAACAACATATATTACAATACACACATCACAACATAGACATGACAACAGAAATTGCAATACATACAACAAAACACAGACATAACAAGAGCCATTACAATACTCACAACACAGACATAACAACAGACATTTCAACACACTCAACACAACAGAGACATAACAACATACATTTCAACACACACAACACAACAGATACATAACAACAGATATTACAATACACACCACAACACAACACAGACATAACAACAGTTATTACAATGCACACAACACCGACATAATACCAGTCAATACAATACAAACAACACATATAACAAGAGACATTACACTACATACAACACAACACAGACATAACAACAGTCATTACAACACATACAACACAGACATAACAACATACATTACAATACATACAACACAGACATAACAACATACATTACAAAAAACACAACAGAACACAGACATTACAACAGACATTACAATACACACAACACAGACATAACAGCAGACATTACAATACACACAACACAGACATAACAACAGATATTTCAATACACACTACACAACAGAGACATAACAATAGACATTACAATACACACACCCCAGACATAACAAAAGACATTACGATACATACATCACAACATAGAAATGAGGACAGAAATTGCAATACATACAACACAAAACAGACATTACAAGAGCCATTACAATACACACAACACAGACATAACAACAGATATTTCAACACACACAACTCAACAGAGACATAACAACAGACATTACAATACACACCGCAACACAACACAGACATAACAACAGACATTACAATACACACAACAAAACACAGACATAACAACAGACATTACAATACACACAACACAGACATAACACAGACATTACAATACACACAACACAGACATAACAACAGACATTTCAATACACACTACACAACAGAGACATAACAACAGACATTACAATACATACCACAACACAACACAGACATAACAACAGACATTACAATACACATAACACAGACATAACACCAGACAATACAATACACACAACACAACACAGATATAACAACAGACATTAAAATACGCACAACGCAGACATAACAGCAGACATTACAATACACACAACATAACACAAACATAACAACCGTCATTATAATACACACGATACAGTCATAACAACATATATACAATACACACAACACAGATATAACAACAGACATTACACTACATACAACACAACAGAGACATAACAACAGACATTGCAGTACATACAACACAACACAGACATAACAACTGACATTACAATACACACAACACAGACATAACAAGAGACATTACACTACATACACAACAACACAAACATAACAACAGACATTACATTACATACAACACATACATAACATACATTAAAATAAATACAACACAACACAGACATAACAACAGACATTACAATACACACAACCCAGACATAACAACATATATTACAATACACACATCACAACATAGACATGACAACAGAAATTGCAATACATACAACAAAACACAGACATAAGAAGAGCCATTACAATACTCACAACACAGACATAACAACAGACATTAAAATAGACACAACACAGATATAACAACACACATTACAATACATACAACACAGACATAACAACAGACATTACAATACATAAAACACAGACATAACAACATACATTACAAAAATCACAACACTACACAGACAATACAACATACATTACGATACACACAACACAGACATAACAACATACATTACAATACACACATCAAAACACAGACATGACAACAGAAATTACAATACATAAAACACAACACAGACATAACAAGAGTCATTACAATACACACAAAACAGACATAACAACATACATTACAATATACACAACACAATTTAGACATAACAACAGACATTACAATGCACACAACACAACACTTACATAACCACAGACATTACAATACACACAACACAGACATAACAACAGACATTTCAATACACACTACACAACAGAGACATAACACCAGACAATACATGCACACAACACAACCCATATAACAACAGACATTACAATACACACAACACAACACAGACGTAACAACAGACATTACAATATACACCACACAAGTTAGACATAACAACAGACATTACACTACACACAACCCAGACATAACAAATGATATTTCAATACACACATCACAACATAGACATGACGACAGAAATTGCAATACATACAACACAACACAGACATAACAAGAGCCATTACAATACACACAACACAGACATAACAACAGGCATTTCAACACACACAACACAACATATACATAACAACCGTCATTACAATACACACGATACAGTCATAAAAACAGACATTACAATAGAAAAAACACAGAGATAACAACAGACATTACACTACATACAACACAACACAGACATAACAACTGACATTACAATACACACAACACAGACATAACAAGAGACATTACACTAAATACAACACAACATAGACATAACAACAGTCATTACAATACATACAACATATACATAACAACAGACATTACAATACATACAACACAGACATAACAACAGACATTACAATACATACATCACAACATAGAAATGAGGACAGAAATTGCAATACATACAACACAAAACAGACATTACAAGAGCCATTACAATACACACAACACAGACATAACAACAGATATTTCAACACACACAACTCAACAGAGACATAACAACAGACATTACAATACACACCGCAACACAACACAGACATAACAACAGACATTACAATACATACCACAACACAACACAGACATAACAACAGACATTACAATACACATAACACAGACATAACACCAGACAATACAATACACACAACACAACACAGATATAACAACAGACATTAAAATACGCACAACGCAGACATAACAGCAGACATTACAATACACACAACATAACACAAACATAACAACCGTCATTATAATACACACGATACAGTCATAACAACATATATACAATACACACAACACAGACATAACAACAGACATTACACTACATACAACACAACAGAGACATAACAACAGACATTGCAGTACATACAACACAACACAGACATAACAACTGACATTACAATACACACAACACAGACATAACAAGGGACATTACACTACATACACAACAACACAAACATAACAACAGACATTACATTACATACAACACATACATAACATACATTAAAATAAATACAACACAACACAGACATAACAACAGACATTACAATACACACAACCCAGACATAACAACATATATTACAATACACACATCACAACATAGACATGACAACAGAAATTGCAATACATACAACAAAACACAGACATAACAAGAGCCATTACAATACTCACAACACAGACATAACAACAGACATTTCAACACACTCAACACAACAGAGACATAACAACATACATTTCAACACACACAACACAACAGATACATAACAACAGATATTACAATACACACCACAACACAACACAGACATAACAACAGTTATTACAATGCACACAACACCGACATAATACCAGTCAATACAATACAAACAACACATATAACAAGAGACATTACACTACATACAACACAACACAGACATAACAACAGTCATTACAACACATACAACACAGACATAACAACATACATTACAATACATACAACACCGACATAACAACATACATTACAAAAAACACAACAGAACACAGACATTACAACAGACATTACAATACACACAACACAGACATAACAGCAGACATTACAATACACACAACACAGACATAACAACAGATATTTCAATACACACTACACAACAGAGACATAACAATAGACATTACAATACACACACCCCAGACATAACAAAAGACATTACGATACATACATCACAACATAGAAATGAGGACAGAAATTGCAATACATACAACACAAAACAGACATTACAAGAGCCATTACAATACACACAACACAGACATAACAACAGATATTTCAACACACACAACTCAACAGAGACATAACAACAGACATTACAATACACACCGCAACACAACACAGACATAACAACAGACATTACAATACACACAACAAAACACAGACATAACAACAGACATTACAATACACACAACACAGACATAACACAGACATTACAATACACACAACACAGACATAACAACAGACATTTCAATACACACTACACAACAGAGACATAACAACAGACATTACAATACATACCACAACACAACACAGACATAACAACAGACATTACAATACACATAACACAGACATAACACCAGACAATACAATACACACAACACAACACAGATATAACAACAGACATTAAAATACGCACAACGCAGACATAACAGCAGACATTACAATACACACAACATAACACAAACATAACAACCGTCATTATAATACACACGATACAGTCATAACAACATATATACAATACACACAACACAGATATAACAACAGACATTACACTACATACAACACAACAGAGACATAACAACAGACATTGCAGTACATACAACACAACACAGACATAACAACTGACATTACAATACACACAACACAGACATAACAAGAGACATTACACTACATACACAACAACACAAACATAACAACAGACATTACATTACATACAACACATACATAACATACATTAAAATAAATACAACACAACACAGACATAACAACAGACATTACAATACACACAACCCAGACATAACAACATATATTACAATACACACATCACAACATAGACATGACAACAGAAATTGCAATACATACAACAAAACACAGACATAAGAAGAGCCATTACAATACTCACAACACAGACATAACAACAGACATTAAAATAGACACAACACAGATATAACAACACACATTACAATACATACAACACAGACATAACAACAGACATTACAATACATAAAACACAGACATAACAACATACATTACAAAAATCACAACACTACACAGACAATACAACATACATTACGATACACACAACACAGACATAACAACATACATTACAATACACACATCAAAACACAGACATGACAACAGAAATTACAATACATAAAACACAACACAGACATAACAAGAGTCATTACAATACACACAACACAGACATAACAACATACATTACAATATACACAACACAATTTAGACATAACAACAGACATTACAATGCACACAACACAACACTTACATAACCACAGACATTACAATACACACAACACAGACATAACAACAGACATTTCAATACACACTACACAACAGAGACATAACACCAGACAATACAATGCACACAACACAACCCATATAACAACAGACATTACAATACACACAACACAACACAGACGTAACAACAGACATTACAATATACACCACACAAGTTAGACATAACAACAGACATTACACTACACACAACCCAGACATAACAAATGATATTTCAATACACACATCACAACATAGACATGACGACAGAAATTGCAATACATACAACACAACACAGACATAACAAGAGCCATTACAATACACACAACACAGACATAACAACAGGCATTTCAACACACACAACACAACATATACATAACAACCGTCATTACAATACACACGATACAGTCATAAAAACAGACATTACAATAGAAAAAACACAGAGATAACAACAGACATTACACTACATACAACACAACACAGACATAACAACTGACATTACAATACACACAACACAGACATAACAAGAGACATTACACTAAATACAACACAACATAGACATAACAACAGTCATTAGAATACATACAACATATACATAACAACAGACATTACAATACATACAACACAGACATAACAACAGACATTACAATACATACATCACAACATAGAAATGAGGACAGAAATTGCAATACATACAACACAAAACAGACATTACAAGAGCCATTACAATACACACAACACAGACATAACAACAGATATTTCAACACACACAACTCAACAGAGACATAACAACAGACATTACAATACACACCGCAACACAACACAGACATAACAACAGACATTACAATACACACAACAAAACACAGACATAACAACAGACATTACAATACACACAACACAGACATAACAGAGACATTACAATACACACAACACAGACATAACAACAGACATTTCAATACACACTACACAACAGAGACATAACAACAGACATTACAATACATACCACAACACAACACAGACATAACAACAGACATTACAATACACATAACACAGACATAACACCAGACAATACAATACACACAACACAACACAGATATAACAACAGACATTAAAATACGCACAACGCAGACATAACAGCAGACATTACAATACACACAACATAACACAAACATAACAACCGTCATTATAATACACACGATACAGTCATAACAACATATATACAATACACACAACACAGACATAACAACAGACATTACACTACATACAACACAACAGAGACATAACAACAGGCATTGCAGTACATACAACACAACACAGACATAACAACTGACATTACAATACACACAACATAGACATAACAAGAGACATTACACTACATACACAACAACACAAACATAACAAAAGTCATTATATTACATACAACACAGACATAACATACATTAAAATAAATACAACACAACACAGACATAACAACAGACATTACAATACACACAACCCAGACATAACAACATATATTACAATACAAACATCACAACATAGACATAACAACAGAAATTGCAATACATACAACAAAACACAGACATAAGAAGAGCCATTACAATACACACAACACAGACATAACAACAGACATTAAAATAGACACAACACAGATATAACAACACACATTACAATACATACAACACAGACATAACAACAGACATTACAATACATAAAACACAGACATAACAACATACATTACAAAAATCACAACACTACACAGACATGGCAACAGAAATTACAATACATAAAACACAACACAGACATAACAAGAGTCATTACAATACACACAACACAGACATAACAACATACATTACAATATACACAACACAATTTAGACATAACAACAGACATTACAATGCACACAACACAACACTTACATAACCACAGACATTACAATACACACAACACAGACATGACAACAGACATTTCAATACACACTACACAACGGAGACATAACACCAGACAATACAATACACACAACACAACCCATATAACAACAGACATTACAATACAGACAACACAACACAGACGTAACAACAGACATTACAATATACACAACACAATTTAGACATAACAACAGACATTACAATGCACACAACACAACACTTACATAACCACAGACATTACAATACACACAACACAGACATAACAACAGACATTTCAATACACACTACACAACAGAGACATAACACCAGACAATACAATACACACAACACAACCCATATAACAACAGACATTACAATACACACAACACAACACAGACGTAACAACAGACATTACAATATACACAACACAATTTAGACATAACAACAGACATTACAATGCACACAACACAACACTTACATAACCACAGACATTACAATACACACAACACAGACATAACAACAGACATTACAATGCACTCAACACAGACATAAAAAATATACATTAAATTACATACAACACAGACATAACAACAGACATTAAAATACGCACAACGCAGACGTAACAGCAGACATTACAATACTCACAATACAACACAAACTTAACAACCGTCATTACAATACACACGATAAAGTCATAACAACAGACATTACACTACAAACAACACAACAGAGACATAACAACAGACATTATAGTACATACAACACAACACTTACATAACAACTGACAATACAATACACACAACACAGCCATTACAATACCTACAACACAGACATAACAACATACATTACAAAAAACAAAACACAACACAGACATAACAACAGACATTACAATACACACAACACAGACATAACAACAGACATTACAGTACATACAACATAACACAAGCATAACATCAGACATTAAAATACATACAACACAACACAGACATTAAAGCGGATACATTATAGACATAACAACAGACATTAACATACGCACAGCGCAGACGTAACAGCAGACATTACAATACACACAACGCAACACAAACATAACAACCGTCATTACAATACACACGATACAGTGATAACAACAGACGTTACAATACACACAACACAGACATAACAACAGACATTACACTACATACAACACAACACAGACATAACAACAGACATTGCAGTACATACAACACAACACAGACATAACAACTGACATTACAATACACACAACACAACACAGACATAACAACATACATTACCGTACACACAACATAATACAAACATAACAACAGACATTACTTTACACAACACAACACAGACATAACAATATACATTAAAATGCATACAAAACAACACAGACATAACGACATACATTAAAGTACACACATCATAGACATAACAACAGGCATTAAAATACTCACAACGGAGACATAACAACAGACATTACAATACACACAACACAACACAAACATAACAACCGTCATTACAATACACACAATACAGTCATAACAACATACATGACAATACACACGACACAGACATAACAACGGACATTGCACTACATACAACACAACACAGACATAACAACTGACATTACCATACACACAACACAGACATAACAAGAGACATTACACTACATACAACACAACACAGACATAACAACATACATTACTATACACACAACCCAGACATAACAACATACATTACAATACACACCTCACAACATAGACATGACAACAGTCATTACAATACATACAACACAGGCATAACAACAGACATTACAATACATACAACACAGACATAACAACTGACATTACAATACACACAACACAGACATAACAAGAGACATTACACTACATACAACACAACATAGACATAACAACAGTCATTACAATACATACAACACAGACATAACAACAGACATTACAATACATACAACACAGACATAACAACAGACATTACAATACACACAACACAGACATAACAGCAGATATTACAATACACACTACACAACAGAGACATTACAACAGACATTACAATACACACACCCCAGACATAACAAAAGACATTACAATACATACATCGCAACATAGACATGACAACAGAAATTACAATACATACAACACAACACAGACATAACAAGAGTCATTACAATACACACAACACAGACATAACAACAGACATTACAATATAGACAACACAATTTAGACATAACAACAGACATTACAATGCACACAACACAACACTTACATAACCACAGGCATTACAATACACAGAACACAGACATAACAAGATACATTTCAATACACACTACACAACAGAGACATAACAACAGACATTACAATACATACCACAACACAACACAGACATAACAACAGATATTACGATACATACAACAAAACACAGATATAACAACAGACATTACAATACACACAACACAGACATAACACCAGACAATACACACAACACAACACAGACATAATACCAGTCAATACAATACACACAACACAACACATATAACAACAGACATTACAATACACACAACACAACACAGACATAACAACAGACATTACAATATACACAACACAATTTAGACATAACAACAGACATTACAATACACACAACACAGACATAACACAGACATTACAATACACACAACACAGACATAACAACAGACATTACAATACACACAACACAGACATAACAACATACATTACAGTACATACAACATACCACAAACATAACAACAGATATTACAATGCACACAACACAGACATAACGATATACATTAAAATACATACAACACAGACATAACGACATACATTTAAGTACGCACAGCATAGACATAACAACAGACATTAAAATACGCACAACGCAGACATAACAGCAGACATTACAATACTCACAATACAACACAAACATAACAACCGTCATTACAATACACACGATACAGTCATAAAAACAGACATTACAATACACACAACACAGACATAACAACAGACATTACACTACATACAACACAACAGAGACATAACAACAGACATTACACAGTACATACAACACAACACCGACATAACAACTGACATTACAATACACACAACACAGACATAACAACAGATATTACACTACATACAACACAACATAGACATAACAACAGACATTACATTACATACAACACAACACAGACATAACAACATACATTAAAATATATACAACACAACACAAATATAACAACAGACATTACAATACATACAACACAGACATAACAACATACATTACAAAAAACAAAACACAACACAGACATAACAACAGACATTACAATACACACACCCCAGGCATAACAAAAGACATTACAATACACACATCACAACAGAGACATAACAACAGACAATACAATACGCACCACAACACAACACAGACATAACAACAGACATTACAGTACATACAACATAACACAAACATAACAACAGACATTAAAATACGCACAACGCAAACATAACAGCAGACATTACGATACACACAACACAACACAAACATAACATTACGATACACACAACACAAACATAACAACCGTCATTACAATACACACGATACGGTCATAACAACAGACATTACAATACACACAACAGAGACATAACAACAGACATTGCAGTACATACAACACAATACAGACATAACAACTGACATTACAATACACACAACACAACACAGACATAACAACAGACATTACATTACATACAACACAGACATAACAACATACATTACAAAAAATAAAACACAACACAGACATAACAACAGACATTACACTACACACAACCCATACATAACAACTGATATTACAATACATACATCACAACATAGACATGACAACAGAAATTGCATTACATACAACACAACACAGACATAACAAGAGCCATTACAATACACACAACACAGACATAACAACAGGCATTTCAACACACACAACACAACAGATACATAACAACAGACATTACAATACACACCACAACACAACACAGACATAGCAACAGACATTACAATGCACACAACACCGACATAATACCAGTCAATACAATACAAACAACACAGATATAACAAGAGACATTACACTACATACAACACAACACAGACATAACAACAGACATTACAATACATACAACACAGACATAACAACATACATTACAATACATAAAACACAGACATAACAACATACATTACAAAAAACACATCACAACACAGACATTACAACAGAGATTACAATACACACAACACAGACATAACAACGGACATTACAATGCACACATCACAACAAAGACATGACAACATACATTACAATACATACACCACAACACATACATAATAAGAGTCATTACAATACACACAACACAGTCATAACAACAGACATTACAATATACACAACACAGCATAGACATAACAACAGACATTACAATACACACAACACAGACATAACAACAGACATTTCAATACACACTACACAACAGAGACATAACAACAGACATTGCAATACATACCACAACACAACACAGACATAACAACAGACATTACAATACATACAACAAAACACAGACCTGACAAAAGACATTACAATACCCACAACACAACACAGACATAACAACATACATTACAATACACACGACACAGACATAACACCAGACAATACAATACACACAACACAACACAGATATAACAACAGACATTTCAATCCACACAACACAACACAGATATAACAACAGACATTGCAATGCACACAATACAACACAGGCACAACAACACATTACAATACACACAACACAGACATAACAACGGACAGTTCAATACACACAACACAACAGAGACATAACAGAAATTAAATTACACACAACACAACACAGACATAACAACAGACATTACAATACAAACATCACAGACATAACAACAGCCATTAAAATACACACATCACAACACAGACATGACAACAGACATTACAATACACACAACACAGACATAACAACAGAGATTACAATACATAAAACACAGACATATCAACATACATTACAAAAAACACAACAGAACAGAGACATAAAAAGAGGCAATACAATACACACAGCACAACACAGACATACAAACAGACATTAAAATACGCACAACACAGACGTAACAACAGACATTACAGTACAAACAACACCACACAGACATAACAACAGACATTACAATACACACAACACAGACATAACAAAAGACATTACAATACACACAACACAACACAGACTTAACAACAGACATTACAATACAAACAACACCACACAGACATAACCACAGAAATTACAATACACACAACACAACACAGACATCACAACAGACATTACACTACATACAACACAACTGACACATAACAACAGACATTACAGTACATACAACACAACACGGACATAACAACTGACATTACAATACACACAACACAGACATAACAACAGATATTACACTACATACAACACAACACAGACATAACAACAGACATTACATTACATACAACACAACACATACATAACAATATACATTAAAATAGATACAACACAACACAAATATGACAACAGACATTACAATACATACAACACATACATAACAACATACTTTACAAAAAACAAAACACAACACAGACATAACAACAGACATTACAATACACACACCCCAGGCATAACAAAAGACATTACAATACACACATCACAACAGAGACATAACAACAGACATTACAATACGCACCACAACACAACACAGACATAACAACAGACATTACAATACATACAACAAAACACAGACATAACAACAGACATTACAATACACACAACACAGACATAACAGCAGACATTACAATACACACAACACAGACATAACAACAGACATTACAGTACATACAACATAACACAAACATAACAACAGACATTAAAATACATACAACACAACACAGACATTAAAGCAGATACAGCATAGACATAACAACAGACATTACAAAAAACAAAACACAACACAGACAACAACAGACATTACACTACACAACCCATACATAACAACTGATATTACAATACATACATCACAACATAGACATGACAACAGAAATTGCAATACATACAAAACAACACAGACATAACAAGAGCCATTACAATACACACAGCACATACATAACAACAGGCATTTAAACACACACAACACAACAGATACATAACAACAGACATTACAATACACACCACGACACAACACAGACATAACAACAGACATTACAATGCACACAACACCGACATAATATCAGTCAATACAATACAAACAACACAGATATAACCAGGGACATTACACTACATACAACACAACACAGACATAACAACAGACATTACAATACATACAACACAGACATAACAACAGACATTACAATACATAAAACACAGACATAACAACATACATAACAAAAAACACATCACAACACAGACATTACAACAGAGATTACAATACACACAACACAGACATAACAGCGGACATTTCAATGCACACATCACAACAAAGACATGACAACATAAATTACAATATATACACCACAACACAGACATAATAAGAGTCATTACAATACACACAACACAGTCATAACAACAGACATTACAATATACACAACACAACATAGACATAACAACAGACATTACAATACACACAGCACAGACATAACAACAGACATTTCAATACACACTACACAACAGAGACATAACAACAGACATTGCAATACATACCACAACACAACACAGTCATAACAAAAGACATTACAATACCCACAACACAACACAGACATAACAACAGACATTACAATACACACAACACAGACATAACACCAGACAATACAATACACACAACACAACACAGATATAACAACAGGCATTTCAATACATACCACAACACAACACAGATATAACAACAGACATTACAATACACACAACACAACATAGACATAACAACAGACATTGCAATGCACACAATACAACACAGGCACAACAACACATTACAATACACAAAACACAGACATAACAACGGACAGTTCAATACACACAACACAACAGAGTCATAACATAAATTAAATTACACACAACACAACACAGACATAACAACAGACATTACAATACAAACACCACAGACATAACAACAGACATTAAAATACACACATCACAACACAGACATGACAACAGACATTACAATACACACAACACATACATAACAACAGACATTACAATACATAAAACACAGACATATCAACATACATTACAAAAAACACAACAGAACAGAGACATAAAAAGAGACATTACAATACACACAGCACAACACAGACATAACAACAGACATTAAAATACGCACAACACAGACATAACAACAGACATTACAATACAAACAACACCACACAGACATAACAACAGACATTACAATACATACAACACAGAACAGACATAACAACAGCCGTCACAATACACACAACACAGATATAACAAAATACATTACAATACACACAACACAACATAGACTTAACAATAGAAATTACAATACACACAACACAACACAGACATAACGACAGACATTACACTACATACAACACAACAGACACATAACAACAGACATTACAGTACATACAACACAACACGGACATAACAACTGACATTACAATACACACAACACAGACATAACAGCATATATTACACTACATACAACACAACACAGACATAACAACAGAAATTACATTACATACAACACAACACAGACATAACAACATACATTAAAATAGATACAACACAACACAAATATAACAACAGACATTACAATACATACAACACAGACATAACAACATACATTACAAAAAACAAAACACAACACAGACGTAAGAACAACAGACATTACAATACACACACCCCAGGCATAACAAAAGACATTACAATACACACATCACAACAGAATCATAACAACAGACATTACAATACGCACCACAACACAACACAGACATAACCAGAGACATTACAATACATACAACAAAACACAGACATAACAACAGACATTACAATACACACAACACAGACATAACAACAGACATTACAGTACATACAACATAACACAAACATAACAACAGACATTAAAATACATACAACACGACACAGACATTAAAGCAGATACAGCATAGACATAACAACAGACATTAAAATACGCACAACGCAGACGTAACAGCAGACATTACAATACACACAACACAACACAAACATACCAACCGTCATTACAATACACACGATACAGTCATAACAACATACATTACAATACACACAACACAGACATAACAACAGACATTACACTACATACAACACAACAGAGACATAACAACAGACATTGCAGTACATACAACACAACCCAGACATAACAACTGACATTACAATACACACAACATAACATAGACATAACAACAGACATTACATTACATACAACACAGACATAACAACATACATTTCAAAAAACAAAACACAACACAGACATAACAACACACATTACACTACACACAACCCATACATAACAACTGACATTACAATACATACATCACAACATAGACATGACAACAGAAATTGCAATACAAACAACACAACACAGACATAACAAGAGCCATTACAATACACACAAAACATACATAACAACAGACATTTAAACACACACAACACAACAGATACATAACAACAGACATTACAATACACACCACAACACAACACAGACATAAGAACAGACATTACAATGCACACAACACCGACATAATACCAGTCAATACAATACAAACAACACAGATATAACAAGAGACATTACAATACATACAACACAGACATAACAACAGACGCTACAATACATAAAACACAGACATAACAACATACATTACAAAAAACACATCACAACACAGACTTTACAACAGAGATTACAATACACACGACACAGACATAACAACGGACATTACAATGCACACATCACAACAAAGACATGACAACATAAATTACAATACATACACCACAACACAGACATAATAAGAGTCATTACAATACACACAACACAGTCATAACAACAGACATTACGATATACACAACACAACATAGACATAACAACAGACATTACAATAAACACAACACAGACATAACAACAGACATTTCAATACACACTTCACAACAGACATAACAACAGACATTGCAATACATACCACAACACAACACAGACATAACAACAGACATTACAATACATACAACAAAACACAGACATAACAAAAGACATTACAATACCCACAACACAACACAGACATAACAACAGACATTACAATACACACAACACAGACATAACACCAGATAATACAATACACACAACACGACACAGATATAACAACAGACATTTCAATACACACAACACAACACATATATAACAACAGACATTACAATACACACAACACAACATAGACATAACAACAGACATTGCAATGCACACAATACAACACAGGCACAACAAAACATTACAATACACACAACACAGACATAACAACGGACAGTTCAATACACACAACACAACAGAGACATAACAGATATTAAATTACACACAACACAACACAGACATAACAACAGACATTACAATACAAACACCACAGACATAACAACAGACATTAACATACACACATCACAACACAGACATGACAACAGACATTACAATACACACAACACAGACATAACAACAGACATTACAATACATAAAACACAGACATATCAACATACATTACAAAAAACTCAACAGAACAGAGACATAAAAAGAGACATTACAATACACACAGCACAACACAGACATAACAACAGACATTAAAATACGCACAACACAGACATAACAACAGACATTACAATACAAACAACACCACACAGACATAACAACAGACATTACAATACATACAACACAGAACAGACATAACAACAGCCGTTACAATACACACAACACAGACATAACGAAATACATTACAATACACACAACACAACACAGACTTAACAACAGACATTACAATACAAACATCACCACACAGACATAACAACAGACATTACAATACACACACCACAGACATAACAACATACTTTAAAATACACACAACACAACACAGACATAACAATATACATTAAAATACATACAGCATAGACATAACAACAGACATTATAATACGCACAACGCAGACATAACAGCAGACATTACAATACACACAACACAACACAAACATAACAACCGTCATTACAATACACATGATACATTCATAACAACAGACATTACAATACACACAACACAGACATATCAACAGACATTACAGTACATACAACACAACACAGACATAACAAATGACATTACAATACACACAACACAGACATAACAACAGACATTACACTACATACAACACAGACATAACAACAGACATTACATTACATACAACACAACACAGACATAACAACATACATTAAAATAGATACAACACAACACAGACATAACACAGACAATACAATACACACAACACAACACAGATATAACAACAGACATTACAATACACACAACACAACACAGACATAACAACAGACATTACAATACACACAACACAGATATAACAACAGACATTACAATACACACAACACAGACATAACAACATACATTACAGTACATACAACATAATACAAACATAACAACAGACATTACAATACACAACACAACACAGACATAACAATATACATTAAAATACATACAAAACAACACAGACATAACGACATACATTAACGTACACACATCATAGACATAACAACAGGCATCAAAATACGCACAACGGAGACATAACAACAGACATTACAATACACACAACACAACACAAACATAACAACCGTCATTACAATACACACGATACAGTCATAACAACAGACATTACGATACACACAACACAGACATAACAACAGACATTTCAATACACACAACACAACAGAGACATAACCACTGACATTACAATACACACCACAACACAACACAGACATAACAGCAAACATTACAATACACACAACACAGACATAACAACAGACATTACAGTACATACAACATAACACAAACATAACAACAGACATTAAAATACATACAACACAACACAGACATTAAAGCAGATACAGCATAGACATAACAACAGACATTAAAATACGCACAACGCAGACATAACAGCAGACATTACAATACACACAACACAACACAAGCATAACAACCGTCATTACAATACACACGATACAGTCATAACAACAGACATTACAATACACACAACACAGACATATTAACAGACATTACAGTACATACAACGCAACACAGACATAACAACTGACATTACAATACACACAACACAGTCATAACAACATACATTACACTACATACAACACAGACATAACAACAGACATTACATTACATACAACACAACACAGACATAACAACATACATTTAAATAGATACAACACAACCCAGACATAACACAGACATTACAATGCACACAACCCAGACATAACAACAGACATTACAATACACACAACACAGATATAACAACACACAATACAATACATAAAACACAGACATAACAACAGACATTGCAATGCACACATCACAACACAGACATGTCAACTGAAATTGCAATACATACAACACAACACAGACTAACAGGAGGCATTGAAATACACATAACACAGATATAACAACAGACATTACAATATACACAACACAACATAGACATAACAACGGACATTACAAGTCACACAACACAACACTTACATAACCACAGACATTACAATACACACACCACAGACATAACAACAGACATTACAATACATACCACAACACAACACAGACATAACAACAGTCATTACCATACATACAACAAAACACAGACATAACAAAAGACATTACAATACACACAACACAGACATAACAACAGACATTACAATACCCACAACACAACACAGACATAACAACAGACATTACAATACACACAACACGGACATAATACCAGGCAATACAATACACACAACACAACACAGATATAACAACAGACATTACAATACAGACAACACAACACACACTTAACAACAGACATTACAATACACACAACACAGATATAACAACAGACATTACAATACACACAACACAGACATAACAACATACATTACAGTACATACAACATAATACAAACATAACAACAGACATTACAATACACAACACAACACAGACATAACAATATACATTAAAATACATACAAAACAACACAGACATAACGACATACATTAAAGTACACACATCATAGACATAACAACAAGCATCAAAATACGCACAACGGAGACATAACAACAGACATTACAATACACACAACACAACACAAACATAACAACCGTCATTACAATACACACGATACATTCATAACAACAGACATTACGATACACACAACACAGACATAACAACAGACATTACACTACATACAACACAACACAGACATAACAACTGACATTACCATACACACAACACAGACATAACAAGAGACATTACACTACATACAACACAACACAGACATAACAACAGACATTACAATACATACAACACAGACATAACTACATATATTACAAAAAACAAAAGGAAACACAGACACAACAACATACATTACAATACACACAACCCAGACATAACAACAAACATTACAATACACACCTCACAACATAGACATGACAGCAGAAATTGTAATACAGACAACACAACACATACGAAACAAGAGCCATTACAATACACACAACATAGACAAACAACAGACATTTCAACATACACAACTCAACAGAGACATAACAACAGACATTACAATACACACCACAACACAACACAGACATAACAACAGACATTCCTATACATACAACAAAATACAGACACAACAACAGACATTACGATACACACAACACAGACATAACAACACACGTTACAATACACACAACACAGACATAACAACAGACATTACAATACACCCATCACAACAGAGACTTGAGAACAGAAATTACAATACATACAACACAACACAGACATAACAAGAGCCATTACAATACACACAACACAGACAAACAATAGACATTACAATACACACAACACAACATAAACATAACAACAGACATTACAATACACACAACACAACACAGTCATAACAACAGACATTACAATACATACAGCACAACACATACATAACAACAGACATTAAACTACACAACACAACACAGATATAACAACAGACATCACAATACATACAACACAGATATAACAACAGACATTACAATACACACAACACACCACAGACATAACAACAGACATTACAATTCATACAACAAAACGCAGACATAACAATAGACATTACAATACACACAACAAAGACATAACCACAGACATTACAATACACACAACACAGACATAATAACAGACATTACAATAAACACATCACAACACAGACATGACAACATACATTACAATACACACAACACAACACAAACATAACAACAGACATTACTATACACACAACACATCACAGACATAACAAGTGACATTACAATACACACAACACAGACATAACAAGAGACATTACACTACATACAACACAACGCAGACATAACACCAGACATTACATTACATACAACACCACACAGACATAGCAACAGACATTAAAATATAATCAACACAACACAGACATAACAACATACATTACAATACACACATCACAACATTGACATGACAACAGAAATTGCAATACATACAACACAACACAGACTTAACAAGAGCCATTACAATACACACAACACAGACATAACAACAGACAATACAATATACACAACACAACATAGACATAAAAACAGACATTACAATACACACAACACAACACATACATAACCACAGACATTACAATACACACAACAGAGACATAACAACAGACATTTCAATACACACAACACAACAGGGACATAACCACAGACATTACGATACACACCACAACACAACACAGACATAACAGCAAACATTACAATACACACAACACAGACATAACAACAGACATTACAGTACATACAACATAACACAAACATAACAACAGACATTAAAATACATACAACACAACAGAGACATTAAAGCAGATACAGCATAGACATAACAACAGACATTAAAATACGCACAACGCAGACATAACAGAGACATTACAATACACACAACACAACACAAGCATAACAACCGTCATTACAATACACACGATACAATCATAACAACAGACATTACAATACGCACAACACAGACATAACAACAGACATTACACTACATACAACACAACAGAGACATGACAACAGACATGGCAGTACATACAACACAACACAGATATAACAACTGACATTACAATACACACAACACAGACATAACAAGAGACATTACACTACATACATCACAACACAGACATGACAACAGAAATTGCAATACATACAACACAACACAGACATAATAAGAGTAATTACAATACACACAACACAGTCATAACAACAGACATTACAATATACACAACACAACATAGACATAACAACAGACATTACAATACACACAACACAGACATAACAACAGACATTTCAATACACACTACACAACAGTGACATAACAACAGACATCGAAATACATACCACAACACAACACATACATAACAACAGACATTACAATACATACAACAAAACACAGAAATAACAAAAGACATTACAATAACCACAACACAACACAGATATAACAACAGACATTACAATACACACACACAACACAGATATAACAACAGACATTACAATACACACAACACAACATAGACATAACAACAGACATTGCAATGCACACATACAACACAGGCACAAACGCACATTACAATACACACAACACAGACATAACAACAGACATTACAATACATACAACACAGACATAACTACATATATTACAAAAAACAAAACGAAACACAGACATAACAACATACATTACAATACACACAACCCAGACATAACAACAAACATTACAATACACACCTCACAACATAGACATGACAGCAGAAATTGTAATACAGACAACACAACACATACGTAACAAGAGCCATTACAATACACACAACACAGACAAACAACAGACATTTCAACATACACAACTCAACAGAGACATAACAACAGACATTACAATACACACCACAACACAACACAGACATAACAACAGACATTCCAATACATACAACACAATACAGACACAACAAAAGACATTACAATACACACAACACAGACATAACAACAAACATTACAATACACACAACACAGACATAACAACAGACATTAAATTACACACCTCACAACACAGACTTGACAACAGACATTACAATACACACAACACAGACATAACAACAGACATTACAATACAAACAACACCACACAGACATAACAACAGAAATTACAATACACACAACACAACACAGACATAACAACAGACATTACAATACAAACAACACCACACAGACATAACAACAGAAATTACAATACACGCAACACAACAAAGACATAACAACAGACATTACAATACACACACCACAGACATAACAACATACATTACAATACACACAACACAACACAGACATAACAATATACATTAAAATACATACAACAAAACAAAGACATAAAGATGTACATTAAAGTACATACAGCATAGACATAACAACAGACATTATAATACGCACAACGCAGACATAACAGCAGACATTACAATACACACAACACAACACAAACATAACAACCGTCATTACAATACACACGATACATTCATAACAACAGACATTACAATACACACAACACAGACATAACAACAGCCATTACATTACATACAACACAACACAGACATAACAACATACATTAAAATAGATACAACAAAACACAGACATGACACAGACATTACAATACACACAACCAAGACATAACAACAGACATTACAATACACACAACACAGATATAACAACACACATTACAATATATACAACACAGACATAACAACAGACATTACACTACATAAAACACAGACATAACAACAGACATTACAATGCACACATCACAACACAGACATGACAACAGAAATTGCAATACATACAACACAACACAGACATAACAAGAGGCATTGAAATACACATAACACAGATATAACAACAGACATTACAATATACACAACATAGACATAACAACAGACATTACAATGCACACAACACAACACTTACATAATCACAGACATTACGATACACACACCACATTAAAATACATACAAAACAACACAGGCATAACGGCATACATTAAAGTACACACATCATAGACATAACAACAGGCATTAAAATACGCACAACACAGACATAACAAGATCAATTACAATACACACAACACAACACAAACATAACAACCGTCATTACAATACACACGATACAGTCATAACAACAGACATTACAATACACAGAACACAGACATAACAACGGACATTACACTACATACAACACGACACACACATAACAACTGACATTACCATACACACAACACAGACATAACAAGAGACATTACAATACATACAACACAACACAGACATAACAACATACATTACAATACACACAACCCAGACATAACAACAGACATTACAATACACACCTCACAACATAGACATGACAACAGTAATTGCAATACATACAACACAACACAGACATAACAAGAGACATTACACTACATACAACACAACACAGACATAACAACAGGCATTACAATACATACAACACAGACATAACTACATATATTACAAAAAACAAAACGAAACACAGACATAACAACATACATTACAATACACACAACCCAGACATAACAACAAACATTACAATACACACCTCACAACATAGACATGACAGCAGAAATTGTAATACAGACAACACAACACATACGTAACAAGAGCCATTACAATACAGACAACACAGACAAACAACAGACATTTCAACATACACAACTTAACAGAGACATAACAACAGACATTACAATACACACCACAACACAACACAGACATAACAACAGACATTCCAATACATACAACAAAATACAGACATAACAACAGACATTACAATACACACAACACAGACATAACAACACACATTACAATACACACAACACAGATATAACAACAGACATTACAATACACACATCACAACAGAGACACGAGAACATAAATTACAATACATACAACACAACACAGACATAGCAAGAGCCATTACAATACACACAACACAGACAAACAATAGACATTACAATACACACAACACAACATAAACAACAACAGACATTACAATACACGCAACACAACACTTACATCACAACAGACATTACAATACACATAACCCAACACAGTCATAACAACAGACATTACAATACATACAGCACAACACATACATAACAACAGACATTAAACTACACAACACAACACAGATATAACAACAGACATCACAATACATACAACACAGATATAACAACAGACATTACAATACACACAACACACCACAGACATAACAACAGACATTACAATTCATACAACAAAACGCAGACATAACAATAGACATTACAATACACACAACAAAGACATAACAACAGACATTACAATACACACAACACAGACATAATAACAGACATTACAATACACACATCACAACACGGACATGACAACAGACATTACAATACATACAACACAACACAGACATAACAAGAGCCATTACAATACACACAACACAGACATAACAGCAGACATTACAATACACACAACACATACATAACCCCAGACAATACAATACACTCAACACAACACAGATATAACAACAGCCATTACAATACACACAACACAACACACACATAACAACATACATTACAATACACACAACACATCACAGACATAACAAGTGACATTACAATAAACACAATACAGACATAACAAGAGACATTACACTACATACAGCACAACGCAGACATAACACCAGATATTACATTACATACAACACCACACAGACATAGCAACAGACATTAAAATACAATCAACACAACACAGATATAACAACAGACATTACAATACACGCATCACAACATTGACATGACAACAGAAATTGCAATACATACAACACAACACAGACTTAACAAGAGCCATTACAATACACACAACACAGACATAACAACAGACATTACAATATACACAACACAACATAGACATAAAAACAGACATTACAATACACACAACACAACACATACATAACCACAGACATTACAATACACACAACACAGACATAACAACAGACATTTCAATACACACAACACAACAGAGACATAACCACAAACATTACGATACACACCACAACACAACACAGACATAACAGCAAACATTACAATACACACAACACAGACATAACAACAGACATTACAGTACATACAACATAACACAAACATAACAACAGACATTAAAATACATACAACACAACACAGACATTAAAGCAGATACAGCATAGACATAACAACAGACATTAAAATACGCACAACGCAGACATAACAGCAGACATTACAATAAACACAACACAACACAAGCATAACAACCGTCATTACAATACACACGATACAGTCATAACAACAGACATTACAATACGCACAACACAGAAATAACAACAGACATTACTCTACATACAACACAGACATAACAAGAGACATTACACTACATACAACACAACACAGACATAACATACATTACAAAAAACAAAACACAACACAGACATAACAATGGATATTACAATGCACACATCACAACACAGACATGACAACATAAATTACAATACATACACCACAACACAGACATAATAAGAGTAATTACAATACACACAACACAGTCATAACAACAGACATTACAATACACACAACACAGACATAACAACAGACATTTCAATACACACTACACAACAGAGACATAACAACAGACATTGCAATGCATACCACAACACAACACATACATAACAACAGACATTACAATACATACAACAAAACACAGACATAACAAAAGACATTACAATACCCACAACACAACACAGACATAACAACAGACATTACAATACAGACAACACAGACATGACACCAGCCAATACAATACACACAACACAACACAGATATAACAACAGACATTACAATACACACAACACAACACAGATATAACAACAGACATTACAATACACACAACACAACATAGACATAACAACAGACATTGCAATGCACACATACAACACAGTCACAACCACACATTACAATATACACAACACATACATAACAACGGACAGTTCAATACACACAACACAACAGAGACATAACAACAGACATTACAATACAAACACCACAGACATAACAACAGACATTAAAATACACACCTCACAACACAGACTTGACAACATACATTACAATACACACAACACAGACATAACAACAGACATTACAATACAAACAACATCATACATACATAACAACAGAAATTACAATACACGCAACACAACAAAGACATAACAACAGACATTACAATACACACACCACAGACATAACAACATACATTACAATACACACAACACAACACAGACATAACAATATACATTAAAATACATACAACAAAACAAAGACATAAATATATACATTAAAGTACACACAGCATATACATAACAACAGACATTATAATACGCACAACGCAGACATAACAGCAGACATTACAATACACACAACACAACACAAACATAACAACCGTCATTACCATACACACGATACATTCATAACAACAGACATTACAATACACACAACACAGACATAACAACAGATATTACATTACATACAACACAACACAGACATAACAACTGACATTACAATACACACAACACAGACATAACAACAGACATTACACTACATACAACACAGACATAACAACAGACATTACATTACATACAACACAACACAGACATAACAACATACATTAAAATAGATACAACACAACACAGACATGACACAGACATTACAATACACACAACCCAGACATAAAAACAGACATTACAATACACACAACACAGATATAACAACACACATTACAATATATACAACACAGACATAACAACAGACATTACACTACATAAACTACAGACATAACAACAGACATTAAATGAACACATCACAACACAGACATGACAACAGCAATTGCAATACATACAACACAACACAGACATAACAAGAGGCATTAAAATACACATAACACAGATATAACAACAGACATTACAATATACACATCACAACATAACAACAGACATTACAATCCACACAACACAACACTTACATAACCACAGACATTACGATACACACACCACAGACATAACAACAGACATTTCAATACAGACAACACAACACACACTTAACAACAGACATTACAATACACACAACACAGATATAACAACAGACATTACAATACACACAACACAGACATAACAACATACATTACAGTACATACAACATA
This sequence comes from Eledone cirrhosa, assembly GCA_964016885.1. Classification (NCBI taxonomy): domain Eukaryota; kingdom Metazoa; phylum Mollusca; class Cephalopoda; order Octopoda; family Eledonidae; genus Eledone; species Eledone cirrhosa. The sequence continues at coordinate 24,057,548 of OZ024753.1, read as the reverse complement.
ATACAAACATAACAACAGACATTACAATACACAACACAACACAGACATAACAATATACATTAAAATACATACAAAACAACACAGACATAACGACATACATTAAAGTACACACATCATAGACATAACAACAAGCATCAAAATACGCACAACGGAGACATAACAACAGACATTACAATACACACAACACAACACAAACATAACAACCGTCATTACAATACACACGATACATTCATAACAACAGACATTACGATACACACAACACAGACATAACAACAGACATTACACTACATACAACACAACACAGACATAACAACTGACATTACCATACACACAACACAGACATAACAAGAGACATTACACTACATACAACACAACACAGACATAACAACAGACATTACAATACATACAACACAGACATAACTACATATATTACAAAAAACAAAAGGAAACACAGACACAACAACATACATTACAATACACACAACCCAGACATAACAACAAACATTACAATACACACCTCACAACATAGACATGACAGCAGAAATTGTAATACAGACAACACAACACATACGAAACAAGAGCCATTACAATACACACAACATAGACAAACAACAGACATTTCAACATACACAACTCAACAGAGACATAACAACAGACATTACAATACACACCACAACACAACACAGACATAACAACAGACATTCCTATACATACAACAAAATACAGACACAACAACAGACATTACGATACACACAACACAGACATAACAACACACGTTACAATACACACAACACAGACATAACAACAGACATTACAATACACCCATCACAACAGAGACTTGAGAACAGAAATTACAATACATACAACACAACACAGACATAACAAGAGCCATTACAATACACACAACACAGACAAACAATAGACATTACAATACACACAACATAACATAAACATAACAACAGACATTACAATACACACAACACAACACAGTCATAACAACAGACATTACAATACACACAACACAGACATAACAACAGACATTTCAATACACACTACACAACAGAGACATAACAACAGACATTGCAATGCATACCACAACACAACACATACATAACAACAGACATTACAATACATACAACAAAACACAGACATAACAAAAGACATTACAATACCCACAACACAACACAGACATAACAACAGACATTACAATACAGACAACACAGACATGACACCAGCCAATACAATACACACAACACAACACAGATATAACAACAGACATTACAATACACACAACACAACACAGATATAACAACAGACATTACAATACACACAACACAACATAGACATAACAACAGACATTGCAATGCACACATACAACACAGTCACAACCACACATTACAATATACACAACACATACATAACAACGGACAGTTCAATACACACAACACAACAGAGACATAACAACAGACATTACAATACAAACACCACAGACATAACAACAGACATTAAAATACACACCTCACAACACAGACTTGACAACATACATTACAATACACACAACACAGACATAACAACAGACATTACAATACAAACAACATCATACATACATAACAACAGAAATTACAATACACGCAACACAACAAAGACATAACAACAGACATTACAATACACACACCACAGACATAACAACATACATTACAATACACACAACACAACACAGACATAACAATATACATTAAAATACATACAACAAAACAAAGACATAAATATATACATTAAAGTACACACAGCATATACATAACAACAGACATTATAATACGCACAACGCAGACATAACAGCAGACATTACAATACACACAACACAACACAAACATAACAACCGTCATTACCATACACACGATACATTCATAACAACAGACATTACAATACACACAACACAGACATAACAACAGATATTACATTACATACAACACAACACAGACATAACAACTGACATTACAATACACACAACACAGACATAACAACAGACATTACACTACATACAACACAGACATAACAACAGACATTACATTACATACAACACAACACAGACATAACAACATACATTAAAATAGATACAACACAACACAGACATGACACAGACATTACAATACACACAACCCAGACATAAAAACAGACATTACAATACACACAACACAGATATAACAACACACATTACAATATATACAACACAGACATAACAACAGACATTACACTACATAAACTACAGACATAACAACAGACATTAAATGAACACATCACAACACAGACATGACAACAGCAATTGCAATACATACAACACAACACAGACATAACAAGAGGCATTAAAATACACATAACACAGATATAACAACAGACATTACAATATACACATCACAACATAACAACAGACATTACAATCCACACAACACAACACTTACATAACCACAGACATTACGATACACACACCACAGACATAACAACAGACATTTCAATACAGACAACACAACACACACTTAACAACAGACATTACAATACACACAACACAGATATAACAACAGACATTACAATACACACAACACAGACATAACAACATACATTACAGTACATACAACATAATACAAACATAACAACAGACATTACAATACACAACACAACACAGACATAACAATATACATTAAAATACATACAAAACAACACAGACATAACGACATACATTAAAGTACACACATCATAGACATAACAACAAGCATCAAAATACGCACAACGGAGACATAACAACAGACATTACAATACACACAACACAACACAAACATAACAACCGTCATTACAATACACACGATACATTCATAACAACAGACATTACGATACACACAACACAGACATAACAACAGACATTACACTACATACAACACAACACAGACATAACAACTGACATTACCATACACACAACACAGACATAACAAGAGACATTACACTACATACAACACAACACAGACATAACAACAGACATTACAATACATACAACACAGACATAACTACATATATTACAAAAAACAAAAGGAAACACAGACACAACAACATACATTACAATACACACAACCCAGACATAAAAACAAACATTACAATACACACCTCACAACATAGACATGACAGCAGAAATTGTAATACAGACAACACAACACATACGAAACAAGAGCCATTACAATACACACAACATAGACAAACAACAGACATTTCAACATACACAACTCAACAGAGACATAACAACAGACATTACAATACACACCACAACACAACACAGACATAACAACAGACATTCCTATACATACAACAAAATACAGACACAACAACAGACATTACGATACACACAACACAGACATAACAACACACGTTACAATACACACAACACAGACATAACAACAGACATTACAATACACCCATCACAACAGAGACTTGAGAACAGAAATTACAATACATACAACACAACACAGACATAACAAGAGCCATTACAATACACACAACACAGACAAACAATAGACATTACAATACACACAACATAACATAAACATAACAACAGACATTACAATACACACAACACAACACAGTCATAACAACAGACATTACAATACATACAGCACAACACATACATAACAATAGACATTAAACTACACAACACAACACAGATATAACAACAGACATCACAATACATACAACACAGATATAACAACAGACATTACAATACACACAACACACCACAGACATAACAACAGACATTACAATTCATACAACAAAACGCAGACATAACAATAGACATTACAATACACACAACAAAGACATAACCACAGACATTACAATACACACAACACAGACATAATAACAGACATTACAATAAACACATCACAACACAGACATGACAACATACATTACAATACACACAACACAACACAAACATAACAACAGACATTACTATACACACAACACATCACAGACATAACAAGTGACATTACAATACACACAACACAGACATAACAAGAGACATTACACTACATACAACACAACGCAGACATAACACCAGACATTACATTACATACAACACCACACAGACATAGCAACAGACATTAAAATATAATCAACACAACACAGACATAACAACATACATTACAATACACACATCACAACATTGACATGACAACAGAAATTGCAATACATACAACACAACACAGACTTAACAAGAGCCATTACAATACACACAACACAGACATAACAACAGACAATACAATATACACAACACAACATAGACATAAAAACAGACATTACAATACACACAACACAACACATACATAACCACAGACATTACAATACACACAACAGAGACATAACAACAGACATTTCAATACACACAACACAACAGGGACATAACCACAGACATTACGATACACACCACAACACAACACAGACATAACAGCAAACATTACAATACACACAACACAGACATAACAACAGACATTACAGTACATACAACATAACACAAACATAACAACAGACATTAAAATACATACAACACAACACAGACATTAAAGCAGATACAGCATAGACATAACAACAGACATTAAAATACGCACAACGCAGACATAACAGAGACATTACAATACACACAACACAACACAAGCATAACAACCGTCATTACAATACACACGATACAATCATAACAACAGACATTACAATACGCACAACACAGACATAACAACAGACATTACACTACATACAACACAACAGAGACATGACAACAGACATGGCAGTACATACAACACAACACAGATATAACAACTGACATTACAATACACACAACACAGACATAACAAGAGACATTACACTACATACATCACAACACAGACATGACAACAGAAATTGCAATACATACAACACAACACAGACATAATAAGAGTAATTACAATACACACAACACAGTCATAACAACAGACATTACAATATACACAACACAACATAGACATAACAACAGACATTACAATACACACAACACAGACATAACAACAGACATTTCAATACACACTACACAACAGTGACATAACAACAGACATCGAAATACATACCACAACACAACACATACATAACAACAGACATTACAATACATACAACAAAACACAGAAATAACAAAAGACATTACAATAACCACAACACAACACAGATATAACAACAGACATTACAATACACACACACAACACAGATATAACAACAGACATTACAATACACACAACACAACATAGACATAACAACAGACATTGCAATGCACACATACAACACAGGCACAAACACACATTACAATACATACAACACAGACATAACAACAGACATTACAATACATACAACACAGACATAACTACATATATTACAAAAAACAAAACGAAACACAGACATAACAACATACATTACAATACACACAACCCAGACATAACAACAAACATTACAATACACACCTCACAACATAGACATGACAGCAGAAATTGTAATACAGACAACACAACACATACGTAACAAGAGCCATTACAATACACACAACACAGACAAACAACAGACATTTCAACATACACAACTCAACAGAGACATAACAACAGACATTACAATACACACCACAACACAACACAGACATAACAACAGACATTCCAATACATACAACACAATACAGACACAACAAAAGACATTACAATACACACAACACAGACATAACAACAAACATTACAATACACACAACACAGACATAACAACAGACATTAAATTACACACCTCAAAACACAGACTTGACAACAGACATTACAATACACACAACACAGACATAACAACAGACATTACAATACAAACAACACCACACAGACATAACAACAGAAATTACAATACACACAACACAACACAGACATAACAACAGACATTACAATACAAACAACACCACACAGACATAACAACAGAAATTACAATACACGCAACACAACAAAGACATAACAGACATTACAATACACACACCACAGACATAACAACATACATTACAATACACACAACACAACACAGACATAACAATATACATTAAAATACATACAACAAAACAAAGACATAAAGATGTACATTAAAGTACATACAGCATAGACATAACAACAGACATTATAATACGCACAACGCAGACATAACAGCAGACATTACAATACACACAACACAACACAAACATAACAACCGTCATTACAATACACACGATACATTCATAACAACAGACATTACAATACACACAACACAGACATAACAACAGCCATTACATTACATACAACACAACACAGACATAACAACATACATTAAAATAGATACAACAAAACACAGACATGACACAGACATTACAATACACACAACCAAGACATAACAACAGACATTACAATACACACAACACAGATATAACAACACACATTACAATATATACAACACAGACATAACAACAGACATTACACTACATAAAACACAGACATAACAACAGACATTACAATGCACACATCACAACACAGACATGACAACAGAAATTGCAATACATACAACACAACACAGACATAACAAGAGGCATTGAAATACACATAACACAGATATAACAACAGACATTACAATATACACAACATAGACATAACAACAGACATTACAATGCACACAACACAACACTTACATAATCACAGACATTACGATACACACACCACATTAAAATACATACAAAACAACACAGGCATAACGGCATACATTAAAGTACACACATCATAGACATAACAACAGGCATTAAAATACGCACAACACAGACATAACAAGATCAATTACAATACACACAACACAACACAAACATAACAACCGTCATTACAATACACACGATACAGTCATAACAACAGACATTACAATACACAGAACACAGACATAACAACGGACATTACACTACATACAACACGACACACACATAACAACTGACATTACCATACACACAACACAGACATAACAAGAGACATTACAATACATACAACACAACACAGACATAACAACATACATTACAATACACACAACCCAGACATAACAACAGACATTACAATACACACCTCACAACATAGACATGACAACAGTAATTGCAATACATACAACACAACACAGACATAACAAGAGACATTACACTACATACAACACAACACAGACATAACAACAGGCATTACAATACATACAACACAGACATAACTACATATATTACAAAAAACAAAACGAAACACAGACATAACAACATACATTACAATACACACAACCCAGACATAACAACAAACATTACAATACACACCTCACAACATAGACATGACAGCAGAAATTGTAATACAGACAACACAACACATACGTAACAAGAGCCATTACAATACAGACAACACAGACAAACAACAGACATTTCAACATACACAACTTAACAGAGACATAACAACAGACATTACAATACACACCACAACACAACACAGACATAACAACAGACATTCCAATACATACAACAAAATACAGACATAACAACAGACATTACAATACACACAACACAGACATAACAACACACATTACAATACACACAACACAGATATAACAACAGACATTACAATACACACATCACAACAGAGACACGAGAACATAAATTACAATACATACAACACAACACAGACATAGCAAGAGCCATTACAATACACACAACACAGACAAACAATAGACATTACAATACACACAACACAACATAAACAACAACAGACATTACAATACACGCAACACAACACTTACATCACAACAGACATTACAATACACATAACCCAACACAGTCATAACAACAGACATTACAATACATACAGCACAACACATACATAACAACAGACATTAAACTACACAACACAACACAGATATAACAACAGACATCACAATACATACAACACAGATATAACAACAGACATTACAATACACACAACACACCACAGACATAACAACAGACATTACAATTCATACAACAAAACGCAGACATAACAATAGACATTACAATACACACAACAAAGACATAACAACAGACATTACAATACACACAACACAGACATAATAACAGACATTACAATACACACATCACAACACGGACATGACAACAGACATTACAATACATACAACACAACACAGACATAACAAGAGCCATTACAATACACACAACACAGACATAACAGCAGACATTACAATACACACAACACATACATAACCCCAGACAATACAATACACTCAACACAACACAGATATAACAACAGCCATTACAATACACACAACACAACACACACATAACAACATACATTACAATACACACAACACATCACAGACATAACAAGTGACATTACAATAAACACAATACAGACATAACAAGAGACATTACACTACATACAGCACAACGCAGACATAACACCAGATATTACATTACATACAACACCACACAGACATAGCAACAGACATTAAAATACAATCAACACAACACAGATATAACAACAGACATTACAATACACGCATCACAACATTGACATGACAACAGAAATTGCAATACATACAACACAACACAGACTTAACAAGAGCCATTACAATACACACAACACAGACATAACAACAGACATTACAATATACACAACACAACATAGACATAAAAACAGACATTACAATACACACAACACAACACATACATAACCACAGACATTACAATACACACAACACAGACATAACAACAGACATTTCAATACACACAACACAACAGAGACATAACCACAAACATTACGATACACACCACAACACAACACAGACATAACAGCAAACATTACAATACACACAACACAGACATAACAACAGACATTACAGTACATACAACATAACACAAACATAACAACAGACATTAAAATACATACAACACAACACAGACATTAAAGCAGATACAGCATAGACATAACAACAGACATTAAAATACGCACAACGCAGACATAACAGCAGACATTACAATAAACACAACACAACACAAGCATAACAACCGTCATTACAATACACACGATACAGTCATAACAACAGACATTACAATACGCACAACACAGAAATAACAACAGACATTACTCTACATACAACACAGACATAACAAGAGACATTACACTACATACAACACAACACAGACATAACATACATTACAAAAAACAAAACACAACACAGACATAACAACATACATTACAAAAAACACATCACAAGATAGACATTACAACAGAGATTACAATACACACAACACAGACATAACAATGGATATTACAATGCACACATCACAACACAGACATGACAACATAAATTACAATACATACACCACAACACAGACATAATAAGAGTAATTACAATACACACAACACAGTCATAACAACAGACATTACAATACACACAACACAGACATAACAACAGACATTTCAATACACACTACACAACAGAGACATAACAACAGACATTGCAATGCATACCACAACACAACACATACATAACAACAGACATTACAATACATACAACAAAACACAGACATAACAAAAGACATTACAATACCCACAACACAACACAGACATAACAACAGACATTACAATACAGACAACACAGACATGACACCAGCCAATACAATACACACAACACAACACAGATATAACAACAGACATTACAATACACACAACACAACACAGATATAACAACAGACATTACAATACACACAACACAACATAGACATAACAACAGACATTGCAATGCACACATACAACACAGTCACAACCACACATTACAATATACACAACACATACATAACAACGGACAGTTCAATACACACAACACAACAGAGACATAACAACAGACATTACAATACAAACACCACAGACATAACAACAGACATTAAAATACACACCTCACAACACAGACTTGACAACATACATTACAATACACACAACACAGACATAACAACAGACATTACAATACAAACAACATCATACATACATAACAACAGAAATTACAATACACGCAACACAACAAAGACATAACAACAGACATTACAATACACACACCACAGACATAACAACATACATTACAATACACACAACACAACACAGACATAACAATATACATTAAAATACATACAACAAAACAAAGACATAAATATATACATTAAAGTACACACAGCATATACATAACAACAGACATTATAATACGCACAACGCAGACATAACAGCAGACATTACAATACACACAACACAACACAAACATAACAACCGTCATTACCATACACACGATACATTCATAACAACAGACATTACAATACACACAACACAGACATAACAACAGATATTACATTACATACAACACAACACAGACATAACAACTGACATTACAATACACACAACACAGACATAACAACAGACATTACACTACATACAACACAGACATAACAACAGACATTACATTACATACAACACAACACAGACATAACAACATACATTAAAATAGATACAACACAACACAGACATGACACAGACATTACAATACACACAACCCAGACATAAAAACAGACATTACAATACACACAACACAGATATAACAACACACATTACAATATATACAACACAGACATAACAACAGACATTACACTACATAAACTACAGACATAACAACAGACATTAAATGAACACATCACAACACAGACATGACAACAGCAATTGCAATACATACAACACAACACAGACATAACAAGAGGCATTAAAATACACATAACACAGATATAACAACAGACATTACAATATACACATCACAACATAACAACAGACATTACAATCCACACAACACAACACTTACATAACCACAGACATTACGATACACACACCACAGACATAACAACATACATTTCAATACACACTACACGACAGAGACATAACAACAGACATTACAATACATACCACAACACAACACAGACATAACAACAGACATTACAATACATACAACAAAACACAGACATAACAAAAGACATTACAATACACACAACACAGACATAACAACAGACATTACATTACCCACAACACAACACAGACATAACAACAGACATTACAATACACACAACACGGACATAATACCAGGCAATACAATACGCACAACACAACACAGATATAACAAAAGACATTACAATACACACAACACAAGACAGACATAACAACAGACATTACAATACACACAACACAGATATAACAACAGACATTACAATACACACAACACAGTCATAACAACATACATTACATTACATACAACATAATACAAACATAACAACATACATTACAATACACAACACAACACAGACATAACAATATACATTAAAATACATAGAAAACAACACAGACATAACGGCATACATTAAAGTACACACATCATAGACATAACAACAGGCATTAAAATACGCACAACGGAGACATAACAACAGACATTACAATACACACAACACAACAAAAACATAACAACCGTCATTACAATACACACGATACAGTCATAACAACAGACATTACGATACACACAACACAGACATAACAACAGACATTACACTACATACAACACGACACACACATAACAACTGACATTACCATATACACAACACAGACATAACAAGAGACATTACACTACATACAACACAACACAGACATAACAACATACATTACAATACACACAACACAGACATAACAACAGACATTACAATACACACAACACAGACATAACAACAGATATTACAGTACATACAACACAACACAGACATAACAACTGACATCACAATACACACAACACAGACATAACAACAGACATTACACTACATACAACACAGACATAACAACAGACATTACATTACAAACAACACAACACAGACATAACAACATACATTAAAATAGATACAACACAACACAGACATGACACAGACATTACAATACACACAACCCAGACATAACAACAGACATTACAATACACACAACACAGATATAACAACACACATTACAATATATACAACACAGACATAACAACAGACATTACACTACATAAACCACAGACATAAAAACAGACATTAAATGCACACATCACAACACAGACATGACAACAGATATTGCAATACATACAACACAACACAGACATAACAAGAGGCATTAAAATACACATAACACAGATATAACAACAGACATTACAATATACACAACACAACATAGACATAACAACAGACATTACAATCCACACAACACAACACTTACATAACCACAGACATTACGATACACACACCACAGACATAACAACATACATTTCAATACACACTACACAACAGAGACATAACAACAGACATTACAATACATACCACAACACAACACAGACATAACAACATACATTACAATACATACAACAAAACACAGACATAACAAAAGACATTACAATACACACAACACAGACATAACAACAGACATTACATTACCCACAACACAACACAGACATAACAACAAACATTACAATACACACAACACGGACATAATACCAGGCAATACAATACACACAACACAACACAGATATAACAACAGACATTACAATACACACAACACAAGACAGACATAACAACAGACATTACAATACACACAACACAGATATAACAACAGACATTACAATACACACAACACAGACATAACAACATACATTACATTACATACAACATAATACAAACATAACAACATACATTACAATACACAACACAACACAGACATAACAATATACATTAAAATACATACAAAACAACACAGACATAACGGCATACATTAAAGTACACACATCATAGACATAACAACAGGCATTAAAATACGCACAACGGAGACATAACAACAGACATTACAATACACACAACACAACACAAACATAACAACCGTCATTACAATACACACGATACAGTCAGAACAACAGACATTACAATACACACAACACAGACATAACAACAGACATTACACTACATACAACACGACACACACATAACAACTGACATTACCATACACACAACACAGACATAACAAGAGACATTACACTACATACAACACGACACACACATAACAACTGACATTACCATACACACAACACAGACATAACAAGAGACATTACACTACATACAACACAACACAGACATAACAACAAACATTACAATACACACCTCACAACATAGACATGACAGCAGAAATTGTAATACAGACAACACAACACATACGTAACAAGAGCCATTACAATACACACAACACAGACAAACAACAGACAGTTCAACATACACAACTTAACAGAGACATAACAACAGACATTACAATACACACCACAACACAACACAGACATAACAACAGACATTCCAATACATACAACAAAATACAGACATAACAACAGACATTACAATACTCACAACACAGACATAACAACACACATTACAATACACACAACACAGATATAACAACAGACATTACAATACACACATCACAACAGAGACACGAGAACATAAATTACAATACATACAACACAACACAGACATAACAAGAGCCATTACAATACACACAACACAGACAAACAATAGACATTACAATACACACAACACAACATAAACATAACAACAGACATTACAATACACGCAACACAACACATACATCACAACAGACATTACGATACACATAACCCAACACAGTCATAACAAAAGACATTACAATACATACAGCACAACACATACATAACACCAGACATTAAACTACACAACACAACACAGACATAACAACAGACATCACAATACATACAACACAGATATAACAACAGACATTACAATACACACAACACACCACAGACATAACAACAGACATTACAATTCATACAACAAAACGCAGACATAACAATAGACATTACAATACACACAACAAAGACATAATAACAGACATAACAATACACACATCACAACACAGACATGACAACAGACATTACAATACATACAACACAACACAGACATAACAAGAGCCATTACAATACACACAACACAGACATAACAGCAGACGTTACAATACACACAACACATACATAACCCCAGACAATACAATACACTCAACACAACACAGATATAACAACAGCCATTACATTACACACAAAACAACACAGACATAACAACATACATTACAATACACACAACACATCACATACATAACAAGTGACATTACAATACACACAACACAGACATAACAAGAGACATTACACTACATACAACACAACGCAGACATAACACCAGATATTACATTACATACAACACCACACAGACATAGCAACAGACATTAAAATATAATCAACACAACACAGATATAACAACAGCCATTACAATACACGCATCACAACATTGACACTACAACAGAAATTGCAATACATACAACACAACACAGACTTAACAAGAGCCATTACAATACACACAACACAGACATAACAACAGACATTACAATATACACAACACAACATAGACATAAAAAACAGACATTACAATACACACAACACAACACATACATAACCACAGACATTACAATACACACAACACAGACATAACAACAGACATTTCAATACACACAACACAACAGAGACATAACCACAGACATTACGATACACACCACAACACAACACAGACATAACAGCAAACATTACAATACACACAACACAGACATAACAACAGACATTACAGTACATACAACATAACACAAACATAACAACAGACATTAAAATACATACAACACAACACAGACATTAAAGCAGATACAGCATAGACATAACAACAGACTTTAAAATACGCACAACGTAGACATAACAGCAGACATTACAATACACACAACACAACACAAGCATAACAACCGTCATTACAATACACACGATACAGTCATAACAACAGACATTACAATACGCACAACACAGAAATAACAACAGACATTACAACAGAGATTACAATACACACAACACAGACATAACAATGGATATTACAATGCACACATCACAACACAGACGTGACAACATAAATTACAATACATACACCACAACACAGACATAATAAGAGTAATTACAATACACACAACACAGTCATAACAACAGATATTACAATATACACAACACAACATAGACATAATAACAGACATTACAATACACACAACACAGACATAACAACAGACATTTCAATACACACTACACAACAGAGACATAACAACAGACATTGCAATACATACCACAACACAACACGTACATAACAACAGACATTACAATACCCACAACACAACACAGACATAACAACAGACATTACAATACACACAACACAGACATGACACCAGCCAATACAATACACACAACACAACACAGATATAACAACAGACATTACAATACACACAACACAACACAGATATAACAACATACATTACAATACACACAACACAACATAGACATAACAACAGACATTGCAATGCACACATACAACACAGTCACAACCACACATTACAATACACACAACACAGACATAACAACGGACAGTTCAATACACACAACACAACAGAGACATAACAACAGACATTACAATACAAACACCACTGACATAACAACAGACATTAAAATACACACCTCACAACACAGACTTGACAACAGACATTACAATACACACAACACAGACATAACAACAGACATTACAATACAAACAACACCACACAGACATAACTACAGAAATTACAATACACACAACACAACACAGACATAAAAACAGACATTACAATACAAACAACACCACACATACATAACAACAGAAATTACAATACACGCAACACAACAAAGACATAACAACAGACATTACAATACACACACCACAGACATAACAACATACATTACAATACACACAACACAACACAGACATAACAATATACATTAAAATACATACAACAAAACAAAGACATAAAGATATACATTAAAGTACACACAGCATATACATAACAACAGACATTATAATACGCACAACGCAGACATAACAGCAGACATTACAATACACACAACACAACACAAACATAACAACCGTCATTACAATACACACGATACATTCATAACAACAGACATTACAATACACACAACACAGACATAACAACATACATTACATTACATACAACATAATACAAACATAACAACAGAAATTACAATACACAACACAACACAGACATAACAATATACATTAAAATACATACAAAACAACACAGACATAACGGCATACATTAAAGTACACACATCATAGACATAACAACAGGCATTAAAATACGCACAACGGAGACATAACAACAGACATTACAATACACAACACAACACAAACATAACAACCGTCATTACAATACACACGATACAGTCATAACAACAGACATTACAATACACACAACACAGACATAACAACAGACATTACACTACATACAACACGACACACACATAACAACTGACATTACCATACACACAACACAGACATAAGAGACATTACACTACATACAACACAACACAGACATAACATCATACATTACAATACACACAACCCAGACATAACAACATACATTACAATACACACAACACAGACATAACAACAGATATTACAGTACATACAACACAACACATACATAACAACTGACATTACAATACACACAACACAGACATAACAACAGACATTACATTACATACAACACATACATAACAACAGACATTACATTACATACAACACAACACAGACATAACAACATACATTAAAATAGATACAACACAACACAGACATGACACAGACATTACAATACACACAACCCAGACATAACAACAGACATTACAATACACACAACACAGATATAACAACACACATTACAATATATACAACACAGACATAACAACAGACATTACACTACATAAACCACAGACATAACAACAGACATTAAATGCACACATCACAACACAGACATGACAACAGAAATTGCAATACATACAACACAACACAGACATAACAAGAGGCATTAAAATACACATAACACAGATATAACAACAGACATTACAAAATACACAACACAACATAGACATAACAACAGACATTACAATCCACACAACACAACACTTACATAACCACAGACATTACGATACACACACCACAGACATAACAACAGACATTTCAATACACACTACACAACAGAGACATAACAACAGACATTACAATACATACAACAAAACACAGACATAACAAAAGACATTACAATACACACAACACAGACATAACAACAGACATTACATTACCCACAACACAACACAGACATAACAACAGACATTACAATACACACAACACGGACATAATACCAGGCAATACAATACACACAACACAACACAGATATAACAACAGACATTAAAATACACACAACACAAGACAGACATAACAACCGACATTACAATACACACAACACAGATATAACAACAGACATTACAATACACACAACACAGACATAACAACATACATTACATTACATACAACATAATACAAACATAACAACATACATTACAATACACAACACAACACAGACATAACAATATACATTAAAATACATACAAAACAACACAGACATAACCGCATACATTAAAGTACACACATCATAGACATAACAACAGGCATTAAAATACGCACAACGGAGACATAACAACAGACTTTACAATACACACAACACAGCACAAACATAACAACCGTCATTACAATACACACGATACAGTCATAACAACAGACATTACAATACACACAACACAGACATAACAACAGACATTACACTACATACAACACGACACACACATAACAACTGACATTACCATACACACAACGCAGACATAACAAGAGACATTACACTACATACAACACAACACAGACATAACAACATACATTACAATACACACAACCCAGACATAACAACAGCCATTACAATACACACCTCACAACATAGACATGACAACAGAAATTGCAATACATACAACACAACACAGACATAACAAGAACCATTACAATACACTCAACACAGACAAACAACAGACATTTCAACACACACAACTCAACAGAGACATAACAACAGACATTACATTACACACCACAACACAACACAGACATAACAACAGACATTCCAATACATACAACAAAACACAGACACAACAACAGACATTACAATACACACAACACAGACACAACAACAGGCATTACAATACACACAACACAGACATAACAACACACATTACAATACACACAACACAGACATAACAACAGACATTACAATACACACATCACAACAGAGACATGAGAACAGAAATTACAATACATACAACACAAGACAGACATAACAAGAGCCATTACAATACACACAACACAGACAAACAAATAGACATTACAATACACACAACACAACACATACATAACAACAGTCATTACAATACACACAACACAACACATACATCACAACAGACATTACAATACACACAACCCAACACAGTCATAACAACAGACATTACAATACATACAGCACAACACATACATAACAACAGACATTAAAATACACAACACAACACATATAACAACAGACATCACAATACATACAACACAGACATAACAACAGACATTACAATACACACAACACACCACAGACATAACAACAGACATTACAATTCATACAAAAAAACGCAGACATAACAATAGACATTACAATACACACAACAAAGACATCATAACAGACATTACAATACACACAACACAGACATAATAACAGACATTACAATACACACATCACAACACAGACATGACAAAAGACATTACGATACATACAACACAACACAGACATAACAAGAGCCATTACAATACACACAACACAACACAGACATAACAACAGACATTACAATACACACAACACATACATAACCCCAGACAATACAATACACTCAACACAACACAGATATAACAACAGCCATTACAATACACACAAGACAACACATAAATAACAACAGACATTACAATACACACAACACATCACAGACATAACAAGTGACATTACAATACACACAACACAGACATAAGAAGATACATTACACTACATACAACACAACGCAGACATAACACCAGACATTACATTACATACAACACCACACAGACATAACAACAGACATTAAAATATATACAACACAACACAGACATAACAACAGACATTACAATACACACATCACAACATAGACATGACAACAGAAATTGCAATACATACAACACAACACAGACTTAACAAGAGCCATTACAATACACACAACATAGACATAAAAACAGACATTACAATACACACAACACATACATAACCACAGACATTACAATACACACAACACAGACATAACAACAGACATTTCAATACACACAACACAAGAGAGACATAACCACAGACATTACAATACACACCACAACACAACACAGACATAACAAAAGACATTACAATACATACAACAAAACACAGACATAACAACAGACATTACATACACACTGGTAACTACTGAACCGAAAGTTTTATGTCGGAGCTATCCCAGTTTCTTGATCTGCCTTCTCCTAGGCTAGGCGTCCTTCACTCCCAGTGGCTTAACCGCGCGATCGGTTATCCATCCCGATTATTTCTATGTCCCCGCGCATATACATACACATGCATACATGTATATACATATATACATATGCACATAAATACATATTTACACATTTTTCGAAGGTCGTTGACTCATGAGTTCTTCCGTCCTGTGCCAGGTTTTGTTTTTTGTCCCGCAGGGTGTCCAAAATCACATGCATACATATTTACATTCATTATGATGGCTGCCCCTTCGTTATCGAGTATGGCCATTGCGCGATAAAAAAAAATACAACAAAACAAAATACACACATTAATAATTAATATTGCTGCGATCGAATGAGGCTTTTTAGCTCACTCAATGATCTAAAATGTCCTGCACAGAGTTGGCAACTCTGATAAAAACATTCACTGGGCATAGCTGGCTGTGGTTGGAATTCATGTACTTTTGCACGTGATTTGATCCCTCCTGCAGATCTACACTCCTTTCCAGATGCTTGTCAGGAATGATGAGTAGCATCTGCGACAGCAGCCTGGTAGTCAACCACTGATTTCACTTTATGACTGCGAAGATGACTTTCGAGTCCAGCTTTGCTGAGGCAGAGTCTTGTACAGACGCTGCATGTCAGCGGCATAGGAGAACCTTCGCGGTCTGGAAATGCAACAGCAATGCCCTTCCTCACATCCCGCTTTACTTTCTCGTATGCGATACGAGATGCCTCAAGGGCAACTTTCCCCTCATATACAGTCTTTCTCCGTTTATTACGATCAGCAGCTACGCTTTCCCATGTATCAGCAGAGATATTAGCGTCTTTCAAAGAGGCTTTCAAAGAATCCTTATACCTCTTTTTTGGTTTATGTGGAGGTCGTTTTCCTTTAACTAACCTCCATAAAAGAGTTGTTACGGTATTCTAGAATCCTTCATTCTGGCAAGGTGACCACTCCATCGGAGTCTTTGCTTAAGCACAAGAGCTTCTATACTTTCACAGAGAGAGCTTTCCAAAATCTCGATATTACTGATGTGGTCCCTCCAGTGAACGCCATGGATCCGTCTGAGACACATCTGGTGGAAATAATCCAATTGTTTAAGGTGGTGTCGATATGTGACCCAGGTCTGGCAGGCATAAAGAAGTGAAGACAGCACACATGCCTTGTACACCTTTACCTTTGTCTTCTTGCATATGTCTCGCCGACCCCAGAGTCGCCTTTCTAGCTTTCCGAAAGCAACACTTGCTTTCCTAAGCATGTGTAGAATTTCATATCAAGATTGCTGTATCGATTGACAGTGCTTCCCAGGTAGACAAACTGATCAATCACTCCAAGTCGTTTACCATACACATAGATATTTGGTTCATTGCACTGCTTAACCGGGGCAGGCTGTTACTTGATGACGGTTTTCTCGAGACTGACAGTCAATCCTAGGGCAGTGCAAGCATCAGAAAATGCATTCAAAATGTGCTGCATATCAAACTCCGTGTTCGCTACAAGATCGCAATCATCTGCGTAGAAGAGGTCTCTTATGATTCATGTAAATACTTTTGTTTTTGCAGCAAAGCGCCTGATGCTAAATATGCTGTCAGAGGTTCGATATTGGATGTAAACACCATCCATCATACATACATACATGCATACATACGTACATACACACATACATACATACACACACACACACACATACATACATACATGCATACATACATACATACATATATACAACAGTGACATAGACCGCCTTTACTTGAAACGTAAGCAGGGAGGCAGAGACCTAACATCAGTCCAGACAACATTTGAATGTCGCATCATATCTCTCCGACATCTACGAACCTCGAAGCGTAGGGGCCCGTTTCTCCAGCAAGTCTATCTGCATGAAACAGATAAGATCATGAGTGTTGGGAAGGAACTCCTCGAGAGATATTCCCTGTGTGATAATCAAAAACTCACACCCAGGGATGTCGCTCAGCAGTATCGCAGTGAATCCATGGATGAAAAACTGCATGCCTATCAGCAAAAAATCATGCATGGATATGTTGCCAGGAAGCTCCAGAGTGAGAGTAATATAGATAAGGAAAGTAGTCTATCTTGGACCAACAACCGCTATATTCGCTCCCACTTTGAAGGATACGCTTTTGCAATCCAGGAACAGGAGATTAACACGAAATACCTGATTCACAAAAGAGATAGGGATGCAGGCAAAGCACCTAGATGTGATAACAAGTGCAGACTCTGCAGAACTAACATCGAGGATATCACCCATGTCATCAGCAGCTGTCCAAAGATGTTATCGCGGTACTATCTAACTATGAGGCATGATGTAATGGCCCAAACACTGTACAATGCAGTTCGTAAAAAAGATAGCCCCGATAATAAACACATTAAAAGCTACAGCAATGTGGAAGACATCCATGTACATAATATGAAAGAGTACTGGTGGAATGTTCCAGTAAAAACCCCAATAAAATGCAGGCAGACCAGATATAAAATGCAGACCAGATATTATGATATGGGGCAGGGAGAAGAAAACATGCACAGTAGTGGAAATTAGCTGCCCAACAGATGCCAATATAATATCAAAGATTAGTGAAAAGGAGAATATTTATGCAGAACTGATGAGAAATCTGCAGATACTCCACCCTGATTACACCTTCAGATTTAAGCCTGTGATTATTGGGGCACTGGGGTATGTTAGTAACTGCCTCAATACAAATCTTGAGAAGCTAGGCTTCACAGGAACAGAAAGAACACAACTAATTAGGAAATTACAAGTACAATCCATTAATGGAACAGTAAAAATATGTAAAACATTCCAAAAACTTTGCATCTAATAACTGCATATACACATGTACAGATACAAAGCATATACACATGCACACATACAACTCAAAACATCCACATCCACACATACAATAACATCTATATCTGCACATGCATACATACATATCTACCTAGTTGATGTTGTGTAAATTCCAATGAGAGAGTCTTGTGTCTATGTTAGAAACCGACTCGCTCTCTGTTGGGAAAACTTTGTGAAATTATAAAACCAGAAGAACATATATATATATACATACATACATACATAGTGGCTGCCAACTCGTTTTCGAGTACGGCCACTACTTTATATCCATGTAGGAGAACCCCTACCGATGCGCTGAACGAGTGTGACTTTTTAGTCCAGCCAGCGACTTGAAAACTCTGGTACAAACACTACACTTGTGACAATTATTGACACATAGTGCTGGGCCCATGGTACCATGTAACGACAAGTGCAGAGAGATCTCCAGATATAAAGCAATGCCTGTGCCATGAAGCTTTTATAGTGAGCAAAGGCACTGCACAAAGCCAGCCCCACTCTCTTAACTAAGATGATATTTACCAAAAAGAAGAACAAGTCAACATCATTGGATACCATCAGAGTTGCAGGTGTTATATCAGAGTTTTCCTTCTCCTAGAATTCTGCCTTGACAAAGGCTAAGGGGTCATCTCTCCCGGTGATTTTGGATGGCCATTGACTCTTAAGAGCTCCTTTGCCCTTTGACCATACATACATACATACATATATACATACATACATACATACATACATACATACATACGTACGTACATATACGTACGCGCAATTTGGTGATAGGTCAATCGCAGACAAATTTACCGCTATCAATGTACTCCGATATTGTTTATGCTATGACATATGCACCCTAAATAAACATTGTGGCCAACCAGTTCCAAAGAAACTTAATTTGTTAATTTATACGGTAGCCTTGTAATTAATAAATGATACCACTTATTGATATTCTTATATCCTAGTTGCTTTCTTTGTGGTCTTAATTCTTTCTTTAACATATCGATTAGCTTTCAAACATTGAATTGTTGATAGGTCATTCAAGTTTGCATAGCGTTAACCTCACCTCTAAACTATTATTAGATCTAAGCTAGTCGTCCATTATACTATCATAGATCACCAAAGATGCAATGATGCACATGGGCTGGTTGCGTGGATAAATAGTTCGCTTCGCAATCATGAAATTCCATGTTTGATTCCTTGTAAACTTGATGTTTTTAACATCGGCAAGAAGTGATGCTTCTCTTGGATTCATGACCTTTACATCACATATCTTTTCGGAGGTTACGTGTTTGCAATCTAAGAGCATGAAAATACTATGAAATGTTTAATAAACAAAAGAACCGGTGAAACCTTTAACGTCCCAAGATGGACATATGAATTTACCATAACCTCGGGTCGATTCAAGCTTTGTGAGTAATATCAGAGAGAAAGGAAGACTGTTGGATTGCATCTATGATTTAAAGGCATAGCCTTGTCACATACGAGATTTCTCCCAAATATTAGAGCATTGATTTTCCTATACACAACATAGTGACAGATCGAGTCAGTCGTCAGTTATTGTTGTTTATGTACAGACATATTTATAACTCTTCTTACGTTTGCGATGTAGGACAATATCGAACAATGGTTTATGTGTGAAACTCAACAAATCTGCCACCAAAACATTTAATTCTTAAACACAAGCTTAGGGGATGCAACGCTATCGAGACATGAAGATTTTGTGAAACATTTGTGGAGCGAAAAGTGAACTGGCAGGAAATTTGGCAGGATTTTCTCGAAAGACTCGAAATTGCGCCAAATGTTTCGGATTAAGTAATAACAGGAGATAATT
>OZ024753.1:24023124-24028124 GCA_964016885.1 Eledone cirrhosa | reverse complement strand
ATTTTGAATCTGTCTACAGAATTCTCTAAACCTTTGTCACTTAGTAGAACCTTAATGAATTTAGCTTTTAAAGAATCTCCCTTTCCTTTAATTATATCTACCATGACTGACCCCCCACTGATCTTATAGACATCTGTTAGCTTAAGAGAAACTTAATGACAAGGAATGGTATGCCATCCGGAACCTGTTTATAGAATTCTGTCTGCCTTTGTTACTCTAAAAACAAAAATTAATAAAAATAAACTATAGCTTTGTAGAATTAGCTTTTAATGAATTCCCTTTTCTATCAACCAATGATCTACACCCATCCCACTCCCCACCCTCTCCTACCACTTGTAGAGACCTATAAATACCATATTTATTTTTTGATACCCAGATTCCTGATGATTTCTAAAGAATGAAACAGTTCTAGTCCTGTAGAATCTCATCTATATTAAAACCTTTATACTCTGCAATGTATTGAGTACCTTACTTACTGTGGTTACCTCCGATTCAACCCGGAATAACGTATATATATATGGTGATTTACATAACGCTCGCACATGACTCCAATTTTACCTCTAATAACTAAATGTGTGCGCTCAGAATCACTGACCGCTAATTCGGAAATGCAGGTCCCGTCATTGAGCGAGTGGGTAAATTCAGCGTACCAGCGCAAACTCAATTTGTCTAGTTCGATACACTTGTATATGTATATATATATATATATATATATATATATATATATATATATATATATATATATATATATATATATATATATATAAAATATAAAGGTTTACATATACATAAAGTTATATATATATATATGCTGCAACCGGTCACTTTTTGGTTCTATGAAGAATTAATAAATTAAATAATCAGAGCAATATATCATAAATCATGTCCTTAGAATTATTAGATAAAATATATACCATTTCCTCTCCCAATTAGCATAATTAACCATATAAAAATCAATTAGACCAAGCTATAAGAAGAAAGGCTCTTATGAAGAAATCTCCGACAAATAACCGAAAGTGGCCTCTTCGCGGTGGCCCCAATAGAGTATTTATCCAACATTTCGACAGCATGTAGAAACTGACTAAATATACTATCAACCATACACAATTAGGTGTAAAATTAAACTTAGAAGAAATGTGTACATACCGTAATTATATCTCTACCATGGTTTCATCCGTATTTTTAGACATCCAATTAATAGGAATGTCTTGAGTTAGGATTCATCAGGAGACAAACTCAAAATTAGACATTTAGTTTTCCAACGTGATCGCGCCAAAATTAGATTTTAAAATGGCTAAGAATCGCAATGTGGCCGTGGTCAAGCTAGAAAGAATGTGATTGGTTGCTTACGGCGGGTAGGCTTGTTGCTAGAAACCACAGCCAAATATCGCCAAATTGTATCTCAACCTAACGGGAGATTGTTAAATATAAAGGTTTACATATACATAAAGTTATAGATATATATAAGAGGCGACTTTCGGTTATTTGTCGGAGATTTCTTCATAAGAGCCTTTCTTCTTATAGCTTGGTCTAATTGATTTTTTATATGGTTAATTATGCTAATTGGGAGAGGAAATGGTATATATTTTATCTAATAATTCTAAGGACATGATTTATGATATATATATATATATATATATATATATATATATATATATATATGAGAGAGAGAGAGAGAGAAGAAGTTTACGAAATGGAAATGCGGGTATATAGAATTTATTAGGTAACAATTGTTTCTATAGGGTATGGGTTACCTATACCTCGCTATTTGAATAATATACAAATATTATCATAAACCGAAGGTACACTGTAAGCTCACACACCATGTCTTCAGACCTTTGTATTAGAATGATATGAAAATATTTTATACACTAGATAAAAGATAAAGAAGGAGGTAGGAAGAGAAGGGGAAGAGGGAAGTGAGTAAGGTGGAGGGAGTCTTAGGATTTAAGACTGTCAGACTAGTAGAGATTGTGAGGAGAGAATGTTTTGGCAGCAGTTAGCTTAATGAGCCGTGCTAAGGTTGGCGGGGAAGTAGATTCTTCTAGTGGTGTTGTTCGGACAAAATTTAGTTAAAGGGGTCAAAGTGGTACAGTGTCACAGACAAGTTATTAGGGCTATTACAGTAGCAGGTTATTTCTAAAGGGGTCCAGAAAAACAGTGTTTAGTACTATTATTATAGAAAGCCATATCTTGTGTATAAACATATAAGACAGAAATTTGCAAACGGTGGTGTAAAAAGGTAACATATGCATTTAAAAAAAAGAAAAAGTCGTTTTCAAACGATGGTTACAGTATAGAGAACGTTCAATTTTGCTGTTCAAAAGTTTGTTTACCGACGTTAAAATGCAGTATATCTCTAAATTGCATAACTTGCAGAATCGATGATTTTGCTGATATGCAGGCGCAGCTGCAATAATTTGCCAATAAAGGGAGAACGCTTGATTGTTCCTCCGAAGCTGCCAGGCTTTATCGGCGAGGTTGTTACGGAGCGCATTTTCTCGTGCCTGATCGAGGATCGATGTTGGTATAGGCGAGCCTTGAAAGAAGTTGCGGTACATCCGACGTAATACCATTTGTTGGTTCCGGAATTTATTGTACATCGGTAGACAATATTGCGTGCTAGGCACTGGTTATTCAGTGGGCACGTACCTGGTTTGGTGCAGTTACAATTATTTTTATGTTTTGCAGTAGAATCCTGGATAGTTTGGTGGGGTTGTGGTTGCGTGTTAGTGCGTTGTATGTTGCTATGCTGGTGCGCTGAGTCATTAGGGATGTACTTATTCAGTATTGCTGAGTTGAGTTTTCTAATTAGTTGTTCTATGTTAGGTGCAGTGGAGTATGAGAGTCTAATGGTGCGCGAGTTAAAGATTTTATAGTATTTATGTGAAGTTGTAAAGTTGTATATATTATAATTGGTGCTCTGAAATAGCTATATATATATGAATGTATATATAGTGTATTTTGCAATACACTGTATGCTTAATTAAAAGCATTTCGAAGACCTTATGCTATTGCTTTAGAGTAGTGACAGTCTCACTTACTTTAATTTTCAGCAAACAGGGGAGATAAAGCTGACAGAGTCCTGTTTCGCATTTGTTGATGCTTATCTTTTAATTAAGCATACATATTGCAAAATACACTAGATATACATTCATATATATATAGCTATTTCAGAGCACCAATTCTAATTTTCAATTTCTGCTTGACCGGCAGCAGCTCTGTATAATCAGTTCCTGATTATTTACTAGAATTCTATAAGAATCAAACATCCATGATTTTCAGAAAAAAGGAGGAGTAGTTAGCCTTGATAAGCATCAACAAATGTGAAACAGGGCTCTGTCGGCTTTATCTCCCCTGTTTGCTGAAAATTAAAGAAAGTGAGACTGTCACTACTGTAAAACAATAGCATAAGGTCTTCGAAATGCTTTT
Source organism: Eledone cirrhosa (assembly GCA_964016885.1). Lineage (NCBI taxonomy): Eukaryota > Metazoa > Mollusca > Cephalopoda > Octopoda > Eledonidae > Eledone > Eledone cirrhosa. Next base: position 24,024,692 of record OZ024753.1, on the reverse strand, counting down.
AATTAAGCATACAGTGTATTGCAAAATACACTATATATACATTCATATATATATATATATATATATATATATATATATATATATATATATATATATATATATGTATATATATATATATATATATATAAAATATTAAAAAAATAATGAATAAAACAATGAAACAGTTCCTTATATTAAACAAAAAAAGTTCATTATTTAACGATCGTTTCTAGGATATATATGTGTAAGAATTGGCATGCATATTCAACAGATCTATTGGCATGCATATTCATACGGATTGGACACTACCGTAAACTCTTGGTAGATTTATCTACATATATATATATATATATATATATATATATATATATATATATATATATATATATATATATATATATATATATATATATATAAAGTGAAGAATAACATGGTCAACAGTACAAACAAGGAGATTTATTTACAGTCTAACAATTGTTTCCATGATAGAGTTGTCTAGAAATTGCTAAACACTGAAGACAGCATAACTCAATTTAAAATACATCCTCCATCATTTCATCACGAACTGATAAGAAATACAAAATACATGCGTAATGGTAAACTTATAAATTCAAATTACTACATCAATAATAGTATTAATGGAAAAGAAATAAGAAATAAAGGAAGGGGGACAGATGGAAACACTTCATATATATATATATATGTGTGTGTGTGTGAAGTGTTTCCTTAGGAAAGGTAAAGGAAAAGAAGGTGCTCTATGTAGACTACAGAGCTTTTTAGTTATGTAATAAACAACATAAGATAATTATTTCATTTACCAAAGGTTTCATGAAGACAGACGAGCCTGACACAGACGTCTGACTTCGGTCGTTCGAATGAAAATTTATTTTAAATTATAATTTACTCTGTTATGTATTGAGTACCTTACTTACTGTGGTTATCCCCGATTTAACCCGGGATCTACACACACACACACACACACACACACACACACACACACACACACACACACACACACATATATATACATATATATATATATATATATGTGTGTGTGTAGATCCCGGGTTAAATCGGGGATAACCACAGTAAGTAAGGTACTCAATACATAACAGAGTAAAAGTAATTTAATATCGACTAGAACTGTTTTATTCATTCAGAGGAAATCATCAGAAAGACGACTGTCAATGTAAATTTCTGGTATTTATACAATTTGTATGGTAAGGGAAGGGAGTTATTGGGGGTGGGGGGTCATGGTGGGATTAAAGGATGGGGATTCTTAGAAAAAACAAAATTTATTAGAGAAAGAAGTTTAGTGGCAAGTTGCAATTGAAATAAACATTTCCTTATTCTATAGTACAATTTTGAACAAAAGGTATATCAAATAGTTGATCGAACATGTGGAAATGGTAGGTTAGTACAAGGTCACAAGCACACACACCCCCATAGGATCTGTCAGCAAGAAGATCCTGGAGAGGATACTACCGACACTGCGTTCAGCTTCACCTCTCCCACTCTGGAATAGAACATCCGAAGCAATCTCATGGTTCGAAGAACTGCCTGACAAACACAACAGCCGTTTCCTGCAA
>OZ024753.1:23925624-24018124 GCA_964016885.1 Eledone cirrhosa | reverse complement strand
GTCTGACCTCAGTCCTTTCAGACGCGTCCACCATACAACCTCTTTCGCCATGGCTATTACGCACAGAAACACCGCCTCTCCTTCGTTTTTGAAGAGGGGAGGCGGCTTGATCGTTACAATAGACTCGGTGGTCAACCGGATCGGTCCCACCCTTGACAGCAGTTGTTCGACATAGCCCCACAGATCGGCAATGCCCGAGCAGTGTACCAATGCGTGTGCAACGGTTTCCTCGTCGCACACGCATCTGAGACAGACCTTTTTCGATGGGTCCCTACCCGGGCGCCCGTGTCTGTAGAGCCTTTCTCGAACGGGCAGAGCCCTTCTGTAGCATTGCCAGGCCAGGGACCTCTGGAAGTTATCCATGGGTCCCGGGCTCAATGTCCTTCCGAACAGGTTGGCCAGTTCGTCTTCCTCCATGCCTAGGGCTTCTCCGAGGGCGTCGTCGCACCTGCTAACCACCAGCCCTCTATAGAATGACGAGGTGGATTCTCCACTGACAGCCGGGTCCGCCTGCCAGAGAGCCGTGAGCGCCTGGGCACACTCGGTGTGCCAGGCGCCCAGTTTTCTCGGTCTTTGCTTGACCCAGGATTGCAGCTCGGTGAGTGAGACGAGTCTGGGAAAGGCTCGCCTCACAAACGGGGCCCACACCGGTTGACCGGAGAGGAATACCTGAAGGTGCCGTAGCCTTAATGCGTGTTTACGTATCATTAGCCACGGCATACCCAGCCCTCCTTTCGAAGGGTGTTGACAGCAGATGGATCTCCTGACCATAGGAGCCCGCTTCTTCCAAAGGAATTGGAAGAGTGCGCGCTCCATTTTGGCGAGCGTTTCCCTTGGGCAAGGCACCACGGTCAGGCGGTAGTAGATGACGGACGCTCATGCATACACATACACATACATAGCCATACACACATACATATACATACATCCACACATGCACACAATCATACCTATATACACACGTACATACATATACATACATAAATGCGTACATATGCATGTACAAAATAATAAAAATATACACACCTCTACATATTCACACACGCAAATAAATATAAGAAAAAATATATATAAAAAATTGACGGCGATACAGCGACGAGTAGATGAACAGACACGCGTGGTAAGCAGTACACACAAATGTACGTACACATACGTACGAAAAGGTAAATACATACACACTCTCACACATAAATATACATATACAAATACATAAACACATACATACACATACACAAATATATACACAAACACACACACACACACACACACACATATACATATATACACACACACATACACACACACACACATATATATATATATATATATATATATATATATATATATATATATATATATATAAATACACACACACATACACACAAATATATATATATATACACATACACACATACATAGCTATACAATTATACACATACAAATACGTACATATCACAAACACGCACAACCAAATACAAACATACACACACACATACATATATATATATATACATACACACACATATATATGTGTGTGTGTAAAACTCAATCTTAGATAATTCATATGAATCTTATATATACATATATATAGTAGTAATGTAATAAACAACATAAGGCAATTATTCTATTAACCAGTGGTTTCTTAAAAGCAAAAAAATGTTGCCTTCAATCCTCAGAATGAAAAAAACCTGGTCTATCTACATATTCATATATATACATATATATATATATATACATATATATATATATATATATATATATATATATATATATATATATATATATGTACACCTACACATACATATATATATATTTCTTTTTTTTTTAGGAACGATCGACTTTCGTCAAATCGGACCTAGGAAACAATATTCCGCTGGTTTTTCCAATTGCTAATACTAACTATCGGTCGCAACTCAATGTAGAAGGAGCAACGTGAAATAAAGTGTCTTGCTCAAGGACATAACGCATCGCCTGGTCCAGGAATCGAACTCACAACCTTACGATTGAGAATCCAATTCTCTAACCGCTCAGCTACGGGTATGGTATATCTTATTAATTATATCTAATGTTTCTTTTTTCTTTATAATGTATTATATAGCTCTGATACTGAATCAATCTAATCCATTCGGATTATTTTGTCCCAGTTATTCATAGAGCAACATCGGTTGAGGTTGGGACCACAAATTGATGGATATATGTGGATATATTCATGTATATGTATGTGTCCGCGTGTATCTGTGTATTTCTTTATATATGTATATATATGTATATATATGTATATATGTGTATATATATGTATATATATACATATATATATATGTATATATATGTATATGTATATATATATATATATATATATATATATATATATATATATATATATATATATGTATATGTGTGTATATGTATATATGTGTATATATGTGTATGTATGTGTATGTGTGCATATATATGTGTGTATGTGTGTCTGTATGTATGTATATGTATGTTTATATATGTATGTGTATATATGTATTTATGTGTGTGTGTGAGCGCGCGCGTGGGCGCGTGTGTGTTGGCGTGTGTGCTTGTGACCTTGTACTAACCTACCATTTCCACATGTTCGATCAACTACTTGATATAACTTTTGTTCAAAATTGTACTATAGATTAAGGAAATGTTTATTTCAATTGCCACTTTCCACTAAACTTCTTTCTCTAAATAAATTTTGTTTTTTCTAAGTATCCCCATCCTTTAATCCCACCATGACCTCTACCCCAACAACTACCCTTCCCTTACCATACAAAATGTATAAATACCAGAAATTTACATTGACAGTCGGCTTTCTGATGCTTTCCTCTGAATGAAACAGTTCTAGTCCGGTCGAAGCCATTTCTATATTAAATATATATATATATTTGTATTAATATATATATATATTTGTATTAATCTCCCGAGTCTTACAATTAACCTGTTAATAATTCTATTGACAGATTAATTGCATAAGTTTATTTTAAAAACTAATCGGTTCAGTGCTTATTCGATTTGTGCTATTTATGCAATTGTTTGTGTGATTTACACATACTGAATTCATTTGCCAAAATATGGGGAATGTCCCCTTGTGACTTACGCATGTGCGTTTACTAACTTCTGCGTCACTCGCAAAATTGGTTACAGAGCAAAATTACCTGTTGATAACGTGATATTCCTTGTTCGATCTTTATGCTGAAAGCTTATAGTTTTAAGCAGAAAATATTATTGATTTAGGTGTCATAGAAACCCTACATTTGGATTTTACCACCAATTCCACTTGGGTCCAGGTCGGTTTTTATCATTTATTTTGTTTGACCTGTTTAACTTGATTTGTTTTTTCGCTTAGGTGGTTAATGCCTTCTTGACCACTTTTCAGTTTGTATGGCGTTTTAACATATTGTTTAGCTCTAGTTTTGTAACTATTGGAGCGCTTGCCAGCATTTCTACGATTTTGCGTTTCGTTTCGCTTTTTCTACCAGCCGAAATACGATTCTCGCTGAATTATATTTATATATATATATATATATATATATATATATATATATTACTTTACACATTATATAATGTATTATATGCAATGCTTCAAACAAACTACAGTACAGTAATAAACAACGCCCTGGCAACAACTCTAAATTTCCTATATACCTTTTAGACCACCTGCTCTCTGCCCCGCCTATCAACCGAGGGCTTGATCTCAAACTCTCCAGACTTAAACAGTCTATTTTTAGCATATTACAGAAACATAAGAAGGTACTCCCTAACCTCTCCACCGAAGAACACCTCATTCTAAACAATATGCGAGAGAAGGACCTCGATAAAGTGAAAGAATTCTGCATCATCTCTAAGGACACATACAACAGCTTGGCATATGATCACTTTAACAACGGTGAACTATATACAGAAGTGACAGACATTGCCGCATCCTAGATTGAAGATCACATCAACCCCACCTGGACAGATGTCTGCAGGTGGAGACCACTTTCAAACAAATATGAAAACAACCTCACTACCAGAAACAGCAGACTACCAACGTTCTACCGCGTCATTAAAACCCACAAAACCAGTGTTTATCTACATATTAGACTAATTGTCTCGAGTATAGAGACAGATATGCTTTAGTAGTCAAACTTGTGACTGACTGCATCATTTCATACAACATTTACTGCTTCGGCCTCACCCTACAAGACATACATCAGCTTCTATCCATCATCCTAGAAAATACATATTTCACTTTTCACCACCACACATACAAACAAACAACAGGCCTACCCATGGGATCCAGTCTTTCAGGCCAACACTTATGTGAACTAAATAGAATGTCGAGCGCTCAACACCTGCCGCTCCTGTGTTTTCTTCACGCGATACATAGATGATATACTCATCCTCACATCATCCCGTAAGGAGGCCGACATAATGCCTATGGCATTCTCCAACACAGACAACAACATACGATTTACCGTAGAACACCCTGATAAAAATGGTTCCTGGTAAGTGCTGGACTTCCAGTTTAGAATAACAGATGAAGGTACTATATACACGAACTTCTATAGGAAAGCGACCAGCAGAGACCTGTTTCTGTATTATAGATCAGCCCTTTCCCTTGATGCTAAAACTAGATACATAAGAAATTAAATTACGCGTACTAAATGGAATAAAGGTAGCAAGATAGAGGACCAGATCACTCACACCGCACACTTCATAGATGTACGAACGGATACCCAACATCCACAGCGAATCGACCTAAGAGTCAAAGGCGTCGCAGGTATAATACCTCCTCTGACACATGCTACATGAAAGTATCACACTTCAGTGAAAGCATAACCACAGCTATCCACAGAGCCATCCACAAAGGACTGGACGGACATACAATTGGCACACTCCGCCCCTTCACTGCGTGGATACTTGTCTAGAAAGCAATTCAGAGACAACAACAACCAATGCTCGCTGACTAACTGCCCTATCCATGACACAGGTATGTGCTAGTGGGCACATGTGGTATACCGGATTGAATGTAGCAAATGTAAGGAGGTCTACATTGGTAGCACAACTCGAGCACTCCACACTCGCATTAAAGAACACCTCAACACACACGTATCCTCACATTGACAAACTGACAAATGCAGAAACACCAACAAAAATATAAAAGTCCCTCTTGAAGCCAGAGAGTGGAATGTTGGCAATTCAAGAATTAGGGAAGCATTAGTCATACGTCCTTTCAACCCTCAAACAAATCACAGATTAGAAATCAGCACACAATACTTGACTTAAAAAGACGACCCCTACACACGCAGAACTTAAAAAAACATATATATTTACCATCATATCCTATTGACGGTCGGCTTTTCTGATGATTTCCTTCGAATGTAACAGCTCTAGTCCTGTAGAAGCAATTTTTATATTAAACATTTATAATTTGCTATGTATTGAATACCTTACTTACTGTGGTTACCCCCGATTGAACACAAATATCTATATCTATATCTATATCTCTCTATATATACATATATTAATAATAGTAATAATTGGAAAATATCACTATAGCATCATATTTATTTTATTATACATATTTCAAGGATACTAAATTGTAGTATCCTTGAAATCAGATAAAATACAATATTTGATGTATAAGATAGTGACATACCCAAAGTATAAACCTCCGCTTACAATAGGTATGAATACTCATCAAAAAGCATATAACTCATTGTTTATGTATATACATTTATATAGTTCGGTTCTAGCTTTCGAAACGACCGGAGCTCAGCCGTCGGAGTCCTGATTTTTTTCATATATATATATATATATATATATATATATATATATATATATATATATATACAATATATTTAGAAACACACAGATACATGCGGACACACACATATACATGAATGCATCCGCACCCAACCGTGAGTTAAGGGTGCCAACTTCACCGATGTTGCTCAATGAATGACTGGGACAGACCAATCCGGTTGAACCAGACTGAACCAGTATCAGAGTTAAAAATACATTATGAAGAGAGAAGAAACATTTAGATATAATTAGTAATAAAATGTATCATACCTAAACTGCTCCTAGATTCCTCGACTACGTAGTTTCGTGGCATAAACAAAAACAATACATCACAAAGATATAGAGTCCTTGCGAGGTCTGCCGACTTATCAAGAGGATACCTCATTTTACTAGTCTCAAGAATGCGTCTACACGACGTGAGAAAGATTCCCAAAAGGCGGAGGGGGAGATAGTCACGCGATATAACGGTCGAGAAACAGAGCTAAGCCTCTTATAACCCCGAAGAAAATACCACGGAGGCGGAGGGGGTATTTATATCGAAGCCGTAGAAGAGGTGGTGAAGGGGGCGAGAAGTATGAGTAATGGAAGCTTTCCAGCAGTCCCCACACTTCAAAGATTGCTCGACCAGAGGGAGTTATTAACAATATATTTAAAAACACACAGATACATGCGGACACACACATATACATGAATGCATCCGCGGGAATCTTTCTCACGTCGTGTAGACGCGTTCTTGAGACTAGTAAAATGAGGTATCCTCTTGATAAGTCGGCAGACCTCGCAAGGACTCTATATCTTTGTGATGTATTGTTTTTGTTTATGCCACGAAACTACGTAGTCGAGGAATCTAGGAGCAGTTTAGGTATGATACATTTTATTACTAATTATATCTAAATGTTTCTTCTCTCTTCATAATGTATATATATATATATATATATATATATATATATAAAACAAAATAAAATGATGTTACATAAATCGTTTAATCATTATAATTATTTCCACGGTTCTCCATGCAATCGAGAAATCCTTCATGCATTTGTCGTTGTTATGAGAGCGGTATCCTCAGATGAAATCCAATTTTGTGATATGCTGTCGGCAGGAAAATACACACGTCGTTCTGCTCGTGTGCCCAGCAGGCATATGAGTTCCTGAAAGCGTCTTCCATCCATCGTGTTTGCTGGAGTAAAGTGCTATCAACGTGTCAATTAGTGAAATCAGTATTCACGCATCCCCCACGGATTTGAGGTCGTAAATTAGCAGAGAGGTAACCTCTCAAGTATGTTGATCTGTATCAAACAAAAAACTGTGTACCCAGAGCCCAGTAGATAGTGGAAGTAATAAAAGGGACTCTGAGGGGGGGGGGGGTATATTTTGTTGACAGCTACATTAAGACAACAGCTACAACAACAACAATGACAACAACAGCAAAAGCAATCAAACGTCGCCCACACTGGCCGCAGTAATCGTAGATATAAAGTTGACATTGGAGAACAGTTATTGTTATGGGTGTACAATGCAGGAGTCAATACAGTCAATACAGGCATGTATGAGGAAAGAGTTATAATGCTGTTGAAATAAACATATTTTGTGTGGGGTGTTAAAGCATATTATAAGTGTTAGAAATGTTTAAGATAGTGTGGAATTTGTTAGAGAGGCATATGGTGATAATGTAGGTATTTGTTATGTGAGGTATAATGCAAAGCACGTGATAGAGTTGGATATGTGATTTTCATTCAAGTGTTTTTGTGTTGTAGTTCGTATTTATGTGTATATGTTGTTTGTAACTCACAGCTATTAACCAAGGGATTATTTTGAGTCGTTTATAATCAGTAGGTGTTTGTTAAATGTAGATTCCACCGAATTACTGGGCATGTTGTTATTGTAGGTATATTATCTTATGCATTTTTATCTACAAATTATCTTTTCTAGGGTTTGTATTAACCGTTATTAAGTTGTTGGTAAACCGTTAGGTTGCTTAAATTTATGAGTTTACACAGGAAGTTGTAAAGGGGGTTAATAACAAAGGGAGGTAATTAAGGTTGTTGATAAGTTAAGGGTTGTTTTATAATTGTAGTAGTGTTATAAATTAATCTTTATAGAGTATATAAAATATTATTATTAATTATATAATTGTTATCTTTTCAACTTGTGTGGAGGGAGTTAAAAACATTTTTTTTTATTATTTTATTATAACTAGATAGTTTTTACATAGTTTGTATATGTATATAATATATATATATGTGTGAGAATATATATATATATATATATATATATATATATATATATATATATATATATATATATATATATATATATATAAGTGGTTACACAACAGTTAGTTCACCATACCGAGAACAATTGTTTCACCTTCGCGGATCTTCAGCTCGGGATGTGTATCTGGATGTATATATATATGAGAGTATTGAAGTTTGCTTGAAGCATTGTGGAATAATAAGGTAAATTTCTTTAAGTCGTTTGGAAGCCTCGACAATGAAGATGGGTAAATCTCCGGGTAACACGATCCGGATCTTGTTACCCGGAGATTTACCCATCCGCATTGTCGAGGCTTCCAAACGACTTAAATATATATATATATATATATATATATATATATATATATATATATATATATATATAGTAGAATAATCCAGTATCGAAAAATCGGCGCACGAGTTCACGATAAACAAAATTCGAAATGAGCGGCATAATATATACTGGAGTAATTGGTGTTATATACACAGTCGTCTGCTATTTAGTTGGTGTTGTATATTGAGAGTATATTAGAGTGTCTATATTAGTTAATTATTTTAATTGTATAAGGTAAGAGAGCAAATAAGGGGTTTATTGACTAAGGAGAAATGACGGACAGTATATAGGTTAGTGTGGTCTTTTAATTAAGGTGTAGTCCTATATTTACGAAGATCTAATTGGATAAATTTAAAGATATCTATCTATCTATATATATATACATACATATATGAATATATATATATACACGTACATGTATATATATATATATATATATACATACATGTGTATATATATATATACACATACATGTATGTATATATATATATATATATATATATATATATATATATATATATATATAATTGATTAAAAGTTTAATAAGGTTCATTGAATTAATCAATGAATAAAGTTTTACAATAGATTAGAAGCACTCAACAAAGAGGTTTTCTGGAGTTATTAATATTACTTCAAAATATTAATAAATATAGACATTCATGTGATCAAATATATTTTATTATACATCATATTTCAGAGGTACTGAGCTATTTCATCAGTACGTCCTCATCAGATAAAATAAATTGATGTCTGACATACCTCGACTGTGCTGATGGTTCAAATCCAGTCTTGGCAGACTGGATTTGAACCATTTTGAGCTATTTTGCTCGGAGTCTACCGCTAGGTCTCCAGCCTGCTGGTTTTTGCCCGGAAAATCTGTCCAGCGATTTTTATACTGAAACTTAAATAATATATCGCTCTTACAGATGTTTTTTATTTTCTCAGAAAATATACATTTTTCTCAAAATACTGAACTAATTGACACATGTAAGTCCTCTAAATGAATTATTCTTTTGATCAGTAAAGCTTTCCAATATTGCGATACTTTCTGTCAAGCTAAAACAAATCAGATAAAAAAGGGCATAGTATGTGACCTTATCCTTATAAAGATCTGCTTATATGCAAAATTGCAGCTAGCTAGGCACAAAATTGTGGTCCACAGAGAGAGAGAGAGACTATTATATATCATTATGTATCAATATTATTTATAAAAGATTTCTAGCATAGTTACGTCCCTTTACAGACTGAGTTCAAATCCCACCGAGGTTAACTTTGCCTTTCATCCTTACAGGGTCGATAAAATAAAGTACCAGTAATGTACTGGCTAATTGCTGGCCTTGTGCCAAATGTAGAAACAATTATTTATAAAAGATTTCATTGAAAAAACACAATTTATTAACAAATGTACTTCAATCAACTTACAAAAGGAGTGCCTATATTGCAGGTCATCTGTGTTCAATAATTGTCAGCTAAAATATTACTTCAAATCAATATGTGAAATCAATGGAATATAGATGGTGTCTTAGTGTTGGTCGTGTATTTTTTTATATTTTCTCATGACATCCTTTCGTTAGTTATGTTTAGTATTAATTTTGTATTTTGGCTATGTGATATATGATGTTTGAACTAAATATCTGTCGCATAGTTGTAATCATTGACCTTCTGAAGATTCAATGGAGTTTTATTAATGAGAAATCTGATGCAGCCAGGTTTTCAGCCGAGGAATATTAACCAAGTAATTAAACCAAGAATCAAATCAAGTGAACAACTTCTTAAAATGGAAATACAGAGGAAGGAGAAAACTATTTACTCACACATGAAGCCGACCAGTTACTACATGTCATATGAATGAAAAATAATTCACCCGGAAAGAATACAGCCGACATTCTCTGACAAATTTGAAAAGATCAAACAGATATATAGAAAAAACTGAAATGAAAATAACATGTTGGCAGTGAAGCTGTTGAAATATTCAGCTTCAACACAAACGATCCAAATATTGTTGAGATTGAAAGAAATGATTTAAAAATGACAAAATATAGAGATGAAAGAAAGACGCAGAGTGTGTTAGACATAGTAGAGACTATTTAAGTGTGTTAGACATATAGTAGAGACTATTTAAGTGTGTTAGACAAAGTAGAGACTATTTAAGTGTGTTAGACATATAGGAGAGACGATTTAAGAAACAAAATGTTAAAACCAAGTAACCTTGTTGACATTAACCTACAGAAGATTCATTCGCAAGGCTTTGGTGGATTTGAGATTATCGTAACTGACGCTTAAGTTCCAAAGCACAGATCTGATAGCGACTGCAAACGGCACACGCTGGTACAGAATGCATATGTAACGCTTAGGGAGAGCTGTAATATTAATCCCAGCCTATTGTTTATGAGGCAGAATTACACCAACTACCTTCAACCATGCAGACAGCAGTGAAAGATATGTGGGTATGGTACAAGATCGTTTTAAACAACCATGCTATTCACATTTCTCTTCCATGACCCTGAAATTAAGAGCACAACGACTGGTAGTTGAAATATGAAGGAATCGCTCATAACATAAAATAAAGAACCCTAGAGATTTCTAGACCATACATCAATGAAACGAAAAGATGTTCCCTCTGCCTCGGTGAAAAAAAATCAGGATTTTACAGGGCTTGAACTCATCGAAAAATTGACTGAACTCTAAGGACGAGGTGTTCAAAGGTTGTTTACAAGTCAAGAGACATCTGCCTTCTTCATGGAAAACCCCCAGCCCAGATACCCTATCTGCACCAACATGAAGGCTATATTCGCCATAATTCCAATACATGTACCCTCTTTTCTGGATGTCATACAAGACGCAGTTTTACTAAATATACACCACAGTATTAATCGATTTAAAATATCTGTGGCGTAAATTGTCTGTCATACTGTAGAAAGCGGGAGGTAAGAATGCCTGTGCGATTGAAAGGGAATGGTGGTAGTAGCAGCAGATACGGAATCTTTTTATTATTTAATCTTACGCCTTTGTGTATATGGTATGTTAAAGAGGAATTGCTTTCTAAAGCTTGTTGAGAGAGAGAGAGAGAGAGAGAGAGAGAGAGAGAGAGAGAGAGAGAGAGAGAGAGAGAGAGAGAGAGAGAGAGAGAGTGTGTGTGTGTATGTGTGTGTTTATGAAATGATGAAAGGCGAAGTTGACCTTCGTGGGATTTGAACTCAGATCGCAGTAAACCGAAACAATTTCCGATGAATTTGACACCCTGATGATATTCTGCTAATTCCCTACATAATATTTCTAGTAATTTATTATTCTGTTCTCTCAAATTCTAAAGACATTTATATGTCTGTTGACCAATTTTATTTTATTTCCTCAGTCTGAAAATCAACCAAACAAGTTTTAGATTTCTATATTCAATAATTTCCCGTAGGTTGCGTTGTTTTGAAATATGTTACTCTATTGTACTGACACATCTCTCCATCTCTCCACAAAATATCACAATATTCTTTGATCTTACTCCAAGGTGCCATTTCAAGATTACTTTCTACAATCGAAAATCTTGATATGAATTTCTTTTTTAATATCGACTTCAGTTAAAATAATTTTGTTGTATAATCATTTCGTTCTCCGCGTATTTCGTTTATCTAGTACAAATGTCTACAATGATTTATCTTCCAATCAATTATTGGCATCAGAAGTAAATAGTGGAATCTCTCAGTAGTTATCCAGAAACTGGAAGAGATTACTAGTGAAAATTGTAGCATTCAAATATGTTTACATTAGTTCATTTAAGGAACAGGCCTGGGCTAGCGTCCATAAAACTTTGCAGGCTTCCGTAGAATTTTATACCATGATGCAGGCAATGGTGAGCTGGCAGACTGGTTAAAACGTCGGATAGAATGTCTTGCGGGATTCGTTCAGGCTCTCTGTGCTCTGAGTTCAAATCTCCCAACGGTCAACTTTGCATTTCTTCCTTTCGGAGTGGTAAGGTGATTGATTCATTCTTCTTCTCTCTCACATTCTCCCTCTCAATTCCCTACTACATTCAAACCTGAAGTGTGTTCAACACCCATGTAATGTCGGCGACCTTAAAACTCAACGAGGAAGCAAGGATCCAATCATATTAATACCTGCGAAATAAGTATAAACAGAAAGAAGTTTCCATAAGAGTGAAGTTTGAAGGATAACTCTTAGGAGTTTTGCTGCAAGCTATATCACAAACTATTGAACTAACACCGTCAAATCTGAGGAAATTGGTGAGTTCCAATTAAAATTTCTATCGTTTTTGTTTTTACTATCCAATCCTTCTTTGGACAGGGTTAAACCCCTAGATTTTACTGGTACTAATTTTCCGCTGAATATACTGGCGTAACGTGAAATGGAGTGTTTTATGAAGAACACAACACACAAATCAGACGAGGAATCGAAACCGTAACATTACGATCGTAAGTCCAACACACTCACCACTAGGCCACATGCCTCCACCTGGGAGAAATGTGGTGACTCTTTGATTTTAACTTAATTCACATCATTAGATTCCTTCTAATGAAACACAAAAGCCTCAATTAATTCACAAAAATTAGAGTTGGCATTCAATTTTGTGATTGGTTTTGAAGAGGAAGCGAGGGTTGGTCATTATTTGTTTTAGTTCATCATCGAGTGAAACTATCAACTATCTTGAAGGACAATTGAAATATATATATATATATATATAATTTTGGTCGTTTTGGAAGCCTCAACAATGCAGATGGGTAAATTTCCGGGTAACAGAATCCGGTGGTGAAGAGAGAGATGTAAGAGGAAATGTAGAATGAGATTATAGTGTTTAGAGGAATGTAGAAAAGAGCGTAAAAAATAAAAATAATAACACGAGATAGATTTACCATGGGAGAGATTTAATTGTCCCTATATTTCGGATTTCGCATCCATCAACTGGGGGGTTTCCGAGGGGGAAAGATATCTGTCGGAGAGGTACGTGGCCTCTGTTGTCCACCGTTTGTGTGTAACAGATATTCTGTAGAGCGCACGTGCGCGCGGAATAGGTGCGGTCAAGCAAAGGTCGAGGCAGCTCCTCTTTATTGTGGGAGTGGGATGGTGCTAGCTGTCAATCCATTGTACTACCTATATGTACTAGTCTTTGTTACTGGCAGTGTAGTAATCTGTCTGGTCGCTTGTTGGTCGGTGGATGGTGGGGGCGCTATACACACAATAACAATCGTTCGAATGCCACTGTGTGTGTGTGTGTGCGTGTGCTGTTGTCTCGTTTGTTTACACCAGCCACCTCGTCTCGCTTTTCTCGGATCGGTTATTTATATGTGGTCCAAAGTGCTTCCTTGATTCGTAACGTGCCGACGTTGCGTTCTGTCGCTAGCACTGTGACAATGAGACTTCCATCTTTGTTTCCGCATTTCATTATGTGTTTCCGGAAAGACGAGGCCCTGGTGTTGATGTGCTCCTTGATCCGGATATGTAGCGGCCGGATTGTGCTACCGATATAGTAGTGGTTGTACTTGTCACATTCTACCCTGTATACAACGTATGTGCGTAGGCAACAGTTCGTATGGCGCATCGGGCAGTTTCTGAGGGAACACGCGTCAGTCGATTTCCCGTTTTCCTGCAGAGGCATTTCCATAGGTAAGGGCCCGAGTGGGCCAGGTGGATGTCGAGGCCCTCTCTCCGTATAGCCCTGCGGATAGCGTTGGTGGTTTTCTCGCCCGGGTGCGGGATTTTAAGGAAGCACTTGTCTTGGGTGTTTCTCTGCCTCTTGCGTCTGGTGTCTCTTACTCTGTAAGTGAGGCTGGCTATCCGTTCGTCTCCAGCACCCCGAGGAACGGCTTGGTATGGGTGACACCACTCACGGGATCGCTACATCTGTTTTTAATTCGCGTGATCTCGTTCGTGATGTACACTCTTGTAGCACTGTTAGGGAGGGCAGACTTGTAGTGGACGAACAAGTCCCCGCAGGCTGCCTTGCGGTAGAAGTTTGTGTGGATCCCTCCCTGTTCCGTGATGTTGATTCGGAAGTCGAGGAGGGCAAGGGACTCGTCGTCGTTGGGGTGTTCAACACTAAAATCAATATTCTCGTCCGTGTTTTTGAACGTCACATAAATTCTGCTCGCCATCTCCTGGGAAGATGTGAGGTTGAGGATGTCATCCACGTACCTTGAGAAAAAGGCGACGGCGTTGGGGTGGCAGGTGTTGAGTGCCTTGCGCTCGAGGCTATCCATGTATGAGATCGCTAGCACACCCGACAGGCTCAACACCTGCCACCCCAACGCCGTCGCCTTTTTCTCAAGGTACGTGGACGACATCCTCATCCTCACATCTTCCCAGTTAGTCGGCTGTATACATATATGTATGTACATATACATACTTATATTTAAGTATTAAGAGTGAGAAATGAAATTTCATTTGTTGCATTTATCGTTTTCGGTACGCCCGGCTGACTAACTCACTCGATATGCAAATTAGGCTGCTCAGCCGTTAATATGCATAAGGAAAGTATATACTTTCAAACGTTCAATCAACTGACAGGAAGGTGTACGGTGCTGATGACAGCTAATAAGCTAGAAACTAGTTCATCGTTCCTTTGTCAGTGTTGAACAAAATGGCAACGATGGTTGTCGAACACTGTACGGCTAATAATTCGGGCTGTTTGTTTACAAACAAACCGAGCATTGTAATAAATGTTCAGTGAACCCATACGTGCATATATTTATGTGTGCATGTATGTATATACATACTGCTGTACGTCTGTATACGTACATAATTTTAATACACAAACATCTTTGCCTGCTTGATATGCTTGTAAACCTATGTTAGTTTATGTGTTACCTTTGCCATACAATAATTATATATACGCAGTACCATTGCATGTTTCCTTCCTATATATGCCTAACGTATTTGCACTCTCTATATGCTTGCATATGTACTGCTGGTGTCCTCGTTTTACGAGTAACTTTCTTCCTTAATGCCTCTTTAATTATTATACTATTCCCTTGTAATATCTGTCGCATGCATTCCACTCTGTGCCTTTTAATTCTTTATTATTGTACAATTCCCTTGTAATAAATGTCCCATCCATTCCACCTGTAAATACGAAACTGTTGATGACAACATTAATATCCATGTATCTATATGATTGTTCAGTTGAATAGGAGGTTAATTATATGTACAAACATTGCTAGTGCTCCGATGATTCCAAACGAAAGTTTGGAAGAATCGATTGTCAGCAATAAAATGATTTGAACATAACTTTGATTATTGTGTAATTTATATTCCTGCTCTGTAAAACACCTGATGTTCTTACATTGAGCTATTTCTCTTACTGGTAATAAGGTAGTAATAAATTACTGACCTTTCCTGTTTATAGTGTATATAGTGTATATATAACTATAAATAATATTATTATTATTATATGATATATATATATATATATACGATATTAAATAAATGGAAATTATATTTATAAAACCATATTTATTTCATTATATATATTTCAGGGATATCATATTAAAAATATGTTATGCCTTCTTCAGACAAAATACAGTTTTATATCAGTTATAAATATTTACTCGTTGTAACCCAACAATTTAAATATAACTTTCCATATATATATATATATATATATATATATATATATATATATATATATATATATATATATATATATATATATATATATATATATATATATATATATATATATATATATAAAGAGAGAGAGAGAGCTATAGCAGAGGTACACAGTAGAAGTGAGGAAGAGGCTCAGTGTTCTGTGCGGAGAGGCAGATGAGAGAGAGATTGGAGAGACTGAGGAGAGTGTGAGGAGCTGGTACTTCACCACTGCAGTGGCGGAAGCAAGTGAGACCCTGGTGCCGAGGAGAGAGAAAAAGAGGAAGCACGTCAGCTCTGCATTGAGGGCCAGTATGCCAGTATGAATATGAATGTCTTCCTGCCACTAATCTAATCATTGGAGCCCTTGGAAAGTGTCATGGGTACCGTGTTTCCTACAGACAAAGTGACACAAAAAAAATATTTTTTTTTTAAAATATCAGAAATTCTTAATCTTACTATCTTTACTATGAATTAAAATTTCGCCGTAATTAAATTTACTTTTCCTCCTCCTGGGGGTCTGGGAAATAAAGTGCACATTTAAGTAATAGAACAGTGAGAGAGAGAGAAATTTGGCAGTGATTGATCTGCCCATTCTGAATTCAAATCCATCTCTGGCTAACATGGTTTCTTATCCCGATCATAATTTCGGGGGTTCGATTCCTGGTCTGAGTTATGTGTTATGTTCTTTAGCAAAACACTTCGTTTCACGTTACTCCAATATACTCAGCTGAAAATGAGTATCAGTAGCAATAGCTGGGAGTTCAACCCTGCGATGGACTGGCGTCCTGTCCAGCGGGGTGTTTCCTACCCTCTATCACTTCATGCCATGGAAATCGAGATAAGCCTTCGGGCTCCAGACAGACCTTAGACTTTTTACCCAGACTATTTCGGAGGTTCGGAAGAATACCATGGTTGACGGTATAACTATGTAAATTGCACAGAGCACAGCAAATATATTAGGTACATATTAAATATCGATCATATAATTTAGGACTATAACTCACGTCTTTTGACATGAAAGACTTTTGAATATTTACATTTACGTTATCAATTATCAAGCATCTTATTCCTGGAAGAGTACATAGTACCAAAACTAAGAACTTTAGTTCTAAATGAAGGGTAATTATTTTCTTATCTAAGTTGTCTCTGACACTTCTACTATTATTGTTACATTTTCACATTATTACGTTTAACTTTCAGTAACGCAGTCATACTGAGATGATGACAGCTCTAAGCTTCCTAATCGAATCACCAAGAAAAACTATATGTAATGTTTCTTTGCGTTTTCTAAATTTCGAATTATATAAAGGTTTACGGTCAACCATTCAGGACTTGAAGGTTTTCCTATTATGTATGTTCCTCATACATTAATGCAGCGTTCCTCAGTAGCGGGTTGATTTACTTACTTCAAGATGTAATATTTGAAAAGTATGAAGTGCTCCTTCAATTTATACCGCTTCAATGTTAGTTAAAAGAACGAAAAGTTATAAAAAAGATTTTATTTATCTTGATTCTCATAAATAACCCTAAAGACCATCATCACTATGAAAAGATTCAGCTTAGATCGTAATTCATATGTGATTAGAATTTTATGATGTTTTATTATCATTCCTACAAAAAATACATAAAATACCATCAGACAGTTGTGTTTTATTATCATTGTTACGAAATAGCCAAGTATTAAATATATTCCTTCTCGAAGGTTTCTGTGATTTAAATTGAAAATAGAGTTACGCATATAACGTACAAAATATGTATATATATCAAAATTATGTGAATAAAAAACTTAGAGGGACAATCTAAGTTTTATACCATTTTTGAAAATAAATTTTATATCACATGTGTTCTTACTTTTGTTACACAGCAAATCTAAAATAATTCTACTCTGCTGTCATAGATATTCTTCTCATTATCGATTTATATTTTTGATAATTCTTTCTCGTAAACAAAATTTCGGTATTATAATTTAAGCTGCACCTATACAAAACAGATTTTGATTTTCTTTGTCATTCAAATAATTGTTTCTACTTTTCATATCAGGCCAGCAATTTAAAGAGAAGATGAAAGTCAAAGTGTATTACTGGTACACGTTGACTTTCGTATTTTATCAACCCCGTAAGGGTGAAAAACAAAACTAACCTCGACAGGATTTGAACACAGAATGTAAAAGCCCTTAAATCTATGCCGTAGATGATGTTGTTCGACGCTCTACAGATTATTGCTAACTCACCACCCTGGACAGCTGAAATAATGGTTTCTGATTTAAGCACAAGGCCAACAATTTTAGGGGAGGGGAATACAATTAAATCGATTTTAGAACGTTACTGGTACTTTATCGCCCCCGAAACGATGAAAGGCAAAGCTAACCTCGGCAGGTTTTGAACACAGAACGCAAACGGACGTAACTGTATGCCGTAAAGCATATTGATCGACGCACCGATTATACCAATTCACCCGTAATGGTATTTCAGATGCAGACTATCCCTTAGTCTTCAATGTATTTATATTCTAGATAGTTATATATCCTCTCGAAAAATTACAAAGCAGAAATGAGCAAGGGACTCCAAATACGAAGATCGTTCATGGGCTGAAAACTTCATAGGCTGATACTCTCTTGGAATGAACAGATGAGGTTTACTTTACAACATAGTCCCTGGAAAAAAGCAATGCAGTTATTAATGCAAGATTTCACAGCTCTAGCATCACTCCTTCATAGTTAGCTTATGAACCTTTCAGCCTTTTGATATCAGCTTTGTATTTTAGTTACAAACTAACTAAAAAGCCTCAAATAACACGCTGCAGCTTGGATAAATAACAATTCATTTCTGCACATTCACACAAAATACTACTTACAACTGCATTTGAAATATGTTTGTGTTTCAGAATTTGTTTTTCAGATTCTACATTTTCACTGCGGAAACATTTTCATAGAAAACCGCATTTTCAGAAATATTTGATGAGAGATTCGTTATATGTAGCTTATCCTTTCACTGCCAAATATCTTGACATTTATCTAATCTTGTTTAATGGTCTCTTTGAGATTACAAAGTATTCTGTAATTCAGAGCATTTCCTTTAAATGGGATTTCTTTACCGACAACTTGCTAAATGTCGTATATACATACTCCAAGCATCATATGTTCATATTATGCAAATATATATTTCAATCTTGAGGCGTTAGAACGTGAAAGCGTTAGATGCATTCTGATGTCAAATCCTGCGAAGGTTATTTTTGCCTTTTGAACTTTCTGGAGTCGGTAAATAAAATGTCAGTGTAAGGCACTAGATTAAGGGAAGAGTTGTTGGATTAGAGTATCAGGCGAGATACCTTGCGGTATTTATTGCACTCTGAATTCAAATTCCTCCCATACCTAATTCGGTGGTAGACTTAATCCACCATCTGGTCTCTGGTCGTCTTTGCAAACATAGACCCCCCAGGTCGCCAGTATAAGTATAACCTTCTTTCTTCTAAGAATCTAATCTCGGAGGCCCTGGAAAGTGACATGGGCAATGAGTTTTCTACGAACTAAACGACAATAAAAAATGTATTTCTTATATATCAGGAATTGTTAGTTTTTTCAATGTTCTGTGAAATTTAGATTTTTTTTTTCCGGTGCGTAAAGCAATAATTCTTTCTTTTTCTAACAACATTATCACTTAAGGTGAACATCATACATCTTTGCAGATCGAATTACTTATCAATATAGAATTGTTTAATTGCTGTGAAAATTGAGTTATTTTCACATGAAAAACTAATGTAATAATATATGTATTATTATACAATTGCAGCAGACAGAACTAAACATACTATATATAAACGTTTTACAACTGAAAACTGCAATAACTGTGAGATAAATACCAATGCAGATATCGTTCATTACATTTATTATGTTTGTAAAATAACATAGTTTAATGCAATACAAATATGCCAAACAAGTTTGGATGTGCCAATTATCTGAAAAATATATTTCAATGTAATGTTATGTATTTTTCGTAGAGAGTATTGAAGAACTAGTAGAAATAGTAAGTAGTAGACTGTGAATCAATAGTTTCACTTGTTTGAAAACGTTGTCACTAAACCATTAAACATTCCGGGTAAAATTGGAATATAGGCTATGAATTAAGAAGAAAATATAAAGATTTCTTTAGCAAATACAGTAAGACTGTTTATTGATATTTTACCATTTATTCACCATCTCTAGCCACCACATTCAATATTTTGGAGGACAGTCAGACTCGTGGTCACGGCTGGAGACGGTAAGATGAGACGCGTTGGAACAGGCACTCTTCCTTGTGTTCCCAGTCGAAAGGATGGAATAGACATTGTCCCAGAGGTGAGATGAGACGCGTTGGAAGAGTCACACACCCAAATCTGGAAGTGAAATTGTGTAGAAAAGGATGGTATAGAAGCGTACATGCTGGATTGTCCATGCAAGTCAGGCTTGTCATGCTGATTCTGCCATAGAATAAAGGTGTTTATGGCATACTCAGCTACATCCAAGTTAATTAAGGCGTTCAACTATTGCAACAAATGAATTCCTATCGTCGAAACTGAGAGAGGTTCCATCATAACTTGGCTCATGAAACAAAAGGAGGGAAGGCCCGCTACAGTGGTCAAATAATTGTTTCTACTTTTGGCACAAGGCCAACAATTATGCCAGTATATTACTGGTACTTTATTTTATCGACCCCGAAAGGATGAAAGGCAAAGTTAACCTCGGCGGGTTTTGAACTCAGACCATAAAGGGCCGCAACTCTTTCCTGCAAAGAATGGCGTCCGACCCTCTACCGATACTGCCCATCCACCGCCATTGGTCAAATAATGGTTTCTGATTTAGATAAAAGGCGAGCATGTTTTAGGGGAAGGGGGAAAGTCGATTAAATTAACTCCAGTACGTTACTGGTACCATATTTTATCGACTTCGTAAGGATGATAGACAAAGTTCACCTCGGCGGGATTTGAACTCAGAACGTAAAGGGACGTGACTTTACTGAAAAGCAAGGTGTCCGACGCTCTATGAATTGATCAAAGTTCCTGAAAATACATATCACAGGTGCCTGCACCAACACGTCTCTCTAGTTACACACACACACATGTCTCTACTTACACACACACACGCGTCTCTAGTTACACACACACACGTCTCTCTAGTTACACACACACACGTGTCTCTAGTTACACACACACGTGTCTCTAGTTACACACACACACGTCTCTCTAGTTACACACACGTCTCTCAAGTTAGACACACACGTCTCTCTAGTTACACACACACACACACACGTGTCTCTAGTTATACACACACATACATGTCTCTCTAGTAACAAACACACACACACACGTCTCTATACTTACACACACACGTCTCTCTAGTAACACACACACACGTCTCTCTAGTTACACACATACACACGTCTCTCTAATTACACACACACATATTTCTCTCTAATTACACACACACACACGTCTCTCTAGTTACACACACACACACGTCTCTCTAGTTACACACACACACACGTCTCTCTAGTTACACACACACGTCTATAGTTACACACACACGTCTCTCTAGTTACACACACACACACACACGTCTCTCTAGTTACACACACACGTCTCTCTAGTTACACACAGACGTCTCTCTAGTTAAATACACGTCTCTCTAGTGACACACACACACACGTCTCTCTAGTTACACACACAGACGTCTCTCTAGTAACAAACACACACGTCTCTCTAGTTATATACACACACGTCTCTCAAGTTACACACACACATGTCGCTCTAGTAACACACACACACACGTCTCCTAGTTACACACACACACACACGTCTCTCTAGTTACACACATACACACGTCTCTCTAGTTACACACACACATATTTCTCTCTAATTACACACACACACACCTCTCTCTAGTTACACACACACATATGTCTCTCTAGTTACACACACGTCTCTCTAGTTACAAACACGTCTCTCTAGTTACACATACACAGGTCTCTCTAGTTACACACACACACGTCTCTGTGTGTGTGTAACTAGAGAGACATGTGTGTGTGTAACTAGAGAGACGTGTGTGTGTGTAACTAGAGAGACGTGTGTGTGTGTAACTAGAGAGACGTGTAACACACACACGTCTCTCTAGTTACACACACACACATCTCTCTAGTTACACACACACACACACACACACACACACACGTCTCTCTAGTTACACACAAACACGTCTCTCTAGTTACACACACGTCTCTCAAGTTACACACACACGTCTCTCTAGTAACACACACACAAACGTCTTTCTAGTTACATACACACGTCTCTCTAGTTACACTTACACGTCTCTCTAGTTACACACACACACACGTCTCTCTAGTTACACACATACGTCTCTCTAGTTACACACACACACACACACGTCTCTCTAGTTACACACACATGTCTCTCTAGTTACACACACAGACGTCTCTCTAGTAACAAACACACACGTCTCTCTAGTTACATACACACACGTCTCTCAAGTTACACACACACATGTCTCTCTAGTAACACACACACACACGTCTCTCTAGTTACACACACACACACGTCTCTCTAGTTACACACACATATTTCTCTCTAATTACACACACACACACGTCTCTCTAGTTACACACACACATATGTCTCTCTAGTTACACACACGTCTCTCTAGTTACACACACACCGGTCTCTCTAGTTACACACACACACGTCTCTGTGTGTGTGTAACTAGAGAGACATGTGTGTGTGTAACTAGAGAGACGTGTGTGTGTGTAACTAGAGAGACGTGTCTGTGTGTAACTAGAGAGACGGGTAACACACAAACACGTCTCTCTAGTTACACACACACACACACGTCTCTCTAGTTACACACAAACACATCTCTCTAGTTACACACACGTCTCTCAAGTTACACACACACGTCTCTCTAGTAACACACACACAAACGTCTTTTTAGTTACACACACACGTCTCTCTAGTTACACTCACACGTCTCTCTAGTTACACACACACACACGTCTCTCTAGTTACACACACACACACGTCTCTCTAGTTACACACACACACACGTCTCTCTAGTTACACACACACATATGTCTCTCTACTTACACACACGTCTCTCTAGTTACACACACGTCTCTCTAGTTACACACACACAGGTCTCTCTAGTTACACACACACACGTCTGTGTGTGTGTGTAACTAGAGAGACATGTGTGTGTGTAACTAGAGAGACGTGTGTGTGTGTAACTAGAGAGACGTGTAACACACACACACGTCTCTCTAGTTACACACACACACACATCTCTCTAGTTACACACACACACACACACGTCTCTCTAGTTACACACAAACACGTCTCTCTAGTTACACACACGTCTCTCAAGTTACACACACACGTCTCTCTAGTAACACACACACAAACGTCTTTCTAGTTACCCACACACGTCTCTCTAGTTACACTCACACGTCTCTCTAGTTACACACACACGTCTCTCTAGTTACACACACACACACGTCTCTCTAGTTACACACACACGTCTATAGTTACACACACACGTCTCTCTAGTTACACACACACACACACACGTCTCTCTAGTTACACACACACGTCTCTCTAGTTACACACAGACGTCTCTCTAGTTAAATACACGTCTCTCTAGTGACACACACACACGTCTCTCTAGTTACACACACAGACGTCTCTCTAGTAACAAACACACACGTCTCTCTAGTTATATACACACACGTCTCTCAAGTTACACACACACATGTCGCTCTAGTAACACACACACATACGTCTCTCTAGTTACACACACACACACACATCTCTCTAGTTACACACATACACACGTCTCTCTAGTTAAACACACACATATTTCTCTCTAATTACACACGCACACACCTCTCTCTAGTTACACACACACATATGTCTCTCTAGTTACACACACGTCTCTCTAGTTACAAACACGTCTCTCTAGTTACACACACACATGTCTCTCTAGTTACACACACACACGTCTCTGTGTGTGTGTAACTAGAGAGACATGTGTGTGTGTAACTAGAGAGACGTGTGTGTGTGTAACTAGAGAGACGTGTGTGTGTGTAACTAGAGAGACGTGTAACACACACACACGTCTCTCTAGTTACACACACACACCTCTCTAGTTACACACACACACACACACGTCTCTCTAGTTACACACAAACACGTCTCTCTAGTTACACACACGTCTCTCAAGTTACACACACACGTCTCTCTAGTAACACACACACAAACGTCTTTCTAGTTACATACACACGTCTCTCTAGTTACACTTACACGTCTCTCTAGTTACACACACACACACGTCTCTCTAGTTACACACATACGTCTCTCTAGTTACACACACACACACACACGTCTCTCTAGTTACACACACACGTCTCTCTAGTTACACACACAGACGTCTCTCTAGTAACAAACACACACGTCTCTCTAATAACACACACACACACGTCTCTCTAGTTACACACACACACACGTCTCTCTAGTTACACACACATATTTCTCTCTAATTACACACACACACGTCTCTCTAGTTACACACACACATATGTCTCTCTAGTTACACACACGTCTCTCTAGTTACACACACACCGGTCTCTCTAGTTACACACACACACGTCTCTGTGTGTGTGTAACTAGAGAGACATGTGTGTGTGTAACTAGAGAGACGTGTGTGTGTGTAACTAGAGAGACGTGTCTGTGTGTAACTAGAGAGACGTGTAACACACAAGTACGTCTCTCTAGTTGCACACACACACACACGTCTCTCTAGTTACACACAAACACATCTCTCTAGTTACACACACGTCTCTCAAGTTACACACACACGTCTCTCTAGTAACACACACACAAACGTCTTTTTAGTTACACACACACGTCTCTCTAGTTACACTCACACGTCTCTCTAGTTACACACACACACACGTCTCTCTAGTTACACACACACACACGTCTCTCTAGTTACACACACACACACGTCTCTCTAGTTACACACACACATATGTCTCTCTACTTACACACACGTCTCTCTAGTTACACACACGTCTCTCTAGTTACACACACACAGGTCTCTCTAGTTACACACACACACGTCTGTGTGTGTGTGTAACTAGAGAGACATGTGTGTGTGTAACTAGAGAGACGTGTGTGTGTGTAACTAGAGAGACGTGTAACACACACACACGTCTCTCTAGTTACACACACACACACATCTCTCTAGTTACACACACACACACACACGTCTCTCTAGTTACACACAAACACGTCTCTCTAGTTACACACACGTCTCTCAAGTTACACACACACGTCTCTCTAGTAACACACACACAAACGTCTTTCTAGTTACCCACACACGTCTCTCTAGTTACACTCACACGTCTCTCTAGTTACACACACACGTCTCTCTAGTTACACACACACACACGTCTCTCTAGTTACACACACACGTCTATAGTTACACACACACGTCTCTCTAGTTACACACACACACACACACGTCTCTCTAGTTACACACACACGTCTCTCTAGTTACACACAGACGTCTCTCTAGTTAAATACACGTCTCTCTAGTGACACACACACACGTCTCTCTAGTTACACACACAGACGTCTCTCTAGTAACAAACACACACGTCTCTCTAGTTATATACACACACGTCTCTCAAGTTACACACACACATGTCGCTCTAGTAACACACACACATACGTCTCTCTAGTTACACACACACACACACATCTCTCTAGTTACACACATACACACGTCTCTCTAGTTAAACACACACATATTTCTCTCTAATTACACACGCACACACCTCTCTCTAGTTACACACACACATATGTCTCTCTAGTTACACACACGTCTCTCTAGTTACAAACACGTCTCTCTAGTTACACACACACATGTCTCTCTAGTTACACACACACACGTCTCTGTGTGTGTGTAACTAGAGAGACATGTGTGTGTGTAACTAGAGAGACGTGTGTGTGTGTAACTAGAGAGACGTGTGTGTGTGTAACTAGAGAGACGTGTAACACACACACACGTCTCTCTAGTTACACACACACACCTCTCTAGTTACACACACACACACACACGTCTCTCTAGTTACACACAAACACGTCTCTCTAGTTACACACACGTCTCTCAAGTTACACACACACGTCTCTCTAGTAACACACACACAAACGTCTTTCTAGTTACATACACACGTCTCTCTAGTTACACTTACACGTCTCTCTAGTTACACACACACACACGTCTCTCTAGTTACACACATACGTCTCTCTAGTTACACACACACACACACACGTCTCTCTAGTTACACACACACGTCTCTCTAGTTACACACACAGACGTCTCTCTAGTAACAAACACACACGTCTCTCTAATAACACACACACACACGTCTCTCTAGTTACACACACACACACGTCTCTCTAGTTACACACACATATTTCTCTCTAATTACACACACACACGTCTCTCTAGTTACACACACACATATGTCTCTCTAGTTACACACACGTCTCTCTAGTTACACACACACCGGTCTCTCTAGTTACACACACACACGTCTCTGTGTGTGTGTAACTAGAGAGACATGTGTTGGTGTAACTAGAGAGACGTGTGTGTGTGTAACTAGAGAGACGTGTCTGTGTGTAACTAGAGAGACGTGTAACACACAAGTACGTCTCTCTAGTTGCACACACACACACACGTCTCTCTAGTTACACACAAACACATCTCTCTAGTTACACACACGTCTCTCAAGTTACACACACACGTCTCTCTAGTAACACACACACAAACGTCTTTTTAGTTACACACACACGTCTCTCTAGTTACACTCACACGTCTCTCTAGTTACACACACACACACGTCTCTCTAGTTACACACACACGTCTCTCTAGTTACACACACACACACGTCTCTCTAGTTACACACACACATATGTCTCTCTACTTACACACACGTCTCTCTAGTTACACACACGTCTCTCTAGTTACACACACACAGGTCTCTCTAGTTACACACACACACGTCTGTGTGTGTGTGTAACTAGAGAGACATGTGTGTGTGTAACTAGAGAGACGTGTGTGTGTGTAACTAGAGAGACGTGTAACACACACACACGTCTCTCTAGTTACACACACACACATCTCTCTAGTTACACACACACACACACGTCTCTCTAGTTACACACAAACACGTCTCTCTAGTTACACACACGTCTCTCAAGTTACACACACACGTCTCTCTAGTAACACACACACAAACGTCTTTCTAGTTACCCACACACGTCTCTCTAGTTACACTCACACGTCTCTCTAGTTACACACACACACACGTCTCTCTAGTTACACACACACGTCTATAGTTACACACACACGTCTCTCTAGTTACACACACAAACACACGTCTCTCTAGTTACACACAGACGTCTCTCTAGTTAAATACACGTCTCTCTAGTGACACACACACACACACGTCTCTCTAGTGACACACACACACGTCTCTCTAGTTACACACACAGACGTCTCTCTAGTAACAAACACACACGTCTCTCTAGTTATATACACACACGTCTCTCAAGTTACACACACACATGTCGCTCTAGTAACACACACACATACGTCTCTCTAGTTACACACACACACACACCTCTCTCTAGTTACACACATACACACGTCTCTCTAGTTACACACACACATATTACTCTCTAATTACACACGCACACACCTCTCTCTAGTTACACACACACATATGTCTCTCTAGTTACACACACGTCTCTCTAGTTACAAACACGTCTCTCTAGTTACACACACACAGGTCTCTCTAGTTACACACACACACGTCTCTGTGTGTGTGTAACTAGAGAGACATGTGTGTGTGTAACTAGAGAGACGTGTGTGTGTGTAACTAGAGAGACGTGTGTGTGTGTAACTAGAGAGACGTGTAACACACACACACACGTCTCTCTAGTTACACACACACACATCTCTCTAGTTACACACACACACACACACGTCTCTCTAGTTACACACGAACACGTCTCTCTAGTTACACACACGTCTCTCAAGTTACACACACACGTCTCTCTAGTAACACACACACAAACGTCTTTCTAGTTACATACACACGTCTCTCTAGTTACACTTACACGTCTCTCTAGTTACACACACACACACGTCTCTCTAGTTACACACATACGTCTCTCTAGTTACACACACACACACACACGTCTCCCTAGTTACACACACACGTCTCTCTAGTTACACACACAGACGTCTCTCTAGTAACAAACACACACGTCTCTCTAGTAACACACACACACACGTCTCTCTAGTTACACACACACACACGTCTCTCTAGTTACACACACATATTTCTCTCTAATTACACACACACACACGTCTCTCTAGTTACACACACACATATGTCTCTTTAGTTACACACACGTCTCTCTAGTTACACACACACCGGTCTCTCTAGTTACACACACACACGTCTCTGTGTGTGTGTAACTAGAGAGACATGTGTGTGTGTAACTAGAGAGACGTGTGTGTGTGTGTAACTAGAGAGACGTGTCTGTGTGTAACTAGAGAGACGTGTAACACACAAACACGTCTCTCTAGTTACACACACACACACACGTCTCTCTAGTTACACACAAACACATCTCTCTAGGTACACACACGTCTCTCAAGTTACACACACACGTCTCTCTAGTAACACACACACAAACGTCTTTTTAGTTACACACACACGTCTCTCTAGTTACACTCACACGTCTCTCTAGTTACACTCACACGTCTCTCTAGTTACACACACACACACGTCTCTCTAGTTACACACACACACACGTCTCTCTAGTTACACACACACACACGTCTCTCTAGTTACACACACACATATGTCTCTCTACTTACACACACGTCTCTCTAGTTACACACACGTCTCTCTAGCTACACACACACAGGTCTCTCTAGTTACACACACACACGTCTGTGTGTGTGTGTAACTAGAGAGACATGTGTGTGTGTAACTAGAGAGACGTGTGTGTGTGTAACTAGAGAGACGTGTAACACACACACACGTCTCTCTAGTTACACACACACACATCTCTCTAGTTACACACACACACACACACGTCTCTCTAGTTACACACAAACACGTCTCTCTAGTTACACACACGTCTCTCAAGTTACACACACACGTCTCTCTAGTAACACACACACAAACGTCTTTCTTGTTACACACACACGTCTCTCTAGTTACACTCACACGTCTCTCTAGTTACACACACACACACGTCTCTCTAGTTACACACACACACACGTCTCTCTAGTTACACACACACGTCTATAGTTACACACACACGTCTCTCTAGTTACACACACACACACACACGTCTCTCTAGTTACACACACACGTCTCTCTAGTTACACACAGACGTCTCTCTAGTTAAATACACGTCTCTCTAGTGACACACACACACGTCTCTCTAGTTACACACACAGACGTCTCTCTAGTAACAAACACACACGTCTCTCTAGTTATATACACACACGTCTCTCAAGTTACACACACATGTCGCTCTAGTAACACACACACATACGTCTCTCTAGTTACACACACACACACACACATCTCTCTAGTTACACACATACACACGTCTCTTTAGTTACACACACACATATTTCTCTCTAATTACACACGCACACACCTCTCTCTAGTTACACGCACACATATGTCTCTCTAGTTACACACACGTCTCTCTAGTTACACACACACCGGTCTCTCTAGTTACACACACACACGTCTCTGTGTGTGTGTAACTAGAGAGACATATGTGTGTGTAACTAGACAGACGTGTGTGTGTGTAACTAGAGAGACGTGTCTGTGTGTAACTAGAGAGACGTGTAACACACACACACGTCTCTCTAGTTACACAGAAACACATCTCTCTAGTTACACACACGTCTCTCAAGTTACATCACACGTCTCTCTAGTAACACACACACAAACGTCTTATTAGTTACACACACACGTCTCTCTAGTTACACTCACACGTCTCTCTAGTTACACACACACACACGTCTCTCTAGTTACACACACACACACGCCTCTCTAGTTACACACACACACACGTCTCTCTAGTTACACACACACGTCTATAGTTACTCACACACGTCTCTCTAGTTACACATACACAAGTCTCTCTAGTTACACCCACAGGTCTCTCTAGTTACACACAGACGTCTCTCTAGTTAAATACACGTCTCTCTAGTGACACACACACACACGTCTCTCTAGTTACACACACATACGTCTCTCTAGTAACAAACACACACGTCTCTCTAGTTACATACACACACGTCTCTCAAGTTACACACACACACATGTTTCTCTAGTAACAAACACACACACGTCTCTCTAGTTACACACACACACACGTCTCTCTAGTTACACACACTCGTCTCTCTAGTGACACACACACGCGTGACTCTAGTTACACACACACGTCTGTGTAGTTACGCACACACGTCTCTCTAGTAACATACACACACACGTCTCTCTAGTTACACACACACATGTCTGTCTAGTAACACACACACACACGTCTCTCTAGTTACACACACACACACGTCTCTCTAGTTACACACATACACACGTCTCTCTAGTTACACACACACATATTTCTCTCTAATTACACACACACACACGTCTCTCTAGTTACACACACATATGTCTCTCTACTTACACACACGTCTCTCTAGTTACACACACGTCTCTCTAGTGACACACACACAGGTCTCTCTAGTTACACACACACACGTCTCTGTGTGTGTGTAACTAGAGAGACATGTGTGTGTGTAACTAGAGAGACGTGTGTGTGTGTGACTAGAGAGACGTGTGTGTGTGTTACACGTCTCTCTAGTTACACACACGTCTCTCTACTTACACACACACACACACACACACGTCTCTCTAGTTACCCACAAATACGTCTCTCTAGTTACACACACGTCTCTCAAGTTACACACACACGTCTCTCTAGTAACACACACACAAACGTCTTTCTAGTTACACACACACGACTCTCTTGTTACACTCACACGTCTCTCTAGTTACACACACACACACGTCTCTCTAGTTACACACACACACACGTCTGTCTAGTTACACACACACGTCTCTCTAGTTACACACACACACACACACACACACACACACACACACACACACACACACACGTCTCTCTAGTTACACACACACGTCTCTATAGTTACACACAGACGTCTCTCTAGTTAAATACACGTCTCTCTAGTTACACACACAGACGTCTCTCTAGTAACAAACACACACGTCTCTCTAGTTACACACAAACACGTCTCTCTAGTTACACACACGTCTCTCAAGTTACACACACACGTCTCTCTAGTAACACACACACAAACGTCTTTCTAGTTACACACACACGTCTCTCTAGTTACACTCACACGTCTCTCTAGTTACACACACACACACGTCTCTCTAGTTACACACACACGTCTATAGTTACACACACACGTCTCTCTAGTTACACGCACACATACACACGTCTCTCTAGTTACACACACACGTCTCTCTAGATACACACAGA
This sequence comes from Eledone cirrhosa, assembly GCA_964016885.1. Taxonomy (NCBI): domain Eukaryota; kingdom Metazoa; phylum Mollusca; class Cephalopoda; order Octopoda; family Eledonidae; genus Eledone; species Eledone cirrhosa. The sequence continues at coordinate 23,986,426 of OZ024753.1, read as the reverse complement.
CGTCTCTCTAGTTAAATACACGTCTCTCTAGTGACACACACACACACACGTCTCTCTAGTTACACACACAGACGTCTCTCTAGTAACAAACACACACGTCTCTCTAGTTGTATACACACACGTCTCTCTAGTGACACACACACACGTCTCTCTAGTTACACACACAGACGTCTCTCTAGTAACAAACACACACGTCTCTCTAGTTATATACACACACGTCTCTCAAGTTACACACACACATGTCGCTCTAGTAACACACACACATACGTCTCTCTAGTTACACACACACACACACATCTCTCTAGTTACACACATACACACGTCTCTCTAGTTACACACACACATATTTCTCTCTAATTACACACGCACACACCTCTCTCTAGTTACACACACACATATGTCTCTCTAGTTACACACACGTCTCTCTAGTTACAAACACGTCTCTCTAGTTACACACACACATGTCTCTCTAGTTACACACACACACGTCTCTGTGTGTGTGTAACTAGAGAGACATGTGTGTGTGTAACTAGAGAGACGTGTGTGTGTGTAACTAGAGAGACGTGTGTGTGTGTAACTAGAGAGACGTGTAACACACACACACGTCTCTCTAGTTACACACACACACCTCTCTAGTTACACACACACACACACACGTCTCTCTAGTTACACACAAACACGTCTCTCTAGTTACACACACGTCTCTCAAGTTACACACACACGTCTCTCTAGTAACACACACACAAACGTCTTTCTAGTTACATACACACGTCTCTCTAGTTACACTTACACGTCTCTCTAGTTACACACACACACACGTCTCTCTAGTTACACACATACGTCTCTCTAGTTACACACACACACACACACGTCTCTCTAGTTACACACACACGTCTCTCTAGTTACACACACAGACGTCTCTCTAGTAACAAACACACACGTCTCTCTAATAACACACACACACACGTCTCTCTAGTTACACACACACACACGTCTCTCTAGTTACACACACATATTTCTCTCTAATTACACACACACACGTCTCTCTAGTTACACACACACATATGTCTCTCTAGTTACACACACGTCTCTCTAGTTACACACACACCGGTCTCTCTAGTTACACACACACACGTCTCTGTGTGTGTGTAACTAGAGAGACATGTGTGTGTGTAACTAGAGAGACGTGTGTGTGTGTAACTAGAGAGACGTGTCTGTGTGTAACTAGAGAGACGTGTAACACACAAGTACGTCTCTCTAGTTGCACACACACACACACGTCTCTCTAGTTACACACAAACACATCTCTCTAGTTACACACACGTCTCTCAAGTTACACACACACGTCTCTCTAGTAACACACACACAAACGTCTTTTTAGTTACACACACACGTCTCTCTAGTTACACTCACACGTCTCTCTAGTTACACACACACACACGTCTCTCTAGTTACACACACACGTCTCTCTAGTTACACACACACACACGTCTCTCTAGTTACACACACACATATGTCTCTCTACTTACACACACGTCTCTCTAGTTACACACACGTCTCTCTAGTTACACACACACAGGTCTCTCTAGTTACACACACACACGTCTGTGTGTGTGTGTAACTAGAGAGACATGTGTGTGTGTAACTAGAGAGACGTGTGTGTGTGTAACTAGAGAGACGTGTAACACACACACACGTCTCTCTAGTTACACACACACACATCTCTCTAGTTACACACACACACACACGTCTCTCTAGTTACACACAAACACGTCTCTCTAGTTACACACACGTCTCTCAAGTTACACACACACGTCTCTCTAGTAACACACACACAAACGTCTTTCTAGTTACCCACACACGTCTCTCTAGTTACACTCACACGTCTCTCTAGTTACACACACACGTCTCTCTAGTTACACACACACACACGTCTCTCTAGTTACACACACACGTCTATAGTTACACACACACGTCTCTGTAGTTACACACACAAACACACGTCTCTCTAGTTACACACAGACGTCTCTCTAGTTAAATACACGTCTCTCTAGTGACACACACACACACACGTCTCTCTAGTGACACACACACACGTCTCTCTAGTTACACACACAGACGTCTCTCTAGTAACAAACACACACGTCTCTCTAGTTATATACACACACGTCTCTCAAGTTACACACACACATGTCGCTCTAGTAACACACACACATACGTCTCTCTAGTTACACACACACACACACCTCTCTCTAGTTACACACATACACACGTCTCTCTAGTTACACACACACATATTACTCTCTAATTACACACGCACACACCTCTCTCTAGTTACACACACACATATGTCTCTCTAGTTACACACACGTCTCTCTAGTTACAAACACGTCTCTCTAGTTACACACACACAGGTCTCTCTAGTTACACACACACACGTCTCTGTGTGTGTGTAACTAGAGAGACATGTGTGTGTGTAACTAGAGAGACGTGTGTGTGTGTAACTAGAGAGACGTGTGTGTGTGTAACTAGAGAGACGTGTAACACACACACACACGTCTCTCTAGTTACACACACACACATCTCTCTAGTTACACACACACACACACACGTCTCTCTAGTTACACACGAACACGTCTCTCTAGTTACACACACGTCTCTCAAGTTACACACACACGTCTCTCTAGTAACACACACACAAACGTCTTTCTAGTTACATACACACGTCTCTCTAGTTACATACACACGTCTCTCTAGTTACACACACACACACGTCTCTCTAGTTACACACACTCGTCTCTCTAGTGACACACACACACGTCTCTCTAGTTACACACACACACACGTCTCTCTAGTTACACACAAACACGTCTCTCTAGTTACACACACGTCTCTCAAGTTACACACACACGTCTCTCTAGTAACACACACACAAACGTCTTTCTAGTTACATACACACGTCTCTCTAGTTACACTTACACGTCTCTCTAGTTACACACACACACACGTCTCTCTAGTTACACACATACGTCTCTCTAGTTACACACACACACACACACGTCTCTCTAGTTACACACACACGTCTCTCTAGTTACACACACAGACGTCTCTCTAGTAACAAACACACACGTCTCTCTAATAACACACACACACACGTCTCTCTAGTTACACACACACACACGTCTCTCTAGTTACACACACATATTTCTCTCTAATTACACACACACACGTCTCTCTAGTTACACACACACATATGTCTCTCTAGTTACACACACGTCTCTCTAGTTACACACACACCGGTCTCTCTAGTTACACACACACACGTCTCTGTGTGTGTGTAACTAGAGAGACATGTGTGTGTGTAACTAGAGAGACGTGTGTGTGTGTAACTAGAGAGACGTGTCTGTGTGTAACTAGAGAGACGTGTAACACACAAGTACGTCTCTCTAGTTGCACACACACACACACGTCTCTCTAGTTACACACAAACACATCTCTCTAGTTACACACACGTCTCTCAAGTTACACACACACGTCTCTCTAGTAACACACACACAAACGTCTTTTTAGTTACACACACACGTCTCTCTAGTTACACTCACACGTCTCTCTAGTTACACACACACACACGTCTCTCTAGTTACACACACACGTCTCTCTAGTTACACACACACACACGTCTCTCTAGTTACACACACACATATGTCTCTCTACTTACACACACGTCTCTCTAGTTACACACACGTCTCTCTAGTTACACACACACAGGTCTCTCTAGTTACACACACACACGTCTGTGTGTGTGTGTAACTAGAGAGACATGTGTGTGTGTAACTAGAGAGACGTGTGTGTGTGTAACTAGAGAGACGTGTAACACACACACACGTCTCTCTAGTTACACACACACACATCTCTCTAGTTACACACACACACACACGTCTCTCTAGTTACACACAAACACGTCTCTCTAGTTACACACACGTCTCTCAAGTTACACACACACGTCTCTCTAGTAACACACACACAAACGTCTTTCTAGTTACCCACACACGTCTCTCTAGTTACACTCACACGTCTCTCTAGTTACACACACACGTCTCTCTAGTTACACACACACACACGTCTCTCTAGTTACACACACACGTCTATAGTTACACACACACGTCTCTCTAGTTACACACAAAAACACACGTCTCTCTAGTTACACACAGACGTCTCTCTAGTTAAATACACGTCTCTCTAGTGACACACACACACACACGTCTCTCTAGTGACACACACACACGTCTCTCTAGTTACACACACAGACGTCTCTCTAGTAACAAACACACACGTCTCTCTAGTTATATACACACACGTCTCTCAAGTTACACACACACATGTCGCTCTAGTAACACACACACATACGTCTCTCTAGTTACACACACACACACACCTCTCTCTAGTTACACACATACACACGTCTCTCTAGTTACACACACACATATTACTCTCTAATTACACACGCACACACCTCTCTCTAGTTACACACACACATATGTCTCTCTAGTTACACACACGTCTCTCTAGTTACAAACACGTCTCTCTAGTTACACACACACAGGTCTCTCTAGTTACACACACACACGTCTCTGTGTGTGTGTAACTAGAGAGACATGTGTGTGTGTAACTAGAGAGACGTGTGTGTGTGTAACTAGAGAGACGTGTGTGTGTGTAACTAGAGAGACGTGTAACACACACACACACACGTCTCTCTAGTTACACACACACACATCTCTCTAGTTACACACACACACACACACGTCTCTCTAGTTACACACGAACACGTCTCTCTAGTTACACACACGTCTCTCAAGTTACACACACACGTCTCTCTAGTAACACACACACAAACGTCTTTCTAGTTACATACACACGTCTCTCTAGTTACATACACACGTCTCTCTAGTTACACACACACACACGTCTCTCTAGTTACACACATACGTCTCTCTAGTTACACACACACACACACACGTCTCCCTAGTTACACACACACGTCTCTCTAGTTACACACACAGACGTCTCTCTAGTAACAAACACACACGTCTCTCTAGTAACACACACACACACGTCTCTCTAGTTACACACACACACACGTCTCTCTAGTTACACACACATATTTCTCTCTAATTACACACACACACACGTCTCTCTAGTTACACACACACATATGTCTCTTTAGTTACACACACGTCTCTCTAGTTACACACACACCGGTCTCTCTAGTTACACACACACACGTCTCTGTGTAACTAGAGAGACATGTGTGTGTGTAACTAGAGAGACGTGTGTGTGTGTAACTAGAGAGACGTGTCTGTGTGTAACTAGAGAGACGTGTAACACACAAACACGTCTCTCTAGTTACACACACACACACACGTCTCTCTAGTTACACACAAACACATCTCTCTAGTTACACACACGTCTCTCAAGTTACACACACACGTCTCTCTAGTAACACACACACAAACGTCTTTTTAGTTACACACACACGTCTCTCTAGTTACACTCACACGTCTCTCTAGTTACACTCACACGTCTCTCTAGTTACACACACACACACGTCTCTCTAGTTACACACACACACACGTCTCTCTAGTTACACACACACACGTCTCTCTAGTTACACACACACATATGTCTCTCTACTTACACACACGTCTCTCTAGTTACACACACGTCTCTCTAGCTACACACACACAGGTCTCTCTAGTTACACACACACACGTCTGTGTGTGTGTGTAACTAGAGAGACATGTGTGTGTGTAACTAGAGAGACGTGTGTGTGTGTAACTAGAGAGACGTGTAACACACACACACGTCTCTCTAGTTACACACACACACATCTCTCTAGTTACACACACACACACACACGTCTCTGTAGTTACACACAAACACGTCTCTCTAGTTACACACACGTCTCTCAAGTTACACACACACGTCTCTCTAGTAACACACACACAAACGTCTTTCTTGTTACACACACACGTCTCTCTAGTTACACTCACACGTCTCTCTAGTTACACACACACACACGTCTCTCTAGTTACACACACACACACGTCTCTCTAGTTACACACACACGTCTATAGTTACACACACACGTCTCTCTAGTTACACACACACACACACACGTCTCTCTAGTTACACACACACGTCTCTCTAGTTACACACAGACGTCTCTCTAGTTAAATACACGTCTCTCTAGTGACACACACACACGTCTCTCTAGTTACACACACAGACGTCTCTCTTGTAACAAACACACACGTCTCTCTAGTTATATACACACACGTCTCTCAAGTTACACACACATGTCGCTCTAGTAACACACACACATACGTCTCTCTAGTTACACACACACACACACACATCTCTCTAGTTACACACATACACACGTCTCTTTAGTTACACACACACATATTTCTCTCTAATTACACACGCACACACCTCTCTCTAGTTACACGCACACATATGTCTCTCTAGTTACACACACGTCTCTCTAGTTACACACACACCGGTCTCTCTAGTTACACACACACACGTCTCTGTGTGTGTGTAACTAGAGAGACATATGTGTGTGTAACTAGACAGACGTGTGTGTGTGTAACTAGAGAGACGTGTCTGTGTGTAACTAGAGAGACGTGTAACACACACACACGTCTCTCTAGTTACACAGAAACACATCTCTCTAGTTACACACACGTCTCTCAAGTTACAGACACACGTCTCTCTAGTAACACACACACAAACGTCTTATTAGTTACACACACACGTCTCTCTAGTTACACTCACACGTCTCTCTAGTTACACACACACACACACGTCTCTCTAGTTACACACACACACACGCCTCTCTAGTTACACACACACACACGTCTCTCTAGTTACACACACACGTCTATAGTTACTCACACACGTCTCTCTAGTTACACATACACAAGTCTCTCTAGTTACACCCACACGTCTCTCTAGTTACACACAGACGTCTCTCTAGTTAAATACACGTCTCTCTAGTGACACACACACACACGTCTCTCTAGTTACACACACATACGTCTCTCTAGTAACAAACACACACGTCTCTCTAGTTACATACACACACGTCTCTCAAGTTACACACACACACATGTTTCTCTAGTAACAAACACACACACGTCTCTCTAGTTACACACACACACACGTCTCTCTAGTTACACACACTCGTCTCTCTAGTGACACACACACGCGTGACTCTAGTTACACACACACGTCTGTGTAGTTACGCACACACGTCTCTCTAGTAACACACACACACACGTCTCTCTAGTTACACACACACATGTCTGTCTAGTAACACACACACACACGTCTCTCTAGTTACACACACACACACGTCTCTCTAGTTACACACATACACACGTCTCTCTAGTTACACACACACATATTTCTCTCTAATTACACACACACACACGTCTCTCTAGTTACACACACATATGTCTCTCTACTTACACACACGTCTCTCTAGTTACACACACGTCTCTCTAGTGACACACACACAGGTCTCTCTAGTTACACACACACACGTCTCTGTGTGTGTGTAACTAGAGAGACATGTGTGTGTGTAACTAGAGAGACGTGTGTGTGTGTAACTAGAGAGACGTGTGTGTGTGTTACACGTCTCTCTAGTTACACACACACACGTCTCTCTACTTACACACACACACACACACACACGTCTCTCTAGTTACCCACAAATACGTCTCTCTAGTTACACACACGTCTCTCAAGTTACACACACACGTCTCTCTAGTAACACACACACAAACGTCTTTCTAGTTACACACACACGACTCTCTTGTTACACTCACACGTCTCTCTAGTTACACACACACACACGTCTCTCTAGTTACACACACACACACGTCTGTCTAGTTACACACACACGTCTCTCTAGTTACACACACACACACACACACACACACACACACACACACACACGTCTCTCTAGTTACACACACACGTCTCTATAGTTACACACAGACGTCTCTCTAGTTAAATACACGTCTCTCTAGTTACACACACAGACGTCTCTCTAGTAACAAACACACACGTCTCTCTAGTTACACACAAACACGTCTCTCTAGTTACACACACGTCTCTCAAGTTACACACACACGTCTCTCTAGTAACACACACACAAACGTCTTTCTAGTTACACACACACGTCTCTCTAGTTACACTCACACGTCTCTCTAGTTACACACACACACACGTCTCTCTAGTTACACACACACGTCTATAGTTACACACACACGTCTCTCTAGTTACACGCACACATACACACGTCTCTCTAGTTACACACACACGTCTCTCTAGTTACACACAGACGTCTCTCTAGTTAAATACACGTCTCTCTAGTGACACACACACACACACGTCTCTCTAGTTACACACACAGACGTCTCTCTAGTAACAAACACACACGTCTCTCTAGTTGTATACACACACGTCTCTCAAGTTACACACACACATGTCGCTCTAGTAACACACACACACACCTCTCTCTAGTTACACACACACACGTCTGTGTGTGTGTGTAACTAGAGAGACATGTGTGTGTGTAACTAGAGAGACGTGTGTGTGTGTAACTAGAGAGACGTGTGTGTGTGTAACTAGAGAGACGCGTAACACACACACACGTCTCTCTAGTTACACACACACACATCTCTCTAGTTACACACACACACACGTCTCTCTAGTTACACACAAACACGTCTCTCTAGTTACACACACGTCTCTCAAGTTACACACACACGTCTCTCTAGTAACACACACACAAACGTCTTTCTAGTTACATACACACGTCTCTCTAGTTACACTTACACGTCTCTCTAGTTACATACACACACACGTCTCTCTAGTTACACACACACACACGTCTCTCTAGTGACACACACCCGTCTCTCTAGTTACACACACACACACACACACACGTCTCTCTAGTTACACACACACGTCTCTCTAGTTACACACACAGACGTCTCTCTAGTAACAAACACACACCTCTCTCTAGTTACATACACACACGTCTCTCAAGTTACACACACACATGTCTCTCTAGTAACACACACACACGTCTCTCTAGTTACACACACACACACGTCTCTCTAGTTACACACACACATATTTCTCTCTAATTACACACACACACACGTCTCTCTAGTTAAACACACACATATGTCTCTCTAGTTACACACACGTCTCTCTAGTTACACTCACACGTCTCTCTAGTTACACACACACACACGTCTCTCTAGTTACACACACACACACGTCTCTCTAGTTACACACACACGTCTATAGTTACACACACACCTCTCTCTAGTTACACACACACACGTCTCTCTAGTTACACTAACAAGTCTCTCTAGTTACACACAGACGTCTCTCTAGTTAAATACACGTCTCTCTAGTGACACACACACACACGTCTCTCTAGTTACATACACACACGTCTCTCAAGTTACACACACACATGTTTCTCTAGTAACACACACACACACGTCTCTCTAGTTACACACACACACACGTCTCTCTAGTTACACACACACGTCTCTCTAGTGACACACACACGCGTGTCTCTAGTTACACACACACGTCTCTGTAGTTACGCACACACGTCTCTCTAGTAACATACACACACACGTCTCTCTAGTTACACACACACATGTCTGTCTAGTAACACACACACACACGTCTCTCTAGTTACACACATACACACGTCTCTCTAGTTACACACACACATATTTCTCTCTAATTACACACACACACACGTCTCTCAAGTTACACACACACATATGTCCCTCTACTTACAAACACGTCTCTCTAGTTACACACACGTCTCTCTAGTGACACACACACATGTCTCTCTAGTTACACACACACACGTCTCTGTGTGTGTGTAACTAGAGAGACATGTGTGTGTGTAACTAGAGAGACGTGTGTGTGTGTAATTAGAGAGACGTGTGTGTGTGTAACTAGAGAGAAGTGTGTGTGTTACACGTCTCTCTAGTTACACACACACACGTCTCTCTACTTACACACACACACACACACACACACACACGTCTCTCTAGTTACACACAAATACGTCTCTCTAGTTACACACACGTCTCTCAAGTTACACACACACGTCTCTCTAGTAACACACACACAAACGTCTTTCTAGTTACACACACACATCTCTCTTGTTACACTCACACGTCTCTCTAGTTACACACACACACACGTCTCTCTAGTTACACACACACACACGTATGTCTAGTTACACACACACGTCTCTCTAGTTACACACACACACACACATACGTCTCTCTAGTTACACACACACGTCTCTCTAGTTACACACACAGACGTCTCTCTAGTAACAAACACACACGTCTCTCTAGTTACACACACACACGTCTCTCTAGTTACACACACACACACGTCTCTCTAGTTACACACACACGTCTCTCTAGTGACACACACACGCGTGTCTCTAGTTACACACACACGTCTCTGTAGTTACGCACACACGTCTCTCTAGTAACATACACACACACGTCTCTCTAGTTACACACACACATGTCTGTCTAGTAACACACACACACACGTCTCTCTAGTTACACACACACACGTCTCTCTAGTTACACACATACACACGTCTCTCTAGTTACACACACACATACTTCTCTCTAATTACACACACACACACGTCTCTCTAGTTACACACACATATGTCTCTCTACTTACACACACGTCTCTGTGTGTGTGTAACTAGAGAGACATGTGTGTGTGTAACTAGAGAGACGTGTGTGAGTGTAATTAGAGAGACGTGTGTGTGTGTAACTAGAGAGACGTGTGTGTGTGTTACACGTCTCTCTAGTTACACACACACACGTCTCTCTACTTACACACACACACACACACGTCTCTCTAGTTACCCACAAATACGTCTCTCTAGTTACACACACGTCTCTCAAGTTACACACACACGTCTCTCTAGTAACACACACACAAACGTCTTTCTAGTTACACACACACGACTCTCTTGTTACACTCACACGTCTCTCTAGTTACACACACACACACGTCTCTCTAGTTACACACACACACACGTCTGTCTAGTTACACACACACGTCTCTCTAGTTACACACACACACACACACACACACGTCTCCCTAGTTACACACACACGTCTCTATAGTTACACAAAGACGTCTCTCTAGTTAAAAACACGTCTCTCTAGTTACACACACAGACGTCTCTCTAGTAACAAACACACACGTCTCTCTAGTTACACACAAACACGTCTCTCTAGTTACACACACGTCTCTCAAGTTACACAAACACGTCTCTCTAGTAACACACACACAAACGTCTTTCTAGTTACACACACACGTCTCTCTAGTTACACTCACACGTCTCTCTAGTTACACACACACACACGTCTCTCTAGTTACACACACACGTCTATAGTTACACACACACGTCTCTCTAGTTACACACACACATACACACGTCTCTCTAGTTACACACACACGTCTCTCTAGTTACACACAGACGTCTCTCTAGTTAAATACACGTCTCTCTAGTGACACACACACACACACGTCTCTCTAGTTACACACACAGACGTCTCTCTAGTAACAAACACACACGTCTCTCTAGTTATATACACACACGTCTCTCAAGTTACACACACACATGTCGCTCTAGTAACACACACACACACGTCTCTCTAGTTACACACACACACGTCTGTGTGTGTGTGTAACTAGAGAGACATGTGTGTGTGTAACTAGAGAGACGTGTGTGTGTGTAACTAGAGAGACGTGTGTGTGTGTAACTAGAGAGACGTGTAACACACACACACGTCTCTCTAGTTACACACACACACATCTCTCTAGTTACACACACACACACACATCTCTCTAGTTACACACAAACACGTCTCTCTAGTTACACACACGTCTCTCAAGTTACACACACACGTCTCTCTAGTAACACACACACAAACGTCTTTCTAGTTACATACACACGTCTCTCTAGTTACACCTACACGTCTCTCTAGTTACATACACACACACGTCTCTCTAGTTACACACACACACGTCTCTCTAGTGACACACACCCGTCTCTCTAGTTACACACACACACACACACACACGTCTCTCTAGTTACACACACACGTCTCTCTAGTTACACACACAGACGTCTCTCTCGTAACAAACACACACCTCTCTCTAGTTACATACACACACGTCTCTCAAGTTACACACACACATGTCTCTCTAGTAACACACACACACACGTCTCTCTAGTTACACACACACACACGTCTCTCTAGTTACACACACACATATTTCTCTCTAATTACACACACACACACGTCTCTCTAGTTAAACACACACATATGTCTCTCTAGTTACACACACGTCTCTCTAGTTACACACACACCGGTCTCTCTAGTTACACACACACACGTCTCTGTGTGTGTGTAACTAGAGAGACATGTGTGTGTGTAACTAGAGAGACGTGTGTGTGTGTAACTAGAGAGACGTGTGTGTGTGTAACTAGAGAGACGTGTCTGTGTGTAACTAGAGAGACGTGTAACACACACACACGTCTCTCTAGTTACACACACACGTCTCTCTAGTTACACACATACACGACTCTCTAGTTACACACACGTCTCTCAAGTTACACACACACGTCTCTCTAGTAACACACACACAAACGTCTTTTTAGTTACACACACACGTCTCTCTAGTTACACTCACACGTCTCTCTAGTTACACACAGACACACGTCTCTCTAGTTACACACACACACACGTCTCTCTAGTTACACACACACACACGTCTCTCTAGTTACACACACACGTCTATAGTTACACACACACGTCTCTCTAGTTACACACACACACGTCTCTCTAGTTACACACACACGTCTCTCTAGTTACACACAGACGTCTCTCTAGTTAAATACACGTCTCTCTAGTGACACACACACACACGTCTCTCTAGTTACACACACAGACGTCTCTCTAGTAACAAACACTCACGTCTCTCTAGTTACATACACACACGTCTCTCAAGTTACACACACACATGTTTCTCTAGTAACACACACACACACGTCTCTCTAGTTACACACACACACACGTCTCTCTAGTTACACACACACGTCTCTCTAGTGACACACACACGCGTGTCTCTAGTTACACACACACGTCTCTGTAGTTACGCACACACGTCTCTCTAGTAACATACACACACACGTCTCTCTAGTTACACACACACATGTCTGTCTAGTAACACACACACACACGTCTCTCTAGTTACACACATACACACGTCTCTCTAGTTACACACACATATATTTCTCTCTAATTACACACACACACACGTCTCTCAAGTTACACACACACATATGTCTCTCTACTTACACACACGTCTCTCTAGTTACACACACGTCTCTCTAGTGACACACACACACGTCTCTCTAGTAACACACACACAAACGTCTTTCTAGTTACACACACACATCTCTCTTGTTACACTCACACGTCTCTCTAGTTACACACACACACACGTATGTCTAGTTACACACACACGTCTCTCTAGTTACACACACACACACACACATACGTCTCTCTAGTTACACACACACGTCTCTCTAGTTACACACACAGACGTCTCTCTAGTAACAAACACACACGTCTCTCTAGTTACATACACACACGTCTCTCAAGTTACACACACACATGTCTCTCTAGTAACACACACATACACGTCTCTCTAGTTACACACACACACACACGTCTCTCTAGTTACACACACACATATTTCTCTCTAATTACACACACACACACGTCTCTCTAGTTACACACACACATATGTCTCTCTAGTTACACACACGTCTCTCTAGTTACACACACGTCTCTCTAGTTACACACACACAGGTCTCTCTAGTTACACACACGCACGTCTCTGTGTGTAACTAGAGAGACATGTGTGTGTAACTGGAGAGACGTGTGTGTGTGTAACTAGAGAGACGTGTGTGTGTAACTAGAGAGACGTGTAACACACACACACGTCTCTCTAGTTACACACACACACACACACGTCTTTCTAGTTACACACAAACACGTCTCTCTAGTTACACACACGTCTCTCAAGTTACACACACACGTCTCTCTAGTAACACACACACAAACGTCTTTCTAGTTACACACAGACGTCTCTCTAGTTACACACACACACACGTCTCTCTAGTTACACACACACACACGTCTCTCTAGTTACACACACACGTCTATAGTTTCACACCCACGTCCCTCTAGTTACACACACACACACACACGTCTCTCTAGTTACAATCACACGTCTCTCTAGTTACACACAGACGTCTCTCTAGTTAAATACACGTCTCTCTAGTGACACACACACACACGTCTCTCTAGTTACACACATAGACGTCTCTCTAGTAACAAACGCACACGTCTCTCTAGTTACGTACACACACGTCTCTCAAGTTACACACACACATGTCTCTCTAGTAACATACACACACACGTCTCTCTAGTTACACACACACACACACACACGTCTCTCTAGTTACACACACACGTCTCTCTAGTTACACACACACGCGTGTCTCTAGTTACACACACACGTCTCTCTAGTTACGCACACACGTCTCTCTAGTAACATACACACACACGTCTCTCTAGTTACACACACACATGTCTCTCTAGTAACACACACACATCTCTCTAGTTACACACACACACACGTCTCTCTACTTACACACATAGACACGTCTCTCTAGTTACACACACACATATTTCTCTCTAATTACACACACACACACGTCTCTCTAGTTACACACACACATATGTCTCTCTACTTACACACATGTCTCTCTAGTTACACACACGTCTCTCTAGTTACACACACATATGTCTCTCTAGTTACACACACACACACGTCTCTGTGTGTGTGTAACTAGAGAAACATGTGTGTGTGTAACTAGAGAGACGTGTGTGTGTGTACTTAGAGAGACGTGTGTGTGTGTAACTAGAGAGACGTGTGTGTGTCTAACTAGAGAGACGTGTAACACACACACACGTCTCTCTAGTTACACACACACATCTCTCTAGTTACACACACACACACACACGTCTCTCTAGTTACACACAAACACGTCTCTCTAGTTACACACACGTCTCTCAAGTTACACACACACGTCTCTCTAGTAACACACACACAAACGTCTTTCTAGTTACACACACACGTCTCTCTAGTTACACTCACACGTCTCTCTAGTTACACACACACAGACGTCTCTCTAGTTACACACACACACACACGTCTGTCTAGTTACACACACACGTCTCTCTAGTTACACACTCACACGTCTCTCTAGTTACACACACACACACACACGTCTCTCTAGTTACACACACACGTCTCTCTAGTTACACACACAGACGTCTCTCTAGTAACAAACACACACGTCTCTCTAGTTAGATACACACACGTCTCTCAAGTTACACACACACATGTCTCTCTAGTAACACACACACACACGTCTCTCTAGCTACACACACACACGTCTCTCTAGTTACACACACACATATTTCTCTCTAATTACACACACACACACGTCTCTCTAGTTACACACACACATATGTCTCTCTAGTTACACACACGTCTCTCTAGTTACACACACACACGTCTCTGTGTGTGTGTAACTAGAGAGACATGTGTGTGTGTAACTAGAGAGACGTGTGTGTGTGTGTAACTAGAGAGACGTGTGTGTGTGTAACTAGAGAGACGTGTCTGTTTGTAACTAGAGAGACGTGTAACACACACACACGTCTCTCTAGTTACACACACACACATCTCTCTAGTTACACACACACACACACACGTCTCTCTAGTTACACACAAACACGTCTCTCTAGTTACACACACGTCTCTCAAGTTACACACACATGTCTCTCTAGTAACACACACAAACGTCTTTCTAGTTACACACACACGTCTCTCTAGTTAGACTCACACGTCTCTCTATTTACACACACACACGTCTCTCTAGTTACGCACACACACACGTCTCTCTAGTTACACACACACGTCTATATTTACACACACATGTCTCTCTAGTTACACACACACAAACGTCTTTCTAGTTACACACACACGTCTCTCTAGTTAGATTCACACGTCTCTCTATTTACACACACACACACGTCTCTCTAGTTACACACATACACACGTCTCTCTAGTTACACACACACACACGTCTCTCTAGTTACACACACACGTCTCTAGTTACACACACACGTCTCTCTAGTTACACACACACACACGTCTTTCTAGTTACACACACACGTCTCTCTTGTTACACTCATACGTCTCTCTAGTTACACACACACACACGTCTCTCTAGTTACACACACACGCACGTCTCTCTAGTTACACACACACGTCTCTCTAGTTACACTCACACGTCTCTCTAGTTACACACACACACACGTCTCTCTAGTTACACACACACACACGTCTCTCTAGTTACACACACACACACGTCTCTCTAGTTACACACACACGTCTATAGTTACACACACACGTCTCTCTAGTTACACACACACACGTCTCTCTAGTTACACACACACGTCTCTCTAGTTACACACAGACGTCTCTCTAGTTAAATACACGTCTCTCTAGTGACACACACACACACGTCTCTCTAGTTACACACACAGACGTCTCTCTAGTAACAAACACTCACGTCTCTCTAGTTACATACACACACGTCTCTCAAGTTACACACACACATGTTTCTCTAGTAACACACACACACACGTCTCTCTAGTTACACACACACACACGTCTCTCTAGTTACACACACACGTCTCTCTAGTGACACACACACGCGTGTCTCTAGTTACACACACACGTCTCTGTAGTTACGCACACACGTCTCTCTAGTAACATACACACACACGTCTCTCTAGTTACACACACACATGTCTGTCTAGTAACACACACACACACGTCTCTCTAGTTACACACATACACACGTCTCTCTAGTTACACACACACATATTTCTCTCTAATTACACACACACACACGTCTCTCAAGTTACACACACACATATGTCTCTCTACTTACACACACGTCTCTCTAGTTACACACACGTCTCTCTAGTGACACACACACAGGTCTCTCTAGTTACACACACACACGTCTCTGTGTGTGTGTAACTAGAGAGACATGTGTGTGTGTAACTAGAGAGACGTGTGTGTGTGTAATTAGAGAGACGTGTGTGTGTGTAACTAGAGAGACGTGTGTGTGTGTTACACGTCTCTCTAGTTACACACACACACGTCTCTCTACTTACACACACACACACACACACACGTCTCTCTAGTTACACACAAATACGTCTCTCTAGTTACACACACGTCTCTCAAGTTACACACACACGTCTCTCTAGTAACACACACACAAACGTCTTTCTAGTTACACACACACATCTCTCTTGTTACACTCACACGTCTCTCTAGTTACACACACACACACGTATGTCTAGTTACACACACACGTCTCTCTAGTTACACACACACACACACACATACGTCTGTCTAGTTACACACACACGTCTCTCTAGTTACACACACAGACGTCTCTCTAGTAACAAACACAAACGTCTCTCTAGTTACATACACACACGTCTCTCAAGTTACACACACACATGTCTCTCTAGTAACACACACATACACGTCTCTCTAGTTACACACACACACACGTCTCTCTAGTTACACACACACATATTTCTCTCTAATTACACACACACACACGTCTCTCTAGTTACACACACACATATGTCTCTCTAGTTACACACACGTCTCTCTAGTTACACACACGTCTCTCTAGTTACACACACACAGGTCTCTCTAGTTACACACACGCACGTCTCTGTGTGTAACTAGAGAGACATGTGTGTGTAACTGGAGAGACGTGTGTGTGTGTAACTAGAGAGACGTGTGTGTGTAACTAGAGAGACGTGTAACACACACACACGTCTCTCTAGTTACACACACACACACACACGTCTTTCTAGTTACACACAAACACGTCTCTCTAGTTACATACACGTCTCTCAAGTTACACACACACGTCTCTCTAGTAACACACACACAAACGTCTTTCTAGTTACACACAGACGTCTCTCTAGTTACACACACACACACGTCTCTCTAGTTACACACACACGTCTATAGTTTCACACCCACGTCCCTCTAGTTACACACACACACACACACGTCTCTCTAGTTACACACACAGACGTCTCTCTAGTAACAAACGCACACGTCTCTCTAGTTACGTACACACACGTCTCTCAAGTTACACACACACATGTCTCTCTAGTAACATACACACACACGTCTCTCTAGTTACACACACACACACACGTCTCTCTAGTTACACACACACGTCTCTCTAGTTACACACACACGCGTGTCTCTAGTTACACACACACGTCTCTCTAGTTACGCACACACGTCTCTCTAGTAACATACACACACACGTCTCTCTAGTTACACACACACATGTCTCTCTAGTAACACACACACGTCTCTCTAGTTACACACACACACACGTCTCTCTACTTACACACATACACACGTCTCTCTAGTTACACACACACATATTTCTCTCTAATTACACACACACACACGTCTCTCTAGTTACACACACACATATGTCTCTCTACTTACACACATGTCTCTCTAGTTACACACATGTCTCTCTAGTTACACACACATATGTCTCTCTAGTTACACACACACACACGTCTCTGTGTGTGTGTAACTAGAGAAACATGTGTGTGTGTAACTAGAGAGACGTGTGTGTGTGTAATTAGAGAGACGTGTGTGTGTGTAACTAGAGAGACGTGTGTGTGTCTAACTAGAGAGACGTGTAACAGACACACACGTCTCTCTAGTTACACACACACATCTCTCTAGTTACACACACACACACACACGTCTCTCTAGTTACACACAAACACGTCTCTCTAGTTACACACACGTCTCTCAAGTTACACACACACGTCTCTCTAGTAACACACACACAAACGTCTTTCTAGTTACACACACACGTCTCTCTAGTTACACTCACACGTCTCTCTAGTTACACACACACAGACGTCTCTCTAGTTACACACACACACACACGTCTGTCTAGTTACACACACACGTCTCTCTAGTTACACACTCACACGTCTCTCTAGTTACACACACACACACACACACACGTCTCTCTAGTTACACACACACGTCTCTCTAGTTACACACACAGACGTCTCTCTAGTAACAAACACACACGTCTCTCTATTTACACACACACACACGTCTCTCTAGTTACACACATACACACGTCTCTCTAGTTACACACACACACACGTCTCTCTAGTTACACACACACGTCTCTAGTTACACACACACGTCTCTCTAGTTACACACACACACACGTCTTTCTAGTTACACACACACGTCTCTCTTGTTACACTCATACGTCTCTCTAGTTACACACACACAAACGTCTCTCTAGTTACACACACACACACGTCTATCTAGTTACACACACACGTCTCTCTAGTTACACACACACACACACACGTCTCTCTAGTTACACACACACGTCTCTCTAGTTACACACAGACGTCTCTCTAGTTAAATACACGTCTCTCTAGTGACACACACACACACGTCTCTCTAGTAACAAACACACACGTCTCTCTAGTTACATACACACACGTCTCTCAAGTTACACACACACATGTCTCTCTAGTAACACACACATACACGTCTCTCTAGTTACACACACACACACGTCTCTCTAGTTACACACACACACATTTCTCTCTAATTACACACACACACACGTCTCTCTAGTTACACACACGTCTCTCTAGTTACACACACACAGGTCTCTCTAGTTACACACACGCACGTCTCTGTGTGTAACTAGAGAGACATGTGTGTGTGTAACTAGAGAGACGTGTGTGTGTGTAGCTAGAGAGACGTGTGTGTGTGTAACTAGAGAGACGTTTATGTGTGTAACTAGAGAGACGTGTAACACACACACACGTCTCTCTTTTTACACACACACACATCTCTCTAGTTACACACAGACACATCTCTCTAGTAACACACACACACACACGTCTTTCTAGTTACACACAAACACGTCTCTCTAGTTACACACACGTCTCTCAAGTTACACCCACACGTCTCTCTAGTAACACACACACAAACGTCTTTCTAGATACACACAGACGTCTCTCTAGTTACACTCAGACGTCTCTCTAGTTACACACACACACACGTCTCTCTAGTCACACACACACACGTCTCTCTAGTTAGACACACACGTCTATAGTTACACACATACGTCTCTCTAGTTACACACACACACACACACACGTCTCTCTAGTTACACACACACGTCTATCTAGTTACACACAGGCGTCTCTCTAGTTAAATACACGTCTCTCTAGTGACACACACACACACACGTCTCTCTAGTTACACACACAGACGTCTCTCTAGTAACAAACACACACGTCTCTCTAGTTACATACACACATGTCTCTCTAGTAACACACACACACGTCTCTCTAGTTACACACACACACACACACGTCTCTCTAGTTACACACACACGTCTCTCTAGTTACACACACACGCGTGTCTCTAGTTACACACACACATGTCTCTGTAGTAACACACACACACACGTCTCTCTAGTTACACACACACACACGTCTCTCTAGTTACACACATACACACGTCTCTTTAGTTACACACACACATATTTCTCTCTAATTACACACACACGCACGTCTCTCTAGTTACACACACACATATGTCTCTCTACTTACACACACGTCTCTCTAGTTACACACACGTCTCTCTAGTTACACACACACAGGTCTCCCTAGTTACACACACACACGTCTCTGTGTGTGTATAACTAGAGAGACATGTGTGTGTGTAACTAGAGAGACGTGTGTGTGTGTAATTAGAGAGACGTGTGTGTGTGTAACTAGAGAGACGTGTGTGTGTGTAACTAGAGAGACGTGTAACACACACACACGTCTCTCTAGTTACACACACACACATCTCTTTTGTTACACACACACACACGTCTCTCTAGTTACACACAAACACGTCTCTCTAGTTACACACACGTCTCTCAAGTTACACACACACGTCTCTCTAGTAACACACACACAAACGTCTTTCTAGTTACACACAAACACGTCTCTCTAGTTACACTCACACGTCTCTCTAGTTACACACACACACAGACGTCTCTCTAGTTACACACACACACACGTCTCTCTAGTTACACACACACGTCTATAGTTACACACACACGTCTCTCTAGTTACACACACACACACGTCTCTCTAGTTACACACACACGTCTCTCTAGTTACACACACAGACATCTCTCTAGTAACAAACACACACGTCTCTCTAGTTACATACACACACGTCTCTCAAGTTACACACACACATGTCTCTCTAGTAACACACACACACACGTCTCTCTAGTTACACACACACACACGTCTCTCTAGTTACACACACACATATGTCTCTCTAGTTTCACACACGTCTCTCTAGTTACACACACGTCTCTTTAGTTACACACACACAGGTCTCTCTAGTTAGACACACACACCTCTCTGTGTGTAACTAGAGAGACATGTGTGTGTGTAACTAGAGAGACGTGTGTGTGTGTAACTAGAGAGACGTGTGTGTGTGTAACTAGAGAGACGTGTCTGTGTGTAACTAGAGAAACGTGTAACACACACACACGTCTCTCTAGTTACACACACACACATCTCTCTAGTTACACACACACACACACACGTCTCTCTACTTACACACAAACACGTCTCTCTAGTTACACACACGTCTCTCAAGTTACACACACACGTCTCTCTAGTAACACACACACAAACGTCTTTCTAGTTACACACACACGTCTCTCTAGTTACACTCACACGTCTCTCTAGTTACACACACACACACGTCTCTCTAGTTACACACACACACACGTCTCTCTAGTTACACACACACGTCTATAGTTACACATACACGTCTCTCTAGTTACACACACACACACACGTCTCTCTAGTTACACACACACGTCTCTCTAGTTACACACATACGTCTCTCTAGTTAAATACACGTCTCTCTAGTGACACACACACACACGCCTCTATAGTTACACACACAGACGTCTCTCTAGTAACAAACACACACGTCTCTCTAGTTACATACACACAGGTCTCTCAAGTTACACACACACATGTCTCTCTAGTAACACACACACACGTCTCTCTAGTTACACACACACACACGTCTCTCTAGTTACACACACACGTCTCGCTAGTTACATACACACACACACACGTCTCTCTAGTTACACACACACGTCTCTCTAGTTACACACACACGCGTGTCTCTAGTTACACACACACGTCTCTCTAGTTACGCACACACGTCTCTCTAGTAACATACACACACACGTCTCTCTAGTTACACACACACATGTCTCTGTAGTAACACACACACACACGTCTCTCTAGTTACACACACACACACGTCTCTCTAGTTACACACATACACACGTCTCTCTAGTTACACACACACATATTTCTCTCTAATTACACCCACACGCACGTCTCTCTAGTTACACACACATATGTCTCTCTACTTACACACACGTCTCTCTAGTTACACACACGTCTCTCTAGTTACACACACACAGGTCTCTCTAGTTACACACACACACGTCTCTGTGTGTGTGTAACTAGAGAGACATGTGTGTGTGTAACTAGAGAGACGCGTGTGTGTGTAATTAGAGAGACGTGTGTGTGTGTAACTAGAGAGACGTGTAACACACACACACGTCTCTCTAGTTACACACACACACATCTCTTTAGTTACACACACACACACACACGTCTCTCTAGTTACACACAAACACGTCTCTCTAGTTACACACACGTCTCTCAAGTTACACACACACGTCTCTCTAGTAACACACACACAAACGTCTTTCTAGTTACACACACACGTCTCTCTAGTTACACTCACACGTCTCTCTAGTTACACACACAGACGTCTCTCTAGTAACAAACACACACGTCTCTCTAGTTACATACACACACGTCTCTCAAGTTACACACACACATGTCTCTCTAGTAACACACACACGTCTCTCTACTTACACACACAGACGTCTCTCTAGTAACAAACACACACGTCTCTCTAGTTACATACACACACGTCTCTCAAGTTACACACACACATGTCTCTCTAGTAACACACACACACACGTCTCTCTAGTTACACACACACACACGTCTCTCTAGTTACACACACACATATTTCTCTCTAATTACACACACACACACGTCTCTCTAGTTACACACACACATATGTCTCTCTAGTTTCACACACGACTCTCTAGTTACACACACGTCTCTCTAGTTACACACACACAGGTCTCTCTAGTTACACACACACACGTCTCTGTGTGTAACTAGAGAGACATGTGTGTGTGTAACTAGAGAGACGTGTGTGTGTGTAACTAGAGAGACGTGTGTGTGTGTAACTAGAGAGACGTGTCTGTGTGTAACTAGAGAGACGTGTAACACACACACACGTCTCTCTAGTTACACACACATCTCTCTAGTTACACACACACACACACACATCTCTCTAGTTACACACAAACACGTCTCTCTAGTTACACACACGTCTCTCAAGTTACACACACACGTCTCTCTAGTAACACACACACAAACGTCTTTCTAGTTACACACACACGTCTCTCTAGTTACACTCACACGTCTCTCTAGTTACACACACACACACGTCTCTCTAGTTACACACACACACACGTCTCTCTAGTTACACACACACGTCTATAGTTACACACACACGTCTCTCTAGTTACACACACACACACACGTCTCTCTAGTTACACACACACGTCTCTCTAGTTACACACAGACGTCTCTCTAGTTAAATACACGTCTCTCTAGTGACACACACACACACGCCTCTCTAGTTACACACACAGACGTCTCTCTAGTAACAAACACACACGTCTCTCTAGTTACATACACACACGTCTCTCAAGTTACACACACACATGTCTCTCTAGTAACACACACACACGCCTCTCTAGTTACACACACACACACGTCTCTCTAGTTACACATACACGGCTCTCTAGTTACACACACACGCGTGTCTCTAGTTACACACACACGTCTCTCTAGTTACGCACACACGTCTCTCTAGTAACATACACACACGTCTCTCTAGTTACACACACTCACGTCTCTCTAGTAACACACACACGACTCTCTATTTACACACACACACGTCTCTCTAGTTACACACACACACGTCTCTCTAGTCACAAACACACAGAGTCTCTCTAGTAACACACACACACACACACGTCTCTCTAGTTACACACACACGTCTCTCGTATCTAGTTACACCCACAAACGACTCTTTAGTTACACACACACGTCTCTCTAGTTACACACACATGCGTGTCTCTAGTTACACACACACACGTCTCTCTAATGACACAAACACGTCTCTCTAGTGACACACACACTCGTCTCTAGATACACACACGTCTCACAAGTTACACACACACACGTCTCTCTAGTTACACACACACACACGTCTCTCTAGTTACACACATACACACGTCACTCTAGTTACACACACACATATTTCTCTCTAATTACACACACACGCACGTCTCTCTAGTTACACACACACATATGTCTCTCTACTTACACACACGTCTCTCTAGTTACACACACGTCTCTCTAGTTACACACACACAGGTCTCTCTAGTTACACACACACACGTCTCTGTGTGTGTATAACTAGAGAGACATGTGTGTGTGTAACTAGAGAGACGTGTGTGTGTGTAATTAGAGAGACGTGTGTGTGTGTAACTAGAGAGACGTGTGTGTGTGTAACTAGAGAGACGTGTAACACACACACACGTCTCTCTAGTTACACACACACACATCTCTTTAGTTACACACACACACACGTCTCTCTAGTTACACACAAACACGTCTCTCTAGTTACACACACGTCTCTCAAGTTACACACACACGTCTCTCTAGTAACACACACACAAACGTCTTTCTAGTTACACCCACACGTCTCTCTAGTTACACTCACACGTCTCTCTAGTTACACACACACACAGACGTCTCTCTAGTTACACACACACACACGTCTCTCTAGTTACACACACACGTCTATAGTTACACACACACGTCTCTCTAGTTACACACACAGACATCTCTCTAGTAACAAACACACACGTCTCTCTAGTTACACATACACGGCTCTCTAGTTACACACACACGCGTGTCTCTAGTTACACACACACGTCTCTCTAGTTACGCACACACGTCTCTCTAGTAACATACACACACGTCTCTCTAGTTACACACACTCACGTCTCTCTAGTAACACACACACGACTCTCTATTTACACACACACACGTCTCTCTAGTTACACACACACACGTCTCTCTAGTCACAAACACACAGAGTCTCTCTAGTAACACACACACACACACACGTCTCTCTAGCTACACACACACGTCTCTCGTATCTAGTTACACCCACACACGACTCTTTAGTTACACACACACGTCTCTCTAGTTACACACACATGCGTGTCTCTAGTTACACACACACACGTCTCTCTAATGACACATACACGTCTCTCTAGTGACACACACACTCGTCTCTAGATACACACACGTCTCACAAGTTACACACATACACGTCTCTCTAGTTACACACACACACACGTCTCTCTAGTTACACACATACACACGTCTCTCTAGTTACACACACACATATTTCTCTCTAATTACACACACACGCACGTCTCTCTAGTTACACACACACATATGTCTCTCTACTTACCCACACGTCTCTCTAGTTACACACACGTCTCTCCAGTTACACACACACAGGTCTCTCTAGTTACACACACACACGTCTCTGTGTGTGTATAACTAGAGAGACATGTGTGTGTGTAACTAGAGAGACGTGTGTGTGTGTAATTAGAGAGAAGTGTGTGTGTGTAACTAGAGAGACGTGTGTGTGTGTAACTAGAGAGACGTGTAACACACACACACGTCTCTCTAGTTACACACACACACATCTCTTTAGTTACACACACACACACGTCTCTCTAGTTACACACAAACACGTCTCTCTAGTTACACACACGTCTCTCAAGTTACACACACACGTCTCTCTAGTAACACACACACAAACGTCTTTCTAGTTACACCCACACGTCTCTCTAGTTACACTCACACGTCTCTCTAGTTACACACACACACAGACGTCTCTCTAGTTACACACACACACACGTCTCTCTAGTTACACACACACGTCTATAGTTACACACACACGTCTCTCTAGTTACACACACACACACGTCTCTCTAGTTACACACACACGTCTCTCTAGTTACACACACAGACATCTCTCTAGTAACAAACACACACGTCTCTCTAGTTACATACACACACGTCTCTCAAGCTACACACACACATGTCTCTCTAGTAACACACACACACACGTCTCTCTAGTTACACACACACACACGTCTCTCTAGTTACACACACACATATGTCTCTCTAGTTTCACACACGTCTCTCTAGTTACACACACGTCTCTCTAGTTACACACACACAGGTCTCTCTAGTTACACACACACACGTCTCTGTGTGTAACTAGAGAGACATGTGTGTGTGTAACTAGAGAGACGTGTGTGTGTGTAACTAGAGAGACGTGTGTGTGTGTAACTAGAGAGACGTGTCTGTGTGTAACTAGAGAGACGTGTAACACACACACACGTCTCTCTAGTTACACACACACACATCTCTCTAGTTACACACACTCACACACACGTCTCTCTACTTACACACAAACACGTCTCTCTAGTTACACACACGTCTCTCAAGTTACACACACACGTCTCTCTAGTAACACACACACAAACGTCTTTCTAGTTACACACACACGTCTCTCTAGTTACACTCACACGTCTCTCTAGTTACACACACACACACGTCTCTCTAGTTACACACACACACACGTCTCTCTAATTACACACACACGTCTATAGTTACACACACACGTCTCTCTAGTTACACACACACACACACGTCTCTCTATTTACACACACACGTCTCTCTAGTTACACACATACGTCTCTCTAGTTAAATACACGTCTCTCTAGTGACACACACACACACGCCTCTCTAGTTACACACACAGACGTCTCTCTAGTAACAAACACACACGTCTCTCTAGTTACATACACACACGTCTCTCAAGTTACACACACACATGTCTCTCTAGTAACACACACACACGTCTCTCTAGTTACACACACACACACGTCTCTCTAGTTACACACACACGTCTCTCTAGTTACACACACACACACACACGTCTCTCTAGTTACACACACACGTCTCTCTAGTTACACACACACGCGTGTCTCTAGTTACACACACACGTCTCTCTAGTTACGCACACACGTCTCTCTAGTAACATACACACACACGTCTCTCTAGTTACACACACACATGTCTCTGTAGTAACACACACACACACGTCTCTCTAGTTACACACACACACACGTCTCTCTAGTTACACACATACACACGTCTCTCTAGTTACACACACACGTCTATAGTTACACACACACGTCTCTCTAGTTACACACACACACACGTCTCTCTAGTTACACACACACGTCTCTCTAGTTACACACACAGACGTCTCTCTAGTAACAAACACACACGTCTCTCTAGTTACATACACACACGTCTCTCAAGTTACACACACACATGTCTCTCTAGTAACACACACACACACGTCTCTCTAGTTACACACACACACACGTCTCTCTAGTTACACACACACATATTTCTCTCTAATTACACACACACACACGTCTCTCTAGTTACACACACACATATGTCTCTCTAGTTTCACACACGTCTCTCTTGTTACACACACGTCTCTCTAGTTACACACACACAGGTCTCTCTAGTTACACACACACACGTCTCTGTGTGTAACTAGAGAGACATGTGTGTGTGTAACTAGAGAGACGTGTGTGTGTGTAACTAGAGAGACGTGTGTCTGTGTAACTAGAGAGACGTGTCTGTGTGTAACTAGAGAGACGTGTAACACACACACACGTCTCTCTAGTTACACACACATCTCTCTAGTTACACACACACACACACGTCTCTCTAGTTACACACAAACACGTCTCTCTAGTTACACACACGTCTCTCAAGTTACACACACACGTCTCTCTAGTAACACACACACAAACGTCTTTCTAGTTACACACACACGTCTCTCTAGTTACACTCACACGTCTCTCTAGTTACACACACACATCTCTCTAGTTACACACACACACACGTCTCTCTAGTTACACACACACGTCTATAGTTACACACACACGTCTCTCTAGTTACACACACACACACACGTCTCTCTAGTTACACACACACGTCTCTCTAGTTACACACAGACGTCTCTCTAGTTAAATACATGTCTCTCTAGTGAGACACACACACACGCCTCTCTAGTTACACACACAGACGTCTCTCTAGTAACAAACACACACGTCTCTCTAGTTACATACACACACGTCTCTCAAGTTACACACACACATGTCTCTCTAGTAACACACACACACGCCTCTCTAGTTACACACACACACACGTCTCTCTAGTTACACGTACACGTCTCTCTAGTTACACACACACGCGTGTCTCTAGTTACACACACACGTCTCTCTAGTTACGCACACACGTCTCTCTAGTAACATACACACACGTCTCTCTAGTTACACACACTCACGTCTCTCTAGTAACACACACACGACTCTCTATTTACACACACACACGTCTCTCTAGTTACACACACACACGTCTCTCTACGTCACAAACACACAGAGTCTCTCTAGTAACACACACACACACACACGTCTCTCTAGTTACACACACACGTCTCTCGTATCTAGTTACACCCACACACGACTCTTTAGTTACACACACACGTCTCTCTAGTTACACACACATGCGTGTCTCTAGTTACACACACACGTCTCTCTAGTTACACACACACACGTCTCTCTAATGACACATACACGTCTCTCTAGTGACACACACACTCGTCTCTAGATACACACACGTCTCACAAGTTACACACACACACGTCTCTCTAGTTACACACACACGTCTTTCAAGTTACACACACACACGTCTCTCTTGTAACAAACACACACACGTATCTCTAATTACACACACACAGACGTCTCTCTAGTAACACACACACACGTCTCTGTACTTACACACACACATATGTCTCTCTAGTTACACACACATGTCTCTCTAGTTACACACACACATATGTCTCTCTAGTTACACACACGTCTCTCTAGTTACACACACACAGGTCTCTCTAGTTACACACACACACGTCTCTGTGTGTGTGTAACTAGAGAGACATGTGTGTGTGTGTAACTAGAGAGACGTGTGTGTGTGTGTAACTATAGAGACGTGTGTGTGTATAACTAGAGAGAGAGAGAGAGATTTTGTATGTATAAATCCGTATTCATTGAGACTTGTTACATCTGATGAAGCTGTGATAAAATGAATATATATATATATATATAAATATAAATTAGCGAGTATCGCATTTCCACACAGGAATTAACGAAAATCAACATCCGATATGCGTGGCAAGCGCTCGATGATTCAAGCGAATCAGAGCTACAACATACGTTAAGGGCCAAACACACTGAGATGATGGTTAAACATATCATCCGCACAGCCAAAACAAATGACCAAGTAATTCGGGTCAAACAATAAAAATATATGTGTTGATACTTTCCCGGACCCTGGACTGATGGTAAAATCCAGTATTGGTTTCTGCGACTCCAAAATCAGGTACTCTCCGCCTCTATAAAGAATGTCTGGCTTCAGGTAAGATGATGAATAAGGAAGTCGTGTTATCAACGGGTTTTGTTCTATATATATATATTTAAAAGTTAAACAAGGTTCAATGAATACATCAAAGAATA
Organism: Eledone cirrhosa; assembly: GCA_964016885.1. NCBI lineage: Eukaryota > Metazoa > Mollusca > Cephalopoda > Octopoda > Eledonidae > Eledone > Eledone cirrhosa. The sequence continues at coordinate 23,956,065 of OZ024753.1, read as the reverse complement.
AGTTTTACAATAGATTGGAAGCACTCAATTAATGGGTTTTCCAGAGTTATTAATATTAATTCAAAATATTAACAAAATAGATATTCTTGTGATCAATTATATTTTATTATACATATTTCAGAGGTACTGAGTTAAGTTCAACAGTACATCCTCATCAGATAAAATAAGATGGTGCATGACATACCCTGACATAGTAGATGGTTAAGATTCAGTCATGGTAGTGATTAACATATGACAAAACTCAATATTTATACCCTAATATTGAGAACATGAGATAAATATATAATACAAACAATAGAAAGGGTGCGTGTAATACAGCTTAAAAAATACATGGCATCAATATAACAGTTAAAAAAATATTTTTTTAAACTACTGAAGAAAGAGGAAAGAAAGGAAAGCTTAGAAGAAGAAATTTAGTAGGTGCCTCGAAAAAAACAAATGAAAGATGATTAAAGTGGGGGAGAGACAAAGGGGAGTAATTTATGTTCAAGTTTATAGACAATTTTCCATATATGCAATATATATCCAAATTTATTTAGTTGACCGTTATTATTCAAAATATTTAATTTAAGTTATTTCAGAGTAATGAGTAATATTAGGTTTTAAAAGTTAATAATATTATATTATACTATCAAGTTTAATTTCTAAAATTCAAATTTTATGAAAACAAATTTAAAGGATTTACGAAACACGAGAGAGAAAATATATAATGCTTTTATACCCTCACGAAAGTAATCTTTACCAACATTATTTATAATATTGACAACAGTTTATATAATATAATTTATAAAATAATTATAGTTATAATTATTAAAGCATTTATGATTAAATAGTTTGAGTGCCTAAAGAATCAACCGGCCTTATAACTAAACTTAAAGAAGTCTGAAATTTTAATTATATATATGTGTTAATCAAAAATATACAAGGATTATAATGTCTAAAGACTTAAGGTGATACCTTTCAAATATATATAATATAATACAATAATACAATATAGTAAATAAGTTACTGAAAATATTGTTAAAAAAATATATATAGTTAAAATATATTGTTAAAAAATATTGTTAAAAAATTAATGTTTTAAATCAATTATTTTCATGAGTCCTAATGATAGGGGCTAGATACAAAATAGATATAAAAAATAAAAATAATGAATTTTTTGCGAAACTTAAAAATGCCCAATATTAAAAATATATTATATATGTAATAGGGTTTTAATATATAGTTAGCAATAGATACGTCTAAAATATTTTAGCCAATGTGATAGAAAGAGGAGCTAAATTTAATTAAAATAAATTAAATTAGATTAAATTATATTAAATTAAGTAAAAATCATTATATAAATTCGAACTTCCAGGGAATATCAAACACTTATAACAATATAGAGGCATTTGAGTATCTAAATGATTTATAAATGTAACTACGAGTATGTTACTATACTAAATAAACATATTTGTACAACTATATAGAGATATTATTATAGGTATTAATGAAACGGTATACATTTAATAAATAAATAATTATAATCATTATTATGCTATATTTTGTAGTTTTACCTCCAGTTCAGTGGAGAGAGAGACCAATATTTGTCGACTATTATGGTTTGTTATATTTATATCTAGATATATATAAAAAATAAATAAATGCAAATCTAACTTTCTGAGTCCCCGAAACATACACAAAATGAGTAAAATATGCAAACGCATGAATGATTTACAGTTATATTATAATCGGTAAATTTACAAGTTAAATATCCAAATTATATATTTAAAACAGAGACAGATAAATAAAGATCCGAATCAAAATGATAAATATCTAAAAGAAAAATAAGGTGTGCATATTTATCAAGTAAACAAGTTATCAAAAGAGGATCCTTAATTCTAACATTAATTCTATCATAAATGATTAGAAGATAAAGCATTATTAAAGTTTTATAAACCGTTATGACTTTTTAGGCCCAACAGGTGATAAGAGACGTCAAATATTTAGGCCTGATTGTTTAGTGTTTTTTCCTGACTTTTTTCGAGGCTTGGAATGTAGACAAAGATTTATGAAGGCAGTTGAGAATAATTCACTTTTTTTGTTAATTAAGTTTTCATAATTAGTAATTGTTAATAGGGTCTCCTTTGTGCAGAGGTTGCAGTCAGTTGATATAGACGAGTTCGTGTATATTTTACTATTACAAAGGTTCGTCCAAAAGATCGAGTATTTAACATTTTTGTTTTTTAATGAGCATATAAGTAGTGATAAAGAAGTCGAAGACTTCCTATTAAAATTCGAAAATGAGCATGTGTGATTCACAAACCTCGATTTAAATGTCGAAGAAGTTGCCCCTATGTAGTTGTATGTGTTGTTATTTGTTTTTACGGTGCATTTATACACCAGATTTCTATCCAGACAATTATTTTGCAGAGGGCAATCTGGTTTATTTCTACAATTACATTTCGATTTATTATTATTTATATTAACACTATTATTAATAGCATTATGTTGATTTTGGTTTAGAATTATACTATTTAGTTTAGCGATGTTTTGGGCCATATTCATTGTAGTAGAATAAGAAAGTTTAATTGTGTGTCTCTTAAATATGGAGTGGTATTTATGTTGACTAGAGAAGGAACTATCTAAAGCTTTAAAAAATAGATTAGCTATTGGTGTTCTTACTGCTACAGAAGCAGGGGTGGGGGTGGGGGGAAACCATATAACTGATTTAGTTCTGGTTCTTTTCCCCGATTTAATCACAGTACAGGTGTTTGAATTATAGTTATTAGAATTTTTAGAATTTCGTTTATATATGCTATTATTTTTTATCAGGATTAAGACTCGGATTATTATTGTCTATATATTCTATATTATTTTTATAACCTGCTTTCTTAGTGCATCATTGTAATATCCTGCTTTTTCATCAAATATTGATTTATTGGCAGATATTCTAGTTATGCGTTTCTGTACACTATTTACAACTGCAAATTTTCAAGGATTTAGGGTGATTAGAGTAATAACTAACGTAATCTAAGTTTTCATTGGGCTTATGGAAAGGGTAATAAAAACCAGAGTTTAATTTAAGGGTAACATCAAGGAAATTAACTATTTTGGTACCACGTTCTACCTCTAGTTTAAGGTCGTAATTTTTAAAGAATTCAATTATACTTTTCTTTACTATATTTAGTTCTGTATTGTTGTGTTTAAGAACCGTAAATAAAATATCGTCCCTATATACACCACCGGTAATCTCCGGCAGTTTTCTATTTATCATATTTAAGATGAAAATTCCCAGAAGATCCGTGACTTGCGCTGAGTCCGATGATCCCATGGTAATGTCGAAGTTTCTATTTCTATCTGAGCGGGTCCACTACTCATTGTTGAAGTTAATTAGAGTTCTTCTAGCAGTTAATATGATATCAATTTCATCCGTAGTTAGATCTGTATGTTTGTAAGCGTATGATAAAGTCTTATTTAGTAGGTTAGGCGTAATGGAATAGTAATAGCTTGTTATGTCAATCTGGATGAATTTATGGTTTTTCTTATCATCTATATGTTTATACCTTTCAATCACTTCGTTTGTATCCTTCCACAAGCTCAATTTCGACCTCAATTTCAAAATAGGTAGAATTCTATCAATACTATTTTTACTGATTACTCCAATATCCGATTTGGATGGAGCAATCAGTCTAACTGGCAGGTCTTCCTCAAAGTTTCTTTTGTGATCTTTAAAATTGATCCTTGGCTGTCTAGGTATAAGAGGCTCGGTTCTTCCTTCAATTCCTAACTTTGCAATTAATTTATATGCATCATTGTTGATGTCTGTAAGATCTTCAGCCAGGGCTTTTTAATAATTTTTCCTTAGTTCTTTTAAAATCAAATCCTTATATTCTTTATTTATCCCATATAAGTTATTTGTTTTGTCAGATTTTACTTGTGGAAGGATACAAACGAAGTGAGTGAATGGTATAAAAATATAGATGATAAGAAAAACCATAAATTCATCCAGATGGACATAACAAGCTATTACTCTTCCATTACGCCTAACCTACTAAATAAGACTTTATCATACGCTTACAAACATACAGATCTAACTACGGATGAAATTGATATCATATTAACTGCTAGAAGAACTCTAATTAACTTCAACAATGAGTATTGGACCCGCTCAGATGGAAATAGAAACTTCGACATTACCATGGGATCATCGGACTCAGCGCAAGTCACGGATCTTCTGGGAATTTTCATCTTAAATATGATAAATAGAAAACTGCCGGAGATTACCGGTGGTTTATATAGGGACGATATTTTATTTACAGTTGTTAAACACAACAATACAGAACTAAATAGGGTAAAGAAAAATATAATTGAATTCTTTAAAAATTACGACCTTAAACTAGAGGTAGAAAGTGGTACCAAAATAGTTAATTTCCTTGATGTTACCCTTAACTTAAACTCTGGTTTTTATTACCCTTTCCATAAGCCCAATGAAAACTTAAATTACGTTAAATTTTTTCAGCAACTGTCAACATAGAACCTCGAAAACCTTCCGCAGGAATTTTGGAAGGTAACCTACCAATAACTCCTCCCTCTCTACTTTAGCCATAGAGCTCTCTCAATAAACGGACTTAGGTAGTTAGACGGCTAAGATTGTTTGCGTACTTGCAAACGATACTCAGCCTGTTTCCACGGAGTTCTCACAGCTGAGTGCTCTCTTTTAGAATACCTAGCTAGTAAATAGTTAGATCGATTACACACTTAGTTAGGACCGATTATGCTCTCTATACATAGCTCTACACACAGTATCCGTTTCCTTTAGACATTGAGCTCCCACAATTACGACTGTCACGTTCCTACCGACTGAACACTACACCAGGTTTTGATGCGTGATCATCTAACCATAGAGGACTCACTGTTACCGATTGAACAATAATACTGACACATCATTAATGGGCCTACACATCCTTTGGATTTTACTGTCATGTGTTTTCTTACTTCACCTTCTATGCTGAATAACACACCTCCACCACTCAAACAACTATCTTAAAAGCTCATTGGCCCATATGACGGGAAATCGCACTTTCGGACGCATTTACCCAATACTCAACACTACACGGAGCCCTTTGCCGGCCTACATTGCAGTTGCTTGCACGCACGGATTTGGTGACACTGATTCTCAATGGGACAGCGGTACACAAGGAGTTCGACATGAGCTGATTGATTGCTCTTCACATGGATGTGTATATTCCCGGACATACCCTTTTTTTGGACGATTCGGATGTATATATACCATAGCAAGATATGGATGTTCCAATTCGATCTATACACGTATAGCAGAACACTGAACTGAACTTATTTGCGCGCGCACGCGCGTGTGTCTGTGTATGTGTGGGGCGTTGGTTAACCCAATATTTCCAATTTACATCGTCAAATTGAGATTTGACCGACATAGCTTCTGTTGCTTTGTGAACTAACTTTCGGCGAGTGCTGTGTTGGTACATTCTTATATTTGTTTTATTATATTTGTTTTTTCTTTCTCGGATATCGCTTCAGTGTGTGTGAAAGTATGTGTGTACCCACCCACGCTAATTCTACGGGTTTAACACTGTGTTGATGTGTGTATATATATGTATATATTTTTCTTTGACCTCGAGCCGATATATGTGGGTGTGGAGTGTATGTGTACCCACTCACTTTTTAACTGTGACTGACTGGATCCCTACAGATTTGATTGATGTCCAGCGTCTTTTGCAGCGTTAGAAATCTGAAAACTTTTATGACCTCAACTGAAGCTAATAGCAGTCGCCATGTCGCTGACTGAGTGGTGTGTCTCCATATGAGGGAATGAATTCTGTGAGAGAACATCGTTATTTTTTCTCCCTCATATCAAGAATTAGAAGACAATTCATTTTCACCTGATGAGCTCATTGATAATCGATCATGGCTTCACAATCGATCTATCTCTTATTGAAACATGTGTCGTGATTAAATGATTGGAATTTTACCTTGCCTTCGAACTTTCATTTTGATACTTATACGCCGTTTTACATCATCTAGCTGTTCCCTCGAATGGAATTGGAGATATACAAAAGCGTGGAGAACTTAATATTGATAACATAAAGTTATTGGACCATTTTACACAACCAATAATTGTTTCTACTTTAGGCACAAGGCGAAGCAATTACCCAGTGCATTACTGGTACTTTATTTTATCGACCCCGTAAGGATGAAAGGCAAAGTCAACCTCGGCGGGATACACAACCAATAATGCACCTTAATATATAACATATATATATAACGAAGGAATTGTGGTAAGGAACCAGATGGACCATAATGCACCAAAGTACTGAAAACTTAGGATAGTAGAGTGGGTAATAGGAACAAGTATGACCCCGACGGCAGTTTTTTTGTTCTCAACTTATTAACCTGTCATTGTAAGACTAACTATCTATAGCAGTAATGCCGGCTCTAAAAAATTATTTCACTACAATCTCGTATTTAGTATTTTTCCCATTCCCCACCTATTAAACTTTTCTATAGATTAGCAATACCAATGAGAAATTCCTTAGAATCTGCTGTATAGATTTCACTTTCATCGCCTGACTTGTTCTACCGGCAAGTTCAGCCACCCCTACCTCCCACCAAATGCCATGATAGATTTATCTGTCTTTACAACAAATTTTTGACCAATCCTCTTGACAATTACTATCTTCCCATATAAGGAAATACCCCCTGAGAAGTTCGGCTATTTATTTACCAGGCTAAAAATTCTTATTTAGTCCAAAAATAGCCGTCGAAACGGCTTGAGCTCTGCCGTCGGGGTCCTACTTGTTCCTGTGTGGCTGAGTGGTTAGAGAATTGGATTCACAATCTTGAGGTTGTGGGTTCGAGTCCTGGACCCGTCGATGCGTTATGTCCTTGAGCAAGACATTTTATTTCACGTTGCTCCTTCTAGTTGCGACCGATAGATAGTACTAGCAACTGGAAAGACCGATGGAAACATTGTTTCCTCGGTCCGATTTGACGAAAGTCGATCGATCCTTTTATATATATCTATATACATAACAACTAGAAATTGATTAACATATAAATAAACATATGAAACAATCACAGGGGATAATTTTTACAAGTGTGTAAGCACACGTAGCTAGGTAGGTAACTAAATAAAGTTAACTAGAACTTCAAAAATAGATACCTTATAATATGATTAATCTTCCCTGTATATATTCCATAAAAGAAATATATTTCACCAATTAATCGAATGGTAAACCACAGAGGCCGATACTTGGATTTTCAACAAGGAAGAAGTCCAGCGATCTGTGTTTACGCATTAAGTTCAAATCAGCGACTGGCCAGTAACACGTGCTGTATCTACTAAAAATACACACATCATACCAGCTTCGTCCCAGTGGCGTGAATAGGGTTATCGACAACTAGAAACAGCAGTCAAGTCCTTTCAACAGAGTTAGCTCTACAATTAAGGAGCCGTATTTATATATCTTTATCCAAAATTAAGATAAATCAAAATTAATTTAATCTAAATCAAAATTATGGGTGTCATGCCAGAAAGGCATGCGCCATATCGCCCGTAAAATAAGCTCCAAGATTCTAATGAATAGGTCCGAGCATTTTATAACAACTAGAAATTGATTAACATATAAATAAACATATGAAACAATCACAGGGGATAATTTTTACAAGTGTGTAAGCACACATAGCTAGGTAGGTAACTAAATAAAGTTAACTAGAACTTCAAAAATAGATAACTTATAATGCGTAAACACAGATCGCTGGACTTCTTCCTTGTTGAAAATCCAAGTATCGGCCTCTGTGGTTTACCATTCGATTAATTGGTGAAATATATTTCTTTAATGGAATATATACAGGGAAGATTAATCATATTATAAGGTATCTATTTTTGAAGTTCTAGTTAACTTTATTTAGTTACCTACCTATCTATGTGTGCTTACACACTTGTAAAAATTATCCCCTGTGATTGTTTCATATGTTTATTTATATGTTAATCAATTTCTAGTTGTTATAAAATGCTCGGACCTATTCATTAGAATATTGGAGCTTATTTTACGGGTGATATGGCGCATGCCTTTCTGGCATGACACCCATAATTTTGATTTAGATTAAAATCATTTTGATTTATCTTAATTTTGGATATAGATATATATATAGAGATATTTGAAAAAAAGGAAAAGAATGACTTCACTTGTATTAAAAAAATTATGATTTAATGTTATAATATAATATTATGAGTTGGTAGATCCAGTAAGCTCTTTGTTAACTTCGGTGGGTAGAATTTTAGAGATTACTGGTTAACTTGGAGTGGAGAACTTTCTCGCATTCGCCTGCCTGTGGCGATTGTCAAACTGAGATCAGGTTGTGTTGAAATGTGTGACTATATATAAGAGAGATTTGGATGTGTGTGAGGTGTGGTGTTAATGAGTGTTGATGATGATGAAGGCCGGAGAAATTAAAGTATATATACATACACACACACGTACACACACGTACATACACACATATACACACACACATATATATATACACTCAGAAAATGGTGAGGTTGTAAGATAAGGGTGTTTGAGAAGGTGGTCGCAAACATACTCTCCTGCTGGTTTTATTTCATTAGCTGACCTTTGATGAGTATATAATGGCATAGCTGAATCAACTCTTCCAAATCCATAAAGAATATCTTCTACACATTTCTATATCAAAGATGAATTTAGGTGCTTGTCTGGGTTTTAATGAGGTGTAAGATACATGTCTTTTGATAAGAATGGGATGACAGGAAAAAAGAGAAAAGAAGGATAGTTTGGGAACATTTGTCAAAGATGTGTTGTTGATATTGGTCTGGGAGAGGACGTGTGTGTGTGGGGGGGGGGACATGCTGGGTCACATAGTCACTTCCCTATATGTAAATATATCTACAGTCTATATATACTATATACAAACACATATCAACACACATACCCCCCCCCCCATACACACACACACACACACACACACATATATATATATATATATATATATATATATATATATATATATATATGTATATATATATATATATATATATATATATATATATATATGTATATATATATATATATATATATATATATATATATATATATATATATGTATATATATATATATATATATATATATGTATATATATATATATGCGCACATATACGTACACATACATACACATACAAATACACACACATTTTATATATATTTTATACACATATATACACATACCATATATATATATATACTACATATACCCACACACACATATATATAAATATATATATACACGCACATATACCATATATATATACACATACACCAAACACATATATACATATTATATAAACACACATATATATTTCTTTATATGCACACCATATATATCCTATATATATACCACACATATATCCCACACATATAATGATATACATCCTATATATACACTACACATGTCCTACATACATATTATATATATCTCCAACATATATGTAAATATATATGTATATATATACATATACATATATATATGGCTTGTTGACGGGCGTCTCAGTGTGTATGGCCTTTATAACCTGTTTATTGCTCTGGTCTTTTTAGCCCATGGAGCGCTTGCCAGCATGACTTGGAAATTACGTTGCGTTTCGCTTTTTCTACCCGCCGAAATGCGATTCTCGCTGAATTTATATATATATATATATATATATATATATATATATATATATATATATATATATATATATAAATAAAATAACAGGAGGCTGGACTGGGGTAAATTCTTGAAAGGTTTATTATACTATGATCATTTCAATGACCGGGTTCCATATGAATCCGGTGATATCATCAGGTATTGGAATATAACAAAGGAATATGTAAAAAATCATGGGTCCGAAAAATCAGAGACAGAGACAAAGAGGACGACTGACCAACTAGCTGCCTTCACCTCGGCCAGTCGCCCTCAAAGTCATGGCAACTGAATCTACTAATGACCATCTGGAGAGGGGCGAAGGCTTATAATGCACTACCACCTCTCCGTCAAAGAAAAAGGGGAAGAAAGAAAAAAAGGAAGAAAGAAGAAAAAAGGAAGAAAGAAGTCAGCGTAAGGGTCACACTACATTCATGCTAGAAAATGCCGCGAAAAATGCTACTCCAAAGAATCTATATGGTCTAATGTGTGAACCGAAAATTGGAACGTTAAACTTATGTTGCTAGTTATAGGATGAATTAATTAATTAATTAATTAAATTAATTTAATAAATTAATTGATTAATTGATTAATTTATTAATTTATTAATGTATTTTTATCAAAGTATTTTATCTTTATATTTGTTTTTTATCTTTGTATCCTGCTTTTATTATTTTTTTGTAACTTTCCTTACTCAGGTCATTATGCACCTTTCATAGCCCCCTACCTACCAAAGAACCACACTACTTATAACCCGGACTAACTGGGACTTTGAAATAATTATGGTCTATTTGCACTTTTCATTGGGTTGCTACCTTCGACTTATGTGGTGGCTTTTCCCGGCTGCGCGCTTGGCACTCGGAAAGTTCAGCCTTCCTTGAGTGCTCGGAAAAATAAATTTCTCCTCTTTCGGTAAACGAAATTACTCGGAGCGGATGGCTTTGCCCCGGTCCCACCGCGCCGCCTGTTTTGCCCACCATATTATGCCTAAACTCCAGGTTTAGGTATAACTATTAGCTGTATCATGCCTCTACTGGCACGTAAATAAACCCCTCATGTGTGATTTTAAAATATTCATTTGGTATAGACGATGGCCTGTCGAAATTGTAGACTTCCCGCCAGCACTCCCGGGGCCAAAGGTAGCTACGTTCCTAGAGTACTCGGAAAAATTACTTTCTATTTCTTTCGCTGGACGATACCACTCGAAACTGGCCGACTCATGGTTGGGCGGTGCTGGCTGGAACTCGCAATTGAAATCTTTACTCTATATCCCATCCTAATATCTTATCGAGATAAATTTGGTCATATAAGACTCTCTCCGTAAGTTCATTAAATAAATCTCGCTACCTTAACCTTTAATTTTCTAATAATTTGTTTTTCAATTTATCATTTTGCAATTTAATATTTTTAATTTAATTTAATTTCATCCTATAACTAGCAACATAGGTTTAACGTTCCAATTTTCGGTTCACACATTAGACCATATAGATTCTTTGGAGTAGCATTTTTCGCGGCATTTTCTAGCATGAATGTAGTGTGACCCTTACGCTGACTTCTTTCTTCCTTTTTTCATCTTTCTTCCTTTCTTTCTTTCTTCCCATTTTTCTTTGACGAAGAGGTGGTAGTGCATTATAAGCTTTCGCCCCTCTCCAGATGGTCATTAGTGGATTCAGTTGCCATCACTTTGAGGGCGACAGGCGCGTGGCTGAGTGGTTAGAGGATTGGATTCACAATCGTGAGGTTATGAGCTCGATTCCCGAACCGGGTGATGCGTTATGTCCTTGAGTAAGACACTTTATTTCACATTGCTCCTTCTACCTGGAGTTGCGACCGATAGATAGTATCAGCAATTGGAAAGACCAATGGAAACATTGTTTCCTCGGTCCGATTTGACGAAAGTCGATCGACTATCGATGTATATATATATATATATATACATGTAAAGTTATATTTAAAATTGTTGGGTTACAACTAGTAAATATTTATAACTGATATAAAAGCACTCGACAAATATTTGGAGTATATTTACAATATTAAATAAATGGAAAACTATATTTATAAAACCATATTTATTTCATTATATATATTTCGGGGATATCATATTAACAATATGCTATGCCTTCATCAGACAAAATACAATATAAACAGTTTTATAGATAAATATATTCGACATACCGTAATAAACAGCAACTTCATTTGAAGAGGTTTACTCTAGCAGTGAAAATACAGAGAGAAAGAAAGAGAGAAAGAAAAGAGGGAAAAACGAAAGAAAGAAAGACAAAACGAAGAGAAGGAAGAAAAAGAAGAAAAAGAAAAAGAAGAAATGCATGGAACAAAATAGAGAGATGGAAAAATAGATAAAGTGAAGAGCTTCATGTAAAGAGACAGAAAGATATATATATATAGAGAGAGAGAGGAAATAGAGATAGATACATATATATATAGAAAATTAGGTAGTGGGAGGTCATTTTCATTTTGAGTAAGTGTATCAATGATACATTTATTTATTTATTTATTTATTTATTTATTTATTTAGCTCAAGTATTAATGTAAGGGAGATATATAGAGAGATATAGAGAGATATAGAGAGAGAAAAAAATTTTAAAATATCCAGACATATTCGAGGCGTAGAAAACCCTATGTTTTAATGTATTAGTATTTATATATTTATAAAACTTACACTACACTGTAAATATCAGTATTCCTGAATGAAACAAGTATTCACAATGTGTGAAAATTCATTATCTTATGTTTAGTTTTAAAAATTCATATGTCTATGTGACAGCTACAAATCTCAATTTGAATCCAACTGATTCACTCCGCAAACTCTAAGTTATCGGAAAACATTCTCAATGTGGTATAAAAATTTGAGCGTATTATTATTCTTGCGATTACTCTACAAGATTATCTATCAAGCAGAAATAGAGAGCAGATTTCAATATACTAATCGAAAATATATATTATATTATAAACATAATAATAAGTAAAAATATAGAATAGAAAACTAAAAAAATATTACGAAAGAATATTACATAATAAAAATATTGCATATTAAAAATACTACGTATTAAAAAATATTACGTATTAAAGATTTACATATAAAAATTTACATATAAAAATATACATATAAAAATTTACATATAAAAATTTACATATAAAAATATATAAAAATATTAAAAAAATAAATAAAATAAAAATAAAAATATTATAGAATACTACAATACTAAAAGAATAAAAGTAAAAATAAAAATAAAAAATAAAAATAAAAATAAAAATGAAAATAAAAATAAAAATAAACCACAAAAAAACAACCCTTCAAAGTTAATTGACAATATATTGCCACGTTCACTACAAGACAAAGCCAAAAATTATCTATCAAATCACATCTAGCAAAGAATATCGTAAAAAAGATTATGATGTCCAATTATGTCTACATATGTTCCTATGTTTAATATAGAAGTTTATCTAGTGTAAGGTTAATTCAAAAAATTTGGAGCATCGGCTTTTAGGGTAGCTTAATTTTTCATGAGGAATGTTTAGATAAAAATAAAAATAAATAAAATAAAATAAACAATAAAAAGAGTAAAACGAGGGAATCAAAGATTTAGGAATCAAAAGATTTATCGGCTAGTTCTCATATAAATATAAATCAAACTAAATATATTTAATCAAACTAAATATATTTAAATTTAAATTTATATTTAAACGTTGAGTTTAATCTATGTTTGCAACAACTGAATAAATTTGTCCGTAGGTTAAGGGAGTTTTTAGATTTTAGTATAAAGAATATCTCCTCTGCACAGAGGTCACATGTCTCAGAGGATGAATTAAAAGGAATCCCTCTTGAGACTATATTCCAAGCCGTCGAATATCTAACGTTATCTAGCTTAAGTTGCCAGAGTACCCCTGATAGTGCCGTTGAAGATTTTTTATTTGGGTCTGTGAAAGAATTCTTGTGGTTATTATAGCGAAGTTTAAATTCCGTCGATGTGGAACCGACGTAGTTAAAAGAATTAGAGTCAGTATTAACATTACAATTGTATACTATATTTTTAACTAAGCAGTTGTTATTTAACGGACATTTAGATCTATCTCTACAGTTACATTTGTTAACTTGTATATTATTTATGCTATTATCAGTAGGTTTTAAGTTCCTATTATTTATTCTATTAATATTTTGTGCTAAATTTTTGGTGGATGAGTAGGTTAATTTAATTGTATGCCTATTGAAGATTGAGTGATACCTATGTGTTCTAGGGAAGCGATTATCAAGAGCTTTGAAAAATAATTTAGCGATGTGGGTTTTAATGTTTAGTGAGAAAGGGGGGCAAACCAAATTATGTTCCTAGTTCTATTTCTTTTTTGTCCTTTGGAATTATTGTAATGCTTTCTATTATAGTTGTTAATGTTGTTGCCGTAATTAAAAAAGTTGTTACTTTGTTTAGTTTGTCTATCATTATCTATGTATACAATCTTATCAGCATACCCTGCCCTAGCTAGTGCATCATTATAGTATTGGGCCTTTTCGTCAAAAATCTTTCTATTCGACGAGATCCTAGAGATACGTTTTTGGACTGAGTTTACTATAGTGTTTTTGACAGATCTGGGGTGGTTAGAGTTAAAGTTGACATAGTTTAAGTTTTCATTCAACTTGTGAAAAGGATAGTGGAGACATGTGTTGAGATTTAATGTTATATCTAGGAAATTGACTATTCTATGGTTGTTCTCAATTTCTATTTTAAGGTTAAAGTAATTAAAAAATTTTGTAATTTGTTTACATTTTCTATTTAGTTCAGGGTTATTAATATTAATAAGTAAAAGCATGTCATCCCTATATAAACCTCCGGTAGTACCAGGTATTTTCCTATGTAGCGACTTGATTAAAAATAAGCCCACAAGGTCAGTTACCTGAGCTGAGTCGGAAGATCCCATTGTTATGTCAAAATTGCTATCTCTATCTGCTCTAGTCTATAATATGTCATTAAATTCTATCAGAGTTTTCCTAGCCGATAATATAATATGCATTTCTTTGCTAGTTAGGTCCGTATGTTTGAATGCGTAATTTAGTGCCCTATTTAGTAGACTAGGGGTAATAGAAGAATAATAGTTAGCTATATCAAGTTGAATAAACCTATTATTATTGTCATATTTAATTTGCCTAAACCACTCAACAACCTCTCCAGTTCCCTTCCACAAGCTCAGGTTAGATACACAATCCAAGTTCTTAATTTGCAGTATCACCCTGTCAAGAATGCTTTTACTTAATTTTCCCAGGTCCGATTTTGAAGGTGCGATCAATCTCACTGGCAGGTCATTTTCAAAATTGCTCTTGTGGTCCTTCATATTGATCTTCGGTTTCCTGGGCACGAAAGGTTGTGTTCTGTTCTCAATTTCCAACTCATGCATTATACAAGATGCTTCAACATTCATTTTCTCAAGTTCGGCCTTATCTGCTACCTTGTATTTTTTCCTCAGCTCTTTCAGTATGAGGCCATTATACATGTCTTTCCGCACTCCATAGAGGTTGTTGGTCTTGTCAGATTTCACCAAGATCTTCTCAGTTTTCTCTAAGCTCTCAATGTTATTCTTAATGCCTTTCAGATATTCCTGGCCTTTAAAGTTTCTCTTGAATTTGACCCCTTGTATGATAGAAATTATATCGTTTTCAAAGTCAGATAAAAGTTTGTTAGGGGGTGGATTTCTTTTAGATTTGAAAACTTTGTTTAAGTCCGAGATATTTTCGTCTGCATTAGATTTATCAAAGTGGAATGCACGCCACCTGATTCTCCTTATAAAAGAGTCAGATTTATCTATTAGTTGTTTTACAAAGTCTTTGTTGCTAGGTAGAGGTATGTCTTTTAGAGAGGAAGTAATCTTAAAGAATTCCATTTTTCAGTTATAATATAAAGCGCTCAACAGTATTGGAGCAAGATACATGTAAAGTTATATTTAAAATTGTTGGGTTACAACTAGTAAATATTTATAACTGATATAAAAGCACTCAACAAATATTTGGAGTATATTTACAATATTAAATAAATGGAAAACTATATTTATAAAACCATATTTATTTCATTATATATATTTCGGGGATATCATATTAACAATATGCTATGCCTTCATCAGACAAAATACAATATAAACAGTTTTATAGATAAATATATTCGACATACCGTAATAAACAGCAACTTCATTTGAAGAGGTTTACTCTAGCAGTGAAAATACAGAGAGAAAGAAAGAGAGAAAGAAAAGAGGGAAAAACGAAAGAAAGAAAGACAAAACGAAGAGAAGGAAGAAAAAGAAGAAAAAGAAAAAGAAGAAATGCATGGAACAAAATAGAGAGATGGAAAAATAGATAAAGTGAAGAGCTTCATGTAAAGAGACAGAAAGATATATATATATAGAGAGAGAGAGGAAATAGAGATAGATACATATATATATAGAAAATTAGGTAGTGGGAGGTCATTTTGAGTAAGTGTATCAATGATACATTTATTTATTTATTTATTTATTTATTTATTTATTTAGCTCAAGTATTAATGTAAGGGAGATATATAGAGAGATATAGAGAGATATAGAGAGAGAAAAAAAATTTAAAAATATCCAGACATATTCGAGGCGTATTAGTATTTATATATTTATAAAACTTACACTACACTGTAAATATCAGTATTCCTGAATGAAACAAGTATTCACAATGTGTGAAAATTCATTATCTTATGTTTAGTTTTAAAAATTCATATGTCTATGTGACAGCTACAAATCTCAATTTGAATCCAACTGATTCACTCCGCAAACTCTAAGTTATCGGAAAACATTCTCAATGTGGTATAAAAATTTGAGCGTATTATTATTCTTGCGATTACTCTACAAGATTATCTATCAAGCAGAAATAGAGAGCAGATTTCAATATACTAATCGAAAATATATATTATATTATAAACATAATAATAAGTAAAAATATAGAATAGAAAACTAAAAAAATATTACGAAAGAATATTACATAATAAAAATATTGCATATTAAAAATACTACGTATTTAAAAATATTACGTATTAAAGATTTACATATAAAAATTTACATATAAAAATATACATATAAAAATTTACATATAAAAATTTACATATAAAAATATATAAAAATATTTTTTAATTATTTTAACCTTAAAATAGAAATTGTGAACAACCATAGAATAGTCAATTTCCTAGATATAACATTAAATCTCAACACATGTCTCCACTATCCTTTTCACAAGTTGAATGAAAACTTAAACTATGTCAACTTTAACTCTAACCACCCCAGATCTGTCAAAAACACTATAGTAAACTCAGTCCAAAAACGTATCTCTAGGATCTCGTCGAATAGAAAGATTTTTGACGAAAAGGCCCAATACTATAATGATGCACTAGCTAGGGCAGGGTATGCTGATAAGATTGTATACATAGATAATGATAGACAAACTAAACAAAGTAACAACTTTTTTAATTACGGCAACAACATTAACAACTATAATAGAAAGCATTACAATAATTCCAAAGGACAAAAAAGAAATAGAACTAGGAACATAATTTGGTTTTCCCCCCCTTTCTCACTAAACATTAAAACCCACATCGCTAAATTATTTTTCAAAGCTCTTGATAATCGCTTCCCTAGAACACATAGGTATCACTCAATCTTCAATAGGCATACAATTAAATTAACCTACTCATCCACCAAAAATTTAGCACAAAATATTAATAGAATAAATAATAGGAACTTAAAACCTACTGATAATAGCATAAATAATATACAAGTTAACAAATGTAACTGTAGAGATAGATCTAAATGTCCGTTAAATAACAACTGCTTAGTTAAAAATATAGTATACAATTGTAATGTTAATACTGACTCTAATTCTTTTAACTACGTCGGTTCCACATCGACGGAATTTAAACTTCGCTATAATAACCACAAGAATTCTTTCACAGACCCAAATAAAAAATCTTCAACGGCACTATCAGGGGTACTCTGGCAACTTAAGCTAGATAACGTTAGATATTCGACGGCTTGGAATATAGTCTCAAGAGGGATTCCTTTTAATTCATCCTCTGAGACATGTGACCTCTGTGCAGAGGAGATATTCTTTATACTAAAATCTAAAAACTCCCTTAACCTACGGACAAATTTATTCAGTTGTTGCAAACATAGATTAAACTCAACGTTTAAATATAAATTTAAATTTAAATATATTTAGTTTGATTAAATATATTTAGTTTGATTTATATTTATATGAGAACTAGCCGATAAATCTTTTGATTCCTAAATCTTTGATTCCCTCGTTTTACTCTTTTTATTGTTTATTTTATTTTATTTATTTTTATTTTTATCTAAACATTCCTCATGAAAAATTAAGCTACCCTAAAAGCCGATGCTCCAAATTTTTTGAATTAACCTTACACTAGATAAACTTCTATATTAAACATAGGAACATATGTAGACATAATTGGACATCATAATCTTTTTTACGATATTCTTTGCTAGATGTGATTTGATAGATAATTTTTGGCTTTGTCTTGTAGTGAACGTGGCAATATATTGTCAATTAACTTTGAAGGGTTGTTTTTTTGTGGTTTATTTTTATTTTTATTTTCATTTTTATTTTTATTTTTATTTTTTATTTTTATTTTTACTTTTATTCTTTTAGTATTGTAGTATTCTATAATATTTTTATTTTTATTTTATTTATTTTTTTAATATTTTTATATATTTTTATATGTAAATTTTTATATGTAAATTTTTATATGTATATTTTTATATGTAAATTTTTATATGTAAATCTTTAATACGTAATATTTTTTAATACGTAGTATTTTTAATATGCAATATTTTTATTATGTAATATTCTTTCGTAATATTTTTTTAGTTTTCTATTCTATATTTTTACTTATTATTATGTTTATAATATAATATATATTTTCGATTAGTATATTGAAATCTGCTCTCTATTTCTGCTTGATAGATAATCTTGTAGAGTAATCGCAAGAATAATAATACGCTCAAATTTTTATACCACATTGAGAATGTTTTCCGATAACTTAGAGTTTGCGGAGTGAATCAGTTGGATTCAAATTGAGATTTGTAGCTGTCACATAGACATATGAATTTTTAAAACTAAACATAAGATAATGAATTTTCACACATTGTGAATACTTGTTTCATTCAGGAATACTGATATTTACAGTGTAGTGTAAGTTTTATAAATATATAAATACTAATACATTAAAACATAGGGTTTTCTACGCCTCGAATATGTCTGGATATTTTAAAATTTTTTTCTCTCTATATATCTCTCTATATCTCTCTATATATCTCCCTTACATTAATACTTGAGCTAAATAAATAAATAAATAAATAAATAAATAAATAAATGTATCATTGATACACTTACTCAAAATGACCTCCCACTACCTAATTTTCTATATATATATGTATCTATCTCTATTTCCTCTCTCTCTCTATATATATATATCTTTCTGTCTCTTTACATGAAGCTCTTCACTTTATCTATTTTTCCATCTCTCTATTTTGTTCCATGCATTTCTTCTTTTTCTTTTTCTTCTTTTTCTTCCTTCTCTTCGTTTTGTCTTTCTTTCTTTCGTTTTTCCCTCTTTTCTTTCTCTCTTTCTTTCTCTCTGTATTTTCACTGCTAGAGTAAACCTCTTCAAATGAAGTTGATGTTTATTACGGTATGTCGAATATATTTATCTATAAAACTGTTTATATTGTATTTTGTCTGTTGAAGGCATAGCATATTGTTAATATAATATCCCCGAAATATATATAATGAAATAAATATGGTTTTATAAATATAGTTTTCCATTTATTTAATATTGTATATATATATATATATATATAATTATATATATATAAGTATGTACACGTACATACATATATGTATACAGACGTACAGTAGTATGTATATATATATACATACATGCACACATATATATATGTACGTATGGATTCACCGAACATTTATTATAATGCTCGGTGTGTTTGTAAACAAACATCCCGTATTAAGCCGTAGTGTCCAGCAACCATCGTTGCTCGTTTGTTCAACACTGACAAAGGAACGCTGTACTAGTTTCAAGCTTATTAGCTATCGTCAGCAACGTATACCTTCCTGCCAGATTGTTGAACGCATATACTTACCTTTCCGTATACATATATGTATGTACGTGTACATATTTATATTTAAGTAACAGCCGTACTAAGAGTGGGAAATGAAATTTCGTTTCATTTTTTCCGTTTATATATATTTATTTGGTTCCTTTACCGGTTTCGCAGTTCTTCTGCTTTTCAAAAGTAGAGTTGAGATGGAGGGTCGGTCGTTTTTCTCACATCTCTCTCTCTCTCTCTCTCTCTCTCTATATATATATATATATATATATATATATATATATATATATATATATATATATATATCATTCATTTGATTTATTGATTTATTGATATTTTATCTGAGTGTCCCGAATCTTCCAGATCGCAATTTTTCGGTTGTATGGTTGATTATAGACTTGTTCTATGTGTGACGGTATTTTAACGATAGTTATAACTCTGATTTATCTGAATTATTGAGCCCTCTGCCACTCAATTCGAATTTTGTTTATCGTGAACTCGTGCGCCGATTTTTCGATACTCGATTATTCTACTATAAATATATGTGTATATATATATATATATATATATATATATATATATATATATATATATATATATATATATATATATATATATATATATATATATATATATATATATAGTGACGAAACATAAGTCAATTACATGAACTCATAATCCTTTATTTACTGCTATATATATTTCGATGATAGCCATTGAATGGCTATGACCTCATCAGGCAGTTAGTCAGTTCTTAGATATGCCAGCTCTGTGTTTATAGTGTTGATGGTATCAGAGCCTTGGGACATATGAGCTTGTTAGGAATAATTTAATGTTGTCAGCAGGAATAGTCTTAATTCTCATTGGTCAGTTTGTAGATGCTAGTAGGGTTGGTATTTGACCTCAAAGAGGCAGGTGGTGTTGTAAAGTTCAAACCGTCAGGTTTATATATATATATATATGTATATATATATATGTATATATATATATGTATATATATATGTATATATATATATATATGTATATATATATGTATATATAACTTTGATAACTTTGATAGGTTTCGGCCAGTATTGGCCCAGGCCATGTCTAACTTAATAGCACCACCTGGCGAAGTCTTACAAATTAGTGTTTGCGCACCATGGCCCACTCGAGCAGAGAGTTAATGTTTACGGAGGTATATCCGGGTGCAGGAGGCTTATCCGAGATTTCTTGAAGGAATTTATCCAAAGACTTCTTGAACTTGATGGGGTCTGTCTCTGCTTTGATATGTTTTGGTGTAATGTTAAAGGGTGCAGGGCCAATTGAGGTGAAATAATTGTGCCGTATTCTTGTTATGTGATGCGAGTGAGATTTTTCTTGTGGGCGGATAGCACGGGGCCCAAGCCTTGGGTGTACACTAAAGGTGATGCCAACATCATTTGGGCAAAGCTGATGGAATATGTTCCACATCATACAGATAATGTAGCGCTCACGGCGACGTAGGAGAGAATAAAGTTTGAGCTTTTCTAATCGACTCCAATAGTCAAGGCCTGTCATGCCATCTATCTTTTTTGTAATTGACCTTTGGAGTGCTTCAACTTTCATGATACTTTGTTTCGTGTGGGGTGACCACAGTGGACAACAGTATTCAAGGTGGGGGCGGGAAAAAGTGGAGAAGAGAAGGATAACAGTGTGAATATCTCTCGACTAGAAAGTTCTAAGAATCCAGGAACACATTTTGCGGGCCATATCAACTTTGCTGTTTATATGAGTGGCCAAGCTTATATTGTTGTCCACAATTACTCCCAGGTCTCTGATGTTATTGAATGCCACTAGAGTTTGACCCGAAGGAAGAGAGTATGGTAGTTTCAGGGCATCGTTTTTTCCAAAGTGGATTAATTCAAATTTATCCTCATTCAACAGCATATTATTCATTTCTGCCCATTGGATAACAGCCAGTAGATCTGAGTGAAGGCAAGTTCGGTCACCCACCTCATTGATGACCCTTTGGAGCTTGGAATCATCTGCGAAGATTCTGATGTTGTTGTGCTTAATGATGTCAGTAATGTCATTAATGTAGATGATGAAAAGAAGTGGGCCAAACACAGTGCTTTGTGGGACGCCACTGCTGACTTTGGCAGGGCTTGATTTTACTCCTTCGATAACAACATGCAGGATTCTGCCTGTCAGGAAACATTTGATCCACTGTAGTAACCTTCCAGAGACACCAACATTGGATAGTTTTATCAGTAGATCAACCCTGTCGAAGGTCTTGCTGAAGTCAAGGTAGATGACATCAGTGTTGGAGCCCTCTCCCAAGGCTCTCAAAACATCGTCAAAGTGATGCAGGAGCTGCGTTAGGGGGGTCTCTTCCATTACGGTACCCATGTTGGTTGGAGTTCAGCAGGCCGTTGCTTTCAAGAAACTGGGTTATTCGTGATCTCACCACCCTCTCAAATGCCTTGATAATATGAGAGGTGAGTGAGATCGGACGGTAGTTCACTGCAAGGGACTTATTTCCCTTTTTGAAGACTGGGACAGACAGTTTTCAGGAATATAGCCAGTGTCCAGTGAGTTCCTCAAAAGGAGATGCAAGTTGGTGTCGACACACCTTCAGGACACAAGCAGGGAACCTGTCAGGGCCTACTGCTGAATTGTGTTTAATTTCGTTTATTGCCGCTAAGACATCAGGGGCGCCAAACGTTATGTCTGATATAGTGTGTTGGGGTTTAACATCATTTATACGGCCCAGATCAGCCATATCAGGATGGTTGTAAACAGAGCCCATGGTTTTGGCATTGTCCTGGAGTGTGCCATTTTCCTCAACTAGGGGGCCAACAGTGGAGACGGTGACCTTGTATTTTTTAGCAAATGAAAAGAACACTTTGGGGTTGAATTTGATTTTCTCAATGGCCTACCTCTCTTCAGCTATTCTCTGGTTATTGATGATGGTCATCATGCATTGCTGGAGGTAATTTTTTTTTTACTCAAGCAGGGTGATAGCCATTGAATGTGTGTGTTGCTGTTGGCAGTATTTTAGTGTGTTAATTTTTTTGTTTGTTCTTTTTATTTTTCTGATAATTGTTTTTCTGTTTTGGGGGATACTGCACTTGGTTTTGTTCACAGGTTTTGGTGGGGTGTGTTTTGTACATATATGTGTGACAGTGTCTACAAAGATCTGCCAAGATATTTTGATGTTGGTGGAAGTGAATGCGTGTATAAAAGACCAGTCGACATGTGATAGTTCGTTCATAATTGCATCCTAGTTGGCATTGTAGAGATCCATGTTATCAAATGGGTGGGCTGGAAAGAGAACCTGGGATTAGTTTTCGGCTGGTGGAATCTCAGGTTACAAAGAACCATGTCATGGTTTGAGAGAAGGGTGTTTTCCACTGTAATATTATGTATAGTGTTAGTGTGGTTACTAAACACTAGATCCAGAATG
Source organism: Eledone cirrhosa (assembly GCA_964016885.1). NCBI lineage: Eukaryota > Metazoa > Mollusca > Cephalopoda > Octopoda > Eledonidae > Eledone > Eledone cirrhosa. Next base: position 23,932,768 of record OZ024753.1, on the reverse strand, counting down.
TTCTTCCGATGCCTCTTTGGGGCAAGGACAAGTTGGGACAAGAACAACTCATTCATGCAGTCAAGAAGTGACTCGACAGCCTCTTTGTGAGTGGTTGAGGCTGTGGAGTCTGGTTTCAAACTACATGTAGACCAATCGACACAGGGTAGATCAAATGTATGTTGCTGGAATGGCACTGTTTAATAAAGCATTTAATACTGTTGAGGCACTCTTTGAAGCAGATTATGGGTGTTTGTGGTGGACTATAGAACCCAACTAATGTCAGGTCATTGGCTTTATTGCGCATAGTGACTGATTCACAGTATCCATTAGAGAATGTTGTGTTGCCATCTGCCGTAAAGGAATCATGCAGGAAAATGGCAGTTCCACCCTTCCTTCTGCCAACGCGATCCGCACGGGTGGTTGTGAAATTCCTCACTCTTAATTCTGCCTCCAAGTGTGAGTTGTCAAGGTGGGTGTCAATAAGAATGAAGAATGTGATATGAAATATATATGTATATATATATGTATATATATATATATATATATATATATATATATGTATATATATATATATATATATATATATATATATATATATATATATATATATATATATATATATATATATATATATATATATATATGTATATATATATATATATATATATATATGTATATATATGTATATATATATGTATATATATGTATATATATATGTATATATATATATATGTATATATATATGTATATATATATATATGTATATATATGTGTATATATATATATATATATATATATATATATATATATATATATATATATATACATATATATATATATATGTACATATATATATATATATGTACATATATACATACATATATATATACATATATATATACATATATATATACATATATATATATATATATATATATATATACATATATATATATATACATATATATATATATACATATATATATATATATACATATATCTATATACATATATATATATATATACATATATACATATATATTTCACATCTCCTTTTCCATCCATTTCACATCCCCTTCTTCATTCTTACTGAGACCCACCTTGACAAATGCCACTTGGAGGCCGAAGTAAGAGTGAGAAATTCCACAACCATCCGTGCGTATCGTGTTGCTAATAGCTTTCTCCGTTTATATATTAATATATATATATATTATATATATACACTCACATTAAAGGACACACATTATATGAATTATACACACTCACATTAAAGTACATACACATTATATGAATTATATACACTCACATTAAAGGACATACATATTATATGAATTATATACACTCACATTAAAGGACATACACATTATATGAATTATATACAATCACATTAAAGGACAGACACACTATATGAATTATATACACTCACATTAAAGGACATACATATTATATGAATTATATACACTCACATTAAAGGGGACACACATTATATGAATTATATACACTCACATTAAAGGACAGACACATTATGTGAATTATATACACTCACATTAAAGGACACACAAATTATATGAATTATATACACTCACATTAAAAGACATACACATTATATGAATTATATACACTCACATTAAAGGACACACACATTATATGAATCACTAGATTGTAATTATTATTAAGTTCATACGTGCAAGGAGAGAGAACAGGCCTTAATATTTATTATTTAATTAATATCCAATTAATTAAAATACCTGGTCCTGTATTGATAACTAAAATCTGTGCCAGAAGAAATAATTACTCTTCAATTATGCTTCTGGCGTATTTTAAGACGAGACATATTAAAATTATATTGCTCAACAACAGAATATGACCATTTGATTAAATTTCCTTTATGGTTATATATAGTCGGCGAATTGGCAGGACCATTTGAAAGTCGGATAGAATGCTTTGCTGTATTCCTTCCGGCTCTCTGCTCTCTGAATTCAAACCTCGCCGAGATCAACATTGCCTTTCATCCTTTCGAGGTCGATAAAAAACATTTCAATCTAGTAATGGAGTCGATTCTTCCTCTACGTCTCTTTCTATCCTTCAGTAGAAGAAATTTGCTGTTTTCGGACCTGGAGAGGCGATGAGCTCCGCTAGGTTTTTTTAAATGTCCAAGAAAGCCATAGGTCAAAGCTTGTAGAATTCTGTCCCAGGTTCCCTACATGAAACATGAAACCAGAGAAGTTCTACTAGAATACCAATCTTACGAATCCCACAAAATTGATTTTGTAAAATTAATCCAATGTCCCGTTTAACACAAATGTGACACTGAAATGATTTCACCAAAGTCTATTTTATTACAAAGTGTCAAGCCAGGTCTTCGTTTTCAACATAACTATTCCATTTTCACATAAATATCTGAGAACACGAAATGAGGATATATATGAAGCTGATCCAAACTAAAGCAGGAAATGCTTACGACCTGCCTCTACTTTTCTACTTACAGAATATGCTTTAAAAAGATAAATAATTTGATCTGTTAAAGATCCTTCGCAATGTTGTTTTTATTCGCTAAATTCTACAAAATTCCCACAATTTCGTATATATTTTCATTTATATTTAGAAATAGGGAGTTCCATGGTCATGAGCAAAGCTGGTCATCTTCTGTCAAAGTCATTAAAATAAATAAAAATTGCTCCGACGGTATTTGGGTTCTTAACGAAATTAGTATTAAGTTTTCAGGGATTTTTTCCATATATAGTTTAGCTGGGTCATATCTTCTAAGTAATATATGTTACTATATTGATAATTAATATTCTTTCCTCTCTTATCTTCCTTTAATGGCAATAGTCATAGGAGAAAAATAAATCATTTGATCAATATAGCATATATTCTTATAAAATTGAAAACATTATTAATTTTAAAGACGCCACTGTTTCCAAAGAAAGTTATTTTACGTCTTTCACACGAAGAAGATAATATTATGTGTCATGGAAGAAAAAGATTTTAAAAGAAATGTAAAAGTCAAATAAATTCTGAAAGAGATGGGACTTGATTTAATTTGAATCTAATTTCAATAAATATATGTTGGCAAATATACACTGGCACATTATATATATATATATATATATATATATACATTTAATTTCGTTTCGTTATTTGTTTTTATATATATATATATATATATATATATATATATATATATATATATATATAGGAACAAGTATGACCCCGACGGCAGAGCTCAATCCGTTTCGACGGCTATTTCTGGACTAAGTAAGAATGTTTAGCCTGGTAAATAAATAGCCAAACTTATCAAGAGGTACTTCCTTATATGGGAAGATAGAAATTGTCAAGCGGATTGGTTAAAATTTGTTATAAAGACAAATAAATCTATCATGGCATTTGGTGGGAGGTAGGGGTGACGGAACTTGCCGGTAGAACAAAGAGGGAGTGAAGAAGGCCAGTCAGGCGTTGAAAGTGAAACCTATACAGCAGATTCTAAGAATAAAGTATGAAAAGTCGAAAAAATGTACTGGAGAAAAGGAGGAGGGGAGTTGAAAGAATAGGTAAGTCGAAAGGGAGTAAAAACAAAAACAGTAGAGTCTAACAACAGCTGCTATAAGTAGGGATTTCTAAGCTCTAGAAAAGTATAATAGGTAGAGAATGGGAAAATACTAAGTAAGACATTGTAGTTGGTAGTGAAAACATTTTTAAAGCATTTTTAACACAGCTGCTATAAATAGTAAAGCGTAATCAGGCAATGCTATCTTACAATTACAGGTTAATAAGTTGAGAAGAAAAATATTACTAAATAAGAAATTTAGAGATTGTAGAAATGGAGTGGTAACAAAAAAGAAGAAATTACAGGGGTCTAACACGAGTGAGTTAGTCGGCCGGGCGTACCGAAAACGATAAATGGAAAAAATGAAATTTCATTTCTCACTCTTAGTACAGCTGATACTTAAATATAAGTATGTATACGTACATACATATACGTATACAGACGTACAGTAGTATGTATATACATACATACATGCACACATATATATCATTTTCGGTACGCCTGGCCGACTAACTCACTCGATATGCAAATTAGGCTGTTCAGCCGTTAATATGCATCAGGAAAGTATATACATTCAAACGTTCAATCGACTGACAGGAAGGTATACGGTGCTGATGACAGCTAATAAGCTAGAAACTAGTTCATCGTTCTTTTGTCAGTGTTGAACAAAAGGGCAACGATGGTTGCCGAAGACTGTACGGCTTAATTCAGGCTGTTTGTTTACAAACAAAGCGAACATTATAATAAATGTTATGTAAACCCATACGTACATGTATATATGTGTGCATGTATGTATATACATACTACTGTACGTCTGTATGCATACATATATATATATATATATATATATATATATATATATATATATATATATATATATATATATATATATATATATATATATATATATAGATATAGATATATATATATATATATCCAGCCCGCCTGCTTTGCCGTTCCGCAAGTCGCTGATCGCATCTCTCGTCTGCTGTTTGGTAATTTGGTACTCACAGACCTTGAGTACCAACAATACCTGGAGGAAGTCGATCACTTAACATATTTCGGCAGCATCCTGGCAAGCAATGGTGACGCAGAGTTCGACATTAACTGTCGGATCGGCAAGGGAGCCGCTGTTTTCCAGCGGTTGCACCTAGTCTGGTCGTCTTCATGCATTAGCACCTGGACCAAGGCTGCTCCTTTACAAGAACATCGTGCTGACGACAGTGCTTTACGCGAGCGAAACCTGGAAGAGCACGGGGCAAAGACAGAGAGACGACTGACCACTTTCCAGCAGTGGTGTCTGCGAATGATCTTTCGTGTTGCCTGGTGAGACTGAGTGCGAAATGAAGAAATCCTGCAGAGAGCCGAGTCGTGGACGTTACAGAGGATGGTCGCGGAGCTCCGATGCCACCTAGCTGGCCATATTCTGCGCCTACCTGACGAACGACACTCAAAAACAGCGATGAGCTGGACTCCACCTGGCGGCAAACAGGAGCGGGACGCGCCAGACTCACCTGGCGACGAACGTTCCGAAAAAACCTGATGGCAGCCAACATCTCTTGGCACGGACGCGAAAAAGCCGCTGCTGATCGTAACCGTTGGTGAGTATTTACTGAACGATGCGCCCAATGGCGCGGAAGAACCTAAGTTTAAGATATATACATATATATATATATATATCCAGGGAGTGTAACGCGGAGTTACTGTAGGTTCACCCGGGTGACCACTCGATGTTTAGGTCCCCATCGGTATTGAGGTGTAGAGCTAGACAGAGTGTAGTAAAATAATAGAAGGACGAATGGTTACTCCTTCATTACGTTTATTGGTTGGTGACGAGCCTTTCGCTACTTATCACACACAAGGTTCGATCTGTATTGATATATATATATATATATATATATATATATTAGGAAGTGAAGTTTTTTTTACAAAATGAAAAATAACCGAGGTGTCCTACACGTGTGAAAGTATAAGGAAAAAAGATGAAATCGAAAATGCAACTGGAGTCTTTTTTTTTTTAAATATATATTTATATGGTTCCTTTACCGGTTTCGCAGTTATTCTGCTTTTCAAAAGTAGAGTTGAGATGGAGGGTCTGTGGTTTTTCTCACAGACCCTCCATCTCAACTTTACTTTTGAAAAGCAGAAGAACTGCGAAACCGGCAAATGAACCAAATAAATATATATTTAAAAAATAAAAGACTCCAGTTGCATTTTTGATTTCATCATTTTTGTTATATAGTTTTTGTTATATAGTTCTACAACAGTTAGTTTACCATTACCGAGAGCAAGATAGACTTTGCTTCTAATACCAGTTGTAGATTACTGAACAGTTGTAGATTACACGTACGGAGATGGGGCTAGTCAGTAAGGCTATACCTAGGAACATAGTTAAGACTATTAGGACTAAGTCCAGCATGTCCCAGTGGGAGAACAGTGATTCTGTCATTAAGTGGTTTAACTCTTTCAGCCCCCAAAAGGCGAAGTTCACTCAGTTCGACATTGTGGATTTTTACCCATCGATTTCAGAGAGCCTGTTGAACAAAGCGATGGACTTTGCCACCACTTACACTGCCGTCAATTATTTGACAGGGTGATCATTCCACATTGCTGGAAAACCCTCCTCTTCAACAACGGCGTAGCCTGGACAAAGAAGCCAACTACTTCAGAACTATTCGACGTCTGAATGGGATCATTCGATAGTGCTGACGTATGCCACTTGGTTGGCTTATTTATTTTAGATAGGTTACGTACTAGTGATGTACTGATGACACTACTTTACATAAATCCATGAAATAGAAGCCGCAGAGACTTAGTATTAGTTCAAGTGTATAAGATCATTTGACACCATCTTCTACAGGAATTGTTTCCACTAACATTGACTCATGCTTATATTTTAATGTTATATAATTGAATTGCCAGAAAATGAGCTTTATAATTACATTTGCAAAGTAGGAGGTCGGCAGAAAGTTGAATAGGCAGTCTATGAATGAGTGAAATCTACAATGTATTAATTTCAACTCTTCTCATTAATAACTGCATTGTTTTTTAACCAGGGACTATGATGGAAAATGAACCTCAATTGAAATATTCCATGAGAGTATCTTGGTCAGCTTATGAACTTTGCAGTAAACCCTCGTACTTTTGACACGAATGCGAGGCTTTATTCACAACATAAACTTTGATTTTTTTCTGAGAACTTGTGTGTAGTTTGTTAATAAAGAAGGTTCAAAAGTTATAAAAGCTAGTGTCACAGCAAGTCTAAATTAGGCTCCTTCAACCTAGTTACCAGTTTTACCTAAATTCTGCCGATCTGTTCGGCCAGGGATATAAACAATGTTAAAAATAAAACAAACAACCGTAAAAACCTGACGTTTTACAAATGAAATTCGATTATATATTTATTTCACTATTGTAAACGCAGCAAACTATTGATTTACCCTTTGGAAAACCTTTAATCAAAGCTGCATCCGTTAACACATTGCTATCTAAAATATATGAATTAAAAGGTTTGCTCGATCATAGTCAGTCTCGAGGTTAAACAACAAAACACCATTTATACAAACAACGAAGATATATAACTATCAATGTCCCTCCAGTTTCATTTGCCAATCG
>OZ024753.1:23898124-23923124 GCA_964016885.1 Eledone cirrhosa | reverse complement strand
ATCGTTCTCATTAAACCAGTCCTGATGTTTTCTCTGCACCAATCCCAGAACACGCCTGCCTACATCATAAACCGACTTTTTAAGGGTCGGCCAATCCTCAACAAGATCTGCAACCTGCATCTCTTCTTGCAATGTCCTCTTCACATTTTTATCCTTAAGACGAGCAGCATTCAATCTTTTGGGCAGGGAAACATCAGGAGCCCGGATTTTACGTTTAGTGATTAGTTTCACTTTTGCGCGTACCAGTGTTGGTCCGTCCAGAACTCAGCTCCACGAAGAGCACGAACACTCTGCACATCCTGTCTGTCACGCATCCTGACTAGGACGTAGTCCAAAAGATGCCATTCCTTAGATGCAGGATGCATCCATGTGGTCTTAAATTTGTTCTTTTGTTGGAACATGGTGTTGGTAACACACAGATCCAGCTCCTCACACATCTGCAGCAGGGGCATACCATTGTTGTTACACTTTCCCACCCCATGCCTTCCGATTACATTCCATGTGTTTAAATCCCTACCCACTCTAGCATTAAAGTTACCAAGCACGATGACTTTATCGGCCTGAGGGATATTTCTTAAAACACCTTTCAAGGCACGGTAAAAGGACACTTTTTCCTCATCGACAGAATCCATAGTTGGAGCATACATACTCACCAGGGTCGCATATCTTCCTTTGTCGAGCGGAATTCTCATGGATATAAGACGCTCACTAATCCCTACCGGGAATTCTTCTAATTTATTCACAAGAACAGTCTTAACAGCAAATGCTACCCCAGCCTCTCTTCTGGTTCCTTCATCTCTTCCTTTCCAGAAGAATGTATATTCTCCACAAAATTCCGTAAGATGACCATCTCCAGCTAACCTCGTCTCAGATAAAGTCACGATGTCAAGATCGTAATGTCGAAGCTCCTTTGCAACAGGAGCGGTCCTTCGTTCGGGACGCTCCAAGGAATCCCGATCAAGCAGCGTCAGTACGTTCCAGCAGCCAAGACTAAATGCCTTGTTTGGCTCTATTAGAGCGGGCCCAGGCTGTGATAACATGAGGCCTCTGCCCTTATTGCCAATTATCTCTTTTGTTCCCGAACCTTTATTGCCAATTATCTCTTTTATATTGTTTTGGAACATCATTGAATTGGGAAAAAAAAGTAATAATAATAAATAATAATAATAATAATAATAATAATAATAATAATAATAATAATAATAATAATGATTTCTTTATTAACCACAAGGGTTTACATAAAGTAGACATTAAGGACAGTGCAGGACAATGCAGGACGGTACAAATGGGCATTTCTGCGTGTAAAAAAACAAAAACAGAGGATGTAACAAAAATAACAATGAAAATAACAATGAAAAATTCCCCAATAGGGGGGAGACTTCGGAGGGACATTTGTGGAGAAAGCCCAGTAAAAAGCCACAATGACCCTGACCACCAAGGCAAGTGCCCTCTCCCAGTTTTCCACCTTTAGTTTACAGATATATACTCAGAGTCGGCCCATTCACTCGGGCCATTCTTGCTTCTCTCACCCATCTTTCAACAAAATGCTGGGAAGAGAGCACTTCCTTCTCTACTCTGATTTTCCTTTTCAAATGAAATTTGAAAAAGTCAATCAGAGCATCACCGAAGAGGTAAGTGCTCGTCTTCAGCCCTTTCAAACGTGTCCACCATACTATCTCTTTCGCCATGGCCACCAGACAGATAAAAACTGCCTGCCCTTCCCGGCTAAAGGAGGAGGGCGGGGCAATCCTCACGATAGACTCAGATGATAGCTGGATCCGTCCTAAACGCGACAGCAGGTGTTCGACATAAACCCACAAGTCAGCAATTTTCGGACACTGGACGAGTGCGTGCAGGACGGTTTCGTCGCCCTGCGCGCATCTCGGACATGCCCGGCTGACGGCACCTCCATGCCTGTAGAGTTTATCCCGAACTGGCAAGGCTCCTCGGTAGCACTGCCAGGCCAGAGATTTCTGGAAGTTGTCCATAGGCCCCGGCCCGAAAGTTCTTCCGAAGAGATTGGCTAGTTGATTTTCGTCGACGCCTAGAGTTTCCCCAAGTACGTCGTCGCTCTTCCCCTCCACTAATCCTCTATAGAACGCCGAGGTGGAGTTTCCACCGATCACATTGCCCGATTGGTCGAGGGCTGTGAGCGCCTGAAGACATTCCAGTCTCCAGGCGCTCCCTCTCGGTCTTCGCTTGACCCAGGACTGCAGCTCCGTCAAGGAAACGAGCTGGGGAAAAACGCGTCTAGCAAACGGCGACCACACCTGATCACCGTCGAGGAAGAGGTGGAGATGTCGTAGCCTGAGCGCGTGCCTGCGCATCATCAGCCACGGCATGCCCAGCCCTCCACGTAGCGGGTGTTGACAACAGATGGACCGCCTGACCATCGGAGCACGTCCCTTCCACAAAAAGCGAAAGAGCAAACGCTCCAGCGCAGTCAGGCGAGGCTTAGGACAAGGTACGACGGTTAGGCGGTAGCAGATGACAGACGCGATGTACGCGTTAGCCACCTCCGCTCGAACTTTCAGGGATAGCTTCCTCTCCGCCCATTTCTGGGTGAGAGAAGCCACCCTGCTCGTCACCTCGTCCCAGTTTTTGTCCGTCTGGAGGTCCGGACCGAACCAGACCCCTAGCAATTTAACCGGTCCGTCCGTCCAGCGCCCGACGACGCTGTTGGACGGCATGGACCTGCCTCTCCAGGTGCCGAGCTGCAGGCCCACTGACTTTTCCTGGTTGATCATTGCTCCTGTCACCGCTTCGTATTCTCTTAGTGTAGTGCCGATCGATCGATGTGTTTGGCGTTCGACACCACTACGGTGACATCGTCCGCATATGCTGACACGGATCTTCCGCATCCTAGTTCGCGCGGGACTCCCCTCAACGTCTCCAGTTTGTGCAGTAATGGCTCGAGAGTCAATACGTACAAGAGGGACGAGAGGGGACATCCTTGGCGGACCGAGCGCATGATGTTGAACGGTTCCGACAGGTGACCGTTCACTCTCACCACAGAGCAGATGTCGCTGTGCATGGCAGCGATCCAGCCTCTGAAGACGGGCCCAAAGCCAGCCGCCCTCAGGACTGCCGCTAGGTAACGATGGTCGACCCTATCGAAAGCTTTCGACTGATCTAAATTGATCAAGGACCCACCCGTGCCAGGTTCCCTAGCTACCCTCTCTACGATGTATCGCATGAGGTGGAGGTTGTCGTGGATGGATCTGTCGGGAATGGCGCATGTCTGCGCCTCTCCCACCAGACCACCAACGACAAGCGCCAACCTCTTTGCTAGCACCTTGGCCAAAATCTTAAACTCTGTGTTTAGCAGAGTTATGGGCCGGAAATTGTCTATGTTATCCCCCTTGTTCGGATCCTTTCTCAGCAGTGCCACCGCTCCTCGGCTCACAGAACTGGGAATTCTCCCGTTCTGTTGCCAGTTGCAGTAGACGTCCGCCAAGAGGCCTCCGAACAAGTCTGGCATCTGTACGTAAAGTTCATAGGGCAGACCATCCAAACCAGGCGATTTACCCCTTGTGCAGCCAGTCATTGCCTCCCGTACTTCAGCGGCTGTTATCGGCTTTTCGCAACACTTCGCCTCAGTGGCCGAGAGCCGCGGCAGTCCGTCGAGGTAGACACTAAAGTCCATCCCTCTACCCGGCCCCCCGCTGCCCCCGAACAGCTGAGCGAAGTGTCGCTGAAAAGCTTCACACATTTGCCCGGGATCGAGTAGCATGCGCCCGTCGTGGTCCACCAAAGACCGGATCGTGGCTTTGTTGCCACGACGCGCCTCCGCCACTCGGGCCCATTGAACGGCTTTCGTCCCCTCGTGTCTGAGAGCACGCACCCTAGCTCTGACAACGCAGCCTTCGTGCTTTGCATTGAAGAATTGGTCAAGGGCCAATTTCGCCGCAAGCACGTCGGTCGCAATGCCTTTGCTAAGCGCCTCGTCTAATTTTCTAACTAGTTCTCCCTCTGCTCTATTTTTCTCTATTGCTAAAGCCTTACTAAACCTAATCGATTCTATTCTAATCGCTCTTTTCAGAGCAAACCACCACTTGTTGTTGACGATGGCCCCCGTCAACGCCCGCTTAACTAGTTCGCTAATCCGGTCTCTGTAGGCCTTGCGCGCTGGTAAGGACGCGTTTAGCTTCCAGTAGCCGGGTCCTCGTCTATGAAGCCTATCTAAGTCAAGCACACAGGTCACGAATTTGTGGTCCGTGTAGCTGACTATCTTGAATTGTGGACAGCCTATGCTAGACCTATCTATTTCCCTACAAAATACTCTATCTAGATATGATCCTGATGACCCTATGCGGTTTGTCCAAGTCCACATTGGCACTTCGGGAAATCCAATCGGTACCTGTCAGACAGTTCAAAACGCCTGAGCAGGTTGGTGAGGCTCTTGCACCCTCCACCCCTATCCGCTAATCCCACACAGTCCCAGCGTGCATCTAAGATCCCGTTCCAGTCGCCCACTAACACTAAAGAGCGGGACGTTCCAAGAAAGGTCTCCAGACGCCGGAAGAAATCAGGCCGCCCTGCTCCTGTCGGGGCATAGACGGCCACTAGCCTGAAAGCTTGCCCGTCTCCGCTGGTCACGTCCAGCGCCACCAGCTTACCCTCTGGGTCCAGGAAGATGGCCCGTATGGCGAGATCCAAACCTCTCCGAAAAAGCACAGCAACTCCTCCACCCGATCCAGGACGGCTGGGAGATGCGTACACATCGTAGCCGCCGAAGATCGGTGCGAAGGCCCGTGCTTCGGAGATTCTGGTCTCGCTGATGGCCACTACATCTATGTTTAGTGACCTGAGGTCGTTGAGCAGGTGACCCTGCTTCCATGACGACCCCAAGCCACGCGCATTTATGCTGCCTATTCTGAGTGAGGTCATGTTTAAAATAGAGTGGAAAAGATGGGAAAGACCACTTACCGTACTTTTGGTAGAGGAGGGATGGTTTTTACATCCCTTTTCACTTGATCGTCTGGTGAAGGGACCGTTGAATCGTCCCTTCGGCTGGTCGTCGGCTCTTCTAAGAGAATGTCTGAGTATACTCTTCGATTGATGGTTCCTCCTAGGTCCCTGAAATCACCAACTGCGTTGGGGAATTTCGTTTTAATATTTGTGTATTGTTTCTGTGCTATTTTTAGCAGTCTTATGTTAGTTGGCGTTTTGATTGGTGCTGGTATTATGTAGTCCTGTTGTGAAATGTCTGTGTGTTCAATTATGTAAGTCATTAGTTTCTTGTTGTGTGTATTTATTGCCGTGCATTTGTTTTTCTGGGGGTGGGGTGTGGTTCTGCTATTTTCTTGTCGTTGTTGCTGGGTGTGTGTGTTTTGTTGTTGTGTTTGCGATGTTGGTGCTTGTGGTGGTGGTGTTGAAGGTGTTGTTGGCGGTGGGGTTGTCGCCGGTGGTGATGGTGGCGCTAGTGTGGGTGGTGATGGTGTTGGTGTTGTTGCTGCTGTGGGTCTCTTTGCAGTAGACTTTACCCTTTTCTCATTTCTTTCCTCACTTTTCAAAGGCGACGATGCGCTGCTTCTGCGTTTGTGCCTTCTTACGACCTTTTGCCATCTCTCTCCCACCTCACACTCCATGTCTGATTCTGTGAGGTCGGGGAGGGGTACCAACTCCACTCTTTCACTTGTTGTTGTTGGTGATGTTTGCACTGGAGTCTCTGTTGCAGCTGCATTTGGTATTGCTGTTGTTGTTGTTAGTATTTCCACTGCTGCTGCTGTTTTTGATTTCCGTGGAGTGGGTATGGGTGCCACGGGCCTATCGTTCCTGGTTGCCGCTTGTCCTGTTGCTGGTAGCCGTGGAGCCGGATTCGGAAGGAGGGGGGTTTTCTCCTTTCTCAGGGTCTTCTCGTTGCAGAAGGCCCTGAGGTGAGTCTTCGATCCACAGCGAAAGCATTTCGGGCGTTTGCCCTCAACACTTATGGGCAGTTGAGTGCCGTTATCGAAGTCTATCACATCCGGGATAGCTTCGATGCACTCCTGGTTGGTTTGGATTAGCATCTCAATGGAGGAGCCGACCCAATCTTCTCTTACTTTTTTCTGTACTTGCAGTACAGTTGTTTTGTCCTCGATTCCGACGAGGACAGACGCGGCCAGCCAAGAAGGGGTCATTCCGGGGGGGACGTGGGTCAGTTTGACCCTCACAATTTTTTGCCCGCAGTAGGAGGGCACCAACACCATTTCCTCGCTCCTTAGGGTCACTACTGATTGGGCCTTTGCCTCCTGGGGTGTGGCAAAGAGTACGTCTACGGTGGCATATTTTTTGCCTCGGGTGATGTGCGTTTTCCGCTGCCACACAGACCCCAAGGCTTTTTGTATTTGGGCCTCTGTGGCTCTTTCCACCCTACGGGATTTTGTACTTACTGTACGGTACGTGACCGTACAGTGCTCTTGGGTTTCGAAAAAATTTTCGCTGCCTTGCAGATTGCTCGGTGTCCGTTCTTTGTCACCATCTTCTTCGCTTCCTCTAATTCCTCATTTGTTATGAGGATTGTTTCCAAATTTTTCGCAATACCTGCAAATGAGATTGGTTTTTCTCTGCTGTTGTTGTTGTCGTCAGAGCTGCTGGTACTTTTGTTGTTGCTGCAGGTACTACGACTACTGCCTCCGCCGCTGTTGCTGTGGTTGTTGTTGGTGTTGCTGCTGCTAATGCTGTTGTTGTTTATGCTGCTGGTGATGCTGTTGCGGCTGCTACTGTTGTTTTCATTGTCACTGTTGCTGTTGTTATTACGGCTGCTACTGCTATTATTCCTGACGTCAGACGAATGAACTGGGTTTTCGTATTTCCCGCACACCTGTTTCGTCGCTGTCGTCGTCGTGGAGAAACCTTGCACGCTTTGCACGAGACTTTTCTTTTCTTTCGTCACTTGCGAAAGAGAAGGGAGGGAGAGAGACACATTTAAAGAAGGGAGGGAGAGAGACAATCTTCTCTCTGCTGTAGTGATGATTGAGGAAGAAGAAGACGGAATGAGTGGGAGTGACGTATGAAATTTCTTTTTCGTAGCCATGTTGTTTTTTGTTTAAAATGAAATTTTGGGTACAAAACCCCAATAACTGGTTATTTAACCCCGAAGGGCCAAATAACGGACAGAAAGACCCCTCTCACGAGGAGGAGGGTGTCTTTATCAACAATTTGGTTCAAGTTTTAAGCAATTTACAATTGTTTTAACGGTTAAAAATTACTATACCTTACAGAGCCGAGCCTCCGTCAACCATGGCATTCAATAATAATAATAATAATAATAAACAAAAACTAAGTCAGACATTCGAATACTACATTACAATGAAACTTATGCTTATTCATTTTTGGGGCCCTTTCTGCCCGTGTGTTTGTTTGTTTATGTGTGTCCGTATACAGCGTGGTGATAATGCCACACAAGGGCCAAGTGGGATGGCGGATCCACAGATGGCTATGTAAACATACATTCGCCAATCCTCGATAAGAGTGTTTAAATATCGAACATAAACAGTTCGAATAACGGTGAAATGGAGACTAGAACGTCATGTGACAGACTCTCACCCAACAGGTGCCCCCTGGCTCAGCAGCAGGAACCTGACTGTCAACCAAATACTGTTGATGTTGGAGGAAGAAGAAGAAGGAAAGGGGCCAGAACCAACTGGACGAAAGAATTGAATAGAACTGTTATGCAATGCTACCTGAAAAGTAACCCCAAGGAGGGGGGCTACAGGAGACGGATGCATAACATCTGGAACGAGATTGGTTTATTTAAATTAGATGAACAAAAATTGGCCGGGCAGGCTCGGGTAATAAGAACTAATGGGTGGATAAGCGAGCTGGAACTGGAGGAACTGAGCAGAGAGAATGGCTTGGATATGGCGGGTGTAGTATGCCAGACAAGCGAGCCGGCGGGAAATGAAGGTGAGGAGGTCCTGAGAACGGAGGAACCACCCGAAGCAGACAATGATCTGAATACTGAGATAAATAATACCTGGAACAGAGATACGGCCACTGAGGAGATGAATGCTGACGGGCTAGGACAAGATTCGGTTGACATCCTAAATTTAGTGGTAGATGAGTTGAACAATGATAGTGGGAGACCTATGAACCTAAGATTTGTAGACAGGAAAAAGTTAAAAGAAACAACAGCTAAGGTAAACAAAGTCATCCCATACCTTGAGGCGAGGAGTCTTCACCAGTGCAACAATATCCTCAAAGCAACAGCAAATACGGTGAGGAAACTACTTGGTATAAAAGCGAGAGGAAACAACAGACAAGAAAGAGCAGAGCCGTGGTGGAAGAAGCGACTGAGTGGGCAAATCGGGGAAATGAGAAATGACATAGGAAAGCTTGAGTCCCTACTGAATGGGACACTAAAAAACATAGGCACTAAAAATAGACTGGAAATAAAATACAAAACTAGGAGTAAAAAGCTAAATATTATCATAGAGGAATTGAAGCAACGCATTGTAGCAAAGAGTGCCAAAATCAGGCGATACGAGAACAGAGTCAGTCAGTATAAACAGAACCGCATTTTCGACAACAACCAGAAGATGCTGTTTGGACAGCTTGAGGGGAAAGAAAGAGGCAACGACTTGATCCCTGGGGCGGAACAAGCTAAAACATTCTGGAGAGGAATATGGGAGCAGGATGTTAGACACAATGCCCAGGCAGGGTGGATTGAGACAGTACAGAGGGAGATCGGTGAGCAGGCACAGCAACAGACTGATTTGAGTATCACAGTCGAAACTCTTAAGGGGCAAGCCAAAAAACTAACCAACTGGAAATCACCAGGCCCAGATGGTGTGCAGGGGTATTGGATTAAACATTTAACATCCCTCCACCCGAAGCTGACGGCCATGTTCAATGACTGCTTGGTGTCGGGTGAGGTGCCAGAGTGGTTGACAAAAGGTACCACAGTTCTGATAATGAAAGACCGAATCAAGGGTAATGATGTTACCAACTATAGACCTATCACATGTCTGCCCGTAATGTGGAAACTGTTGACGAGCATTGTGTCTGAGGAAATCTACCATCACCTCCACACAAACAACTTGTTGCCGGACGAACAGAAAGGATGCCGAAAGAAGTCACGTGGTACAAAGGACCAGTTGCTTATTGATAAGATGGTAATGGGGAATTGCAGGAGGAGACACACTGATCTTGCCATGGGATGGATAGACTACAGAAAGGCATTTGACATGGTGCCTCATTCCTGGATCACCAAAAGCCTGGAGATCTTCAGGGTGGCAGATAACATCAGACAGTTGCTGGGCAGGAGTATGGGGTCCTGGGAGACAGAGTTGACATCAACTGGAGTATCCTTGGGAAGCGTGAAGATCAAGAGAGGTATCTTCCAGGGAGATAGCCTGTCCCCTCTGTTGTTTGTCCTTGCCCTGATGCCCTTGACCATTATGCTGCGAAAAGTGAGAGCAGGATACAAGTTGGGAAGGGGAGAGCTTACCATCAATCACCTCCTCTTCATGGACGATCTTAAGCTCTTCGGGAAAAGTGAGAAGGAGTTGGATGTGCTTGTTGACACTGTCCGTATTTTCAGCAGTGATATATGTATGCAGTTTGGTATTGGTAAATGTGGAGTCATTGTGATGAGGAGGGGTAGGTTGAGCAGAAGTAACGGGATCCAGATACCAACAGGTGAGATGATAAAGGAAATTGACTCTGAGGAAGGATACAAGTATTTGGGCGTTCTGGAGGCTGATGGCATAAAGAACAAAAAAATGAAGGAATTGTTAAGAACTGAATACATTCGGAGAGTAAGGAGCGTATTGAAGTCACATCTGAACAGCAGAAATGCCATAAGCGCAGTAAATTCCCGAGCTGTGTCTATTATTAGGTACAGTGCGGGAATTCTGAGATGGAATGTTGCTGAACAAAAAGAAATGGATAGGAAGACTAGGAAGCTATTGACTATCTACAACATGTTCCACAAGAGGAGTGATGTCGATAGACTCTACCTAAGGAGATCTGAGGGTGGAAGAGGTCTTATCAGCATAGAGGACTGTGTTCAGATGGAGAAAAACAACCTATACAAATACGTGACCTATAGTAAGGAGCCAATGCTCAGAGCTGTACTGAAGGAGGGGACAGTAGGCCAGGGGATATCCAAGGAGGAAATAACATCAAGGAGGAAGAGCAGCCTTAAGGGAAAATCCCTTCATAGTACCTTCTTTGAGAAAACTGAATTTAGAGATCCACAGACATGGAACTGGTTGAGAAGAGGAGACCTCAAAAAGGCTACAGAAGGAATGCTAATGGCTGCGCAGGAGCAGGCCCTCAAAACGAAGTGGTTGAAGCACCATATCTACAAGGAGGAGGCTAGCCCACTGTGCAGGATCTGTGGAGAGAGAGAGGAGACTGTGGCTCACATTGTGTCCGAGTGTAAACACCTAGCCCAGACCCACTATAAGGGCTGGAGACACGATGTGATGGGCAGGGTGATCCACTGGCACCTGTGCAAAGTAAACAATCTACCACATTCTGAGAAATGGTATGAGCATAGGCCAGAGGCGGTGATGGAGAACAGTCAGGTGAAGGTGCTGTGGGATTTTAGGATACAGACGGACAAAAAACTGGAACACAATAGACCTGACCTGGTGGTTGTGGACAAAGAAAAAAGATCGTTCCTGATTGTGGATGTGGCCTGCCCGTTCGACACGAGAGTGCAAGAGAAGGAGAGGGAGAAAATTAACCGATACCAGGACCTAAAGTGGGAGGTCAAAAGGATTTGGAACTGCCATGAAGTCAAAGTGATCCCGATTGTCATAGGCGCACTGGGGACTATCTCCAAAGGTTTCCAGGGATGGTTAAAGAAAATCGGCCCCTTCACGCTTTTTGGAACGCTTCAAAAGGCATGCTTGCTTGGAACGGCAAGAACCCTCCGATACGTCCTGAATATCTGAGGCTGCAGGTAGTGGCTTGATATTCAATCCAACGGACTTTCCAGTTAACCAACATCAATGACTGAGATTCAAGGAATAACAATAACAATAATAATAATAATAATAATAATAATGCCGGGCAGGCTCGGGTAATGAGAACTAATGGGTGGATAAGCGAGCTGGAACTGGAGGAACTGAGCAGAGAGAATGGCTTGGAGATGGCGGGTGTAGTATGCCAGACAAGCGAGCCAGTGGGAAATGAAGGTGAAGAGGTCCTGAGAACGGAGGAACCACCCGAAGCAGACAATGATCTGAATACTGAGATAAATAATACCTGGAACATAGATACGGCCACTGAGGAGATGAATGCTGACGGGCTAGGACAAGATTCGGTTGACATCCTAAATTTAGTGGTAGATGAATTGAACAATGATAGTGGGAGACCTATGAACCTAAGATTTGTAGACAGGAAAAAGTTAAAAGAAACAACAGCTAAGGTAAACAAAGTCATCCCATACCTTGAGGCGAGGAGCCTTCACCAGTGCAACAATATCCTCAAAGCAACAGCAAATACGGTGAGGAAACTACTTGGTATAAAAGCGAGAGGACACAACAGACAAGAAAGAGCAGAGCCGTGGTGGAAGAAACGACTGAGTGGTCAAATCGGGGAAATGAGAAATGACATAGGAAAGCTTGAGTCACTACTGAATTGGACACTAAAAAACATAGGCACTAAAAATAGACTGGAAATAAAGTACAAAACTAGGAGGAAAAAGCTAAATATTATCATAGAGGAACTGAAGCAACGCATTGTAGCAAAGAGTGCAAAAATCAGGCGATACGAGAACAGAGTCAGTCAGTATAAACAGAACCGCATGTTCGACAACAACCAGAAGATGCTGTTTGGACAGCTTGAGGGGAAAGAAAGAGGCAACGACTTGATCCCTGGGGCGGAGCAAACTAAAACGTTCTGGAGAGGAATATGGGAGCAGGATGTTAGACATAATGTCCAGGCAGGGTGGATTGAGACAGTACAGAGGGAGATCGGTGAGCAGGCACAGCAACAAACTGATTTGAGTATCACAGTTGAAACTCTTAAGGGGCAGGCCAAAAAACTAACCAACTGGAAATCACCAGGCCCAGATGGTGTGCAGGGGTATTGGATTAAAAATTGAACATCCCTCCACTCGAAGCTGACGGCCATGTTCAATGACTGCTTGGTGTCGGGTGAGGTGCCAGAGTGGTTGACAAAAGGTACCACAGTTCTGATAATGAAAGACCGAATCAAGGGTAATGTTAAACTATATGGGTAAATGTTACCAACTATAGACCTATCACATGTCTGTCCGTAATGTGGAAACTGTTGACGAGCATTGTGTCTGAGGAAATCTACCATCACCTCCACACAAACAACTTGTTACCGGACGAACAGAAAGGATGCCGAAAGAAGTCACGTGGTACAAAGGACCAGTTACTTATTGATAAGATGGTAATGGGGAATTGCAGGAGGAGACACACTGATCTTGCCATGGGATGGATAGACTACAGAAAGGCATTTGACATGGTGCCTCATTCTTGGATCACCAAAAGCCTGGAGATCTTCGGGGTGGCAGATAACATCAGACAGTTGCTGGGCAGGAGTATGGGGTCCTGGGAGACAGAGTTGACATCAACTGGAGTATCCTTGGGAAGCGTGAAGATCAAGAGAGGTATCTTCCAGGGAGATAGCCTGTCCCCTCTGTTGTTTGTCCTTGCCCTGATGCCCTTGACCATTATGCTGCGAAAAGTGAGAGCAGGATACAAGTTGGGAAAGGGAGAGCTTACCATCAATCACCTCCTCTTCATGGACGATCTTAAGCTCTTCGGGAAAAGTGAGAAGGAGTTGGATGTGCTTGTTGACACTGTCCGTATTTTCAGCAGTGATATATGTATGCAGTTTGGTATTAGTAAATGTGGAGTCATTGTGATGAGGAGGGGTAGGTTGAGCAGAAGTAACGGGATCCAGATACCAACAGGTGAGATGATAAAGGAAATTGACTCTGAGGAAGAATACAAGTATTTGGGCGTTCTGGAAGCTGATGGCATAAAGAACAAAAAAATGAAGGAATTGTTAAGAACTGAATACATTCGGAGAGTAAGGAGCGTATTGAAGTCACATCTGAACAGCAGAAATGCCATAAGCGCAGTAAATTCCCGAGCTGTGTCTATTATTAGGTACAGTGCGGGAATTCTGAGATGGAATGTTGCTGAACAAAAAGAAATGGATAGGAAGACTAGGAAGCTATTGACTATCTACAACATGTTTCACAAGAGGAGTGATGTCGATAGACTCTACCTAAGGAGATCTGAGGGTGGAAGTGGTCTTATCAGCATAGAGGACTGTGTTCAGATGGAGAAAAACAACCTATACAAATACGTGACCTATAGTAAGGAGCCAATGCTCAGAACTGTACTGAAGGAGGGGACAGTAGGCCAGGGGATGTCCAAGGAGGAAATAACATCAAGGAGGAAGAGCAGCCTTAAGGGAAAATCCCTTCATAGTACCTTCTTTGAGAAAACTGAATTTAGAGATCCACAGACATGGAACTGGTTGAGAAGAGGAGACCTCAAAAAGGCTACAGAAGGAATGCTAATGGCTGCGCAGGAGCAGGCCCTCAAAACGAAGTGGTTGAAGCACCATATTTACAAGGAGGAGGCTAGCCCACTGTGCAGGATCTGTGGAGAGAGAGAGGAGACTGTGGCTCACATTGTGTCCGAGTGTAAAAACCTATCCCAGACCCACTATAAGGGCTGGAGACACGATGTGATGGGCAGGGTGATCCAATGGCACCTGTGCAAAGTAAACAATTTACCACATTCTGAGAAATGGTATGAGCATAGGCCAGAGGCGGTGATGGAGAACAATCAGGTGAAGGTGCTGTGGGATTTTAGGATACAGACGGACAAAAAACTGGAACACAATAGACCTGACCTGGTGGTTGTGGACAAAGAAAAAAGATCGTGTCTGATTGTGGATGTGGCCTGCCCGTTCGACACGAGAGTGCAAGAGAAGGAGAGGGAGAAAATTAACCGATACCAGGACCTAAAGTGGGAGGTGAAAAGGATTTGGAACTGCCGTGAAGTCAAAGTGATCCCGATTGTCATAGGCGCACTGGGGACTATCTCCAAAAGTTTCCAGGGATGGTTAAAGAAAATCGGCCCCTTCACGCTTTTTGGAACGCTTCAAAAGGCATGCTTGCTTGGAACAGCAAGAACCCTCCGATACGTCCTGAATATCTGAGGCTGCAGGTAGTGGCTTGATATTCAATCCAACGGACTTTCCAGTTAACCAACATCAATGACTGAGATTCAAGGAATAACAACAACAATAATAATAATAATAATAATAATAATAATAATAATAATAATAAGGACTAGATAAATGCGCCAAAGCAACGTTCACCAGAGGAAAGCTGCTGAAGAGTTCAGACATTAATCCTGATCGGGGGAACGTGATAAGAGAACTTGATCAAGAAAAAACTTACAAATATCTAGGTGTTTGTGAACGAGACGGAATCAAGCACTCGACAATGAGGGAAAGGATAAGGAAGGAATGTTATCGCAGAGTGAGAGCAATCTTAAAAACGGAATTGAATTCAAGGAATAGGATCGATGCCATAAACACGCTTGCCATACCAGTAGTAACCTACAGTTACAATGTCATCAACTGGTCAAGCACAGAGATCCGTAGGCTCGATACAAAAATTCGAAAATTCTTAACCATGCACAGAATGCATCACACTAAAGCAGATATAGATAGAATATATCTCCCTAGGAAAGAAGGAGGACGTGGGTTAATCCAGTTAGACATTGCGTTGAAAACTGCAACAATTGGATTATCTACATATCTAAGGGAATCACATGATTGGATGATCAAACTCGTTTTGAAACACGAAAGCATCAAAAGATCATATTCCATTACAAAAGATGCACAAAGATACAGTAATGGACTACAAATTTCAGAAGTCCCATTTACTGCTGAAATGGAAAACACAGAAAAAGCAAAGCAGGTAAAAGTAACTGCAAAGAAAGAACTGCTACAGAAACTGGCTAAGAAATGGCAAGAAAAGCCTCTGTATGGAAAATACACAGAGCGAGCTAACAATCCTGATGTTGACAAAACTTGAACCCATCAGTGGTTGGCATCCTCTGGACTGAAATCGGAGACTGAAGGACTGATCATATCGGCACAATATCAGTGTCTGCCAACAAAAAATTACCAAGCCAACATAATAAAAAATGGGTGCAGCCCATTATGCCGTGTATGCAAAAAACAACCAGAGACCATTGACCATATAATTTCAATGTGCAGTCCTATAGCTCCAACCGAATACCTAAACAGGCATGACAGAGCTGCACAATACATACATTGGATAATGTGTAAGCATTTTGACCTGCCCCATCAAAAGAATTGGTGGGAGCATCAACCACCTCCCATACTTGAAAAAGATCACATCTCAATCTTGTGGAACTTTAGCATCCAAACAGACCGAAAAATAGATGCAAATAGACCTGATATAATATTGAAGGACTTTCAAAAGAGGGTATGCCTGCTAATTGATATGTCTGTTCCAATAGACAAGAATGTATCTATAAAAACATTTGAAAAATTTAGCAAGTATAAGGACCTGGAGATAGAAATTGGAAAAATGTGGAAATTGAGAACTAAAACAATACCAGTGGTTGTAGGCGCTCTGGGAATGATACCTAAGGGGTCTAATGATTACTTATCGCAAATCCCAGGAAACCCGCGTATAGGAGAAATACAAAAGATAGTACTAATGGGAACTGCCCATATACTAAGGAAGATTCTGTCAATATAAGTACATCACAAGTCTAAACACTAAAGATGCATGTGTGAATATGTATGTTCTTTCTTGAACATGGCGGACCTTGTTGTCTCTTGAGGTCACTGGTTGTGACTTGGTGATAACTCGTATGAACATAAAGCAAGATAAATGCAAGTGTAATAATAATAATAATAAGGGAAGAAGACGTACGAGGTGGTAGAAGGTCATGAAATCGCTCCCGTAAGTTTTTGATTTTTAACATATTTAAATCAATTGTGAAATAACAATTCTTAGTACAAATGTTGCATAAACCACCGAATCAGGTCCCATAAAGTTTCGGATCCATATTATATTGTTGTATCGCTCAAATATTCAATTTTGTATTATATATTTTGTATTCAAAAAAAGAAAATGGTTATAAATGGGAGAAAAAAAACACCCTCTGTCTACACTATATAGAACAGCCAAATAACAGCAATTTCACCAACACCAGAAACTTGATACACCACCTATCCCATCACACTAAATATAACAGCCAGATAACGGCAATTTCACCAGCATCATAATAATAATTACTATTATTATTGTCTCAAATTTTAAAAAAATGTTTAATTCCAATTTTACGGGAATATGTCAACACAAAATATAATAAAAATATATATTAAACATACGAACACAAACTCATAGATACTACATATCAGTAACCACAACGCCACCGCTACCACCACCCCACCCCATCCATCATTGCTACCACTATCCCATCGTCGCCGCCACCACTCCTTCAATGCTACCACCACTATTCCCCTGTTAACTTGAGAGAGAAAGGGGAAGGTGGCGGTATCACTAGACGAGAGGCTAGCAAAAGATATAAATAGATTGACTTAGTGACCTGGCCACCGGCCAAACGTCAACATCAACAACTATGGGACTGCTGGCTCACCCCTTCCTCACCAACAATATAAAAAGCCCCGGCACCACCACCGACATAGCCAACAACAATAACAGCCAACTACAACAAAAAGTATATTATATTATTGTAATGCACTGGGTGATTGCTGGCCTTGTGCCTGGAGTGGAGACAATTATTAATAATTTCATTCTTAAGCCACGCAATGCTCACATTAAGGAACCACTCATGATAACAATTTAAAAAAACAACAAAAAGAAAACCGGGATGGCAGCCGGCGGGGAATAGCCGTGTCTCTAGGGGAGAACGACCCCTCTAGTCTTGGTTGACACTCGTTCTAGAAGTGGTAACACGAAATGGATACCCCTTGGCGGATAAGGATAAAACGCGACAAAATAAAGTAAATGTCTAATGATAAAATCTCATACCGGATCGGCCGTCACCCGGGTAAAAAAGGGCCGCGTCCCTCAAAGAGGAACCAGACTGGGGTCGAAAAATCAGCTAATGGTTCAAACCTTCCCATCACTTCGGAGCTGGAGACCTCCCATAACCGGAATACTCCTACTGTTGGCCCTCCATGCTCACCACCAAGAAATCCAAAGAAAAAGAGAGAAAAATGGTCAAGGGAAGATAATAAAGAAGTCCTTGAGGCTTTCTACACTGCCATGTACTACCCATCAAATACATCGAATACAGAACAGACATATATCAACTGGAAAAAGAAACATCCCGAAAACAGAGGCTATATTGACTAACAAACTAGCCAATATACGAAGAAATATTGTAAGAAAAAGTTACTAACTGATATAGAAATTGATCAGATCAAGCTATTAGCACAAAGTCAGCGAAGGGAAAATGCAACATGTGTCAGCGAAAACGAGGTAAACTGTAACACTTCGAACCCCAGGGTTGGGGCGGAATCACTGGCAACAGAACAAATTAAAGAAAGGATCGAAAAAGTGGAGGGAGTGCATGCTCAGGATGAAACTCCAAATGAAAATAATGAGATCGTAAATGATAAAGAAATGAATGAGAATGAACTTGCCAACTTGAAGGATAAAATTATGATCGAATGGATGAAAATGAAAGAATCTGACATGGGGAAACGAGACACCCTCCCTAAGATCCAGAACTCCGAACAGAACCAAAAGATAATACACAAGACTAACATAATTCTCAAAAACATTATCATCACAAACAAACTAAACATTACTGATTTAAATCATCTCTATTATGCATCGGCTAAAGTCACCACTCACTTATGTGGAGTGAAGATGAAAAAACAAAGGAATTCCCACAAGAAATCTACTTGGCAAGAGAACATCAATCGCCAAATAAACCTTCTCCAATCTGACATAGAAATTTTAACAAACTATAAAGTAGGTCAACATGTTAAACAAACTAAACTTTGAAAATTGAAAAAATAGTACAGTATAAAATCAACATGTGACATAGACATGCTGATAGAAATAATCAAGCAAAAAGTGTCGGCCAAAGCTGCTCATATAAAGCGCTTTGAAAAACGATCTAGATTCTATAAGGACAATAATATGTTCAAAAACAACCAAAGAAACTTCTACAGAAAAATTGGTAAGTCAACAATAACTGCTAAATCAATACCACCCAAGGAGGAAGTGCAAGAATTCTGGGAAAAGATCTGGGCCGAAGAAAAAGTTCATAACATACATGCCCCATGGATAGACAGACAAATGAAAGATACAGCTCACCTTGAGGAGCAAACATGGGAAAATATAACAGTTGAACAGTTGCGCTTGGCTCTAAGAAAAACCAGCAAATGGAAATCCCCAGGAAAAGACAAAATACAAAACTTTTGGATAAACGCCTTCACAGAGTCGCATAAGCTGTTAGCCCAACTTTACAATGAAATAGTTAAGGAGCCAGAAAAGATACCATCATGGCTAGTTAACGGCATTACATTCCTGCTTCCGAAGAATGATGAGACAAACAATCCCCAAAATTACAGACCGATAACTTGCTTGACCACAATGTATAAAATTTTAACATCAGTCCTAACTGAATACACATATGACCACCTGATAACAAATGACCTATTTCCCATTGAGCAGAAAGGGTGTAAACGAGGCTCATATGGCTGTAAGGATCAGCTTCTGGTTAACAAAATGATACTGGAAGATTGTCATAATAAACACAAAAATCTATCGATTGCTTGGATAGATTATAAAAAAGCATTCGATAGTTTACCACACAGTTGGATTGAAAAATGTTTAGAGATTTTCAAAATATCCCCCGTTGTCAGGAGGTTTTTGTCATTCAGTATGAAGACATGGAAAACGACACTCCTTTTGAAAAGTGAAACAAAATCACTGGAAGCTGGAGAAGTTAATATTAATTGTGGAATTTTTCAGGGTGACTCTTTATCACCGCTTTTATTCTGCATCGCGCTTATACCATTAAGTAAAATGCTCAATGAAACAAAACATGGATATAAAGTCTATGACAAAACCATTAATCACCTGTTCTACATGGATGACCTGAAACTATTTGCAAAAAATGATGAACAATTTCAAGGGCTATTATCCACTGTGAAGCAGTTCAGTGATGACATTAAAATGGAGTTTGGACTAGATAAATGCGCCAAAGCAACGTTCACCAGAGGAAAGCTGCTGAAGAGTTCAGACATTAATCTTGATCGGGGGAACGTGATAAGAGAACTTGATCAAGAAAAAACTTACAAAAATCTAGGTGTTTGTGAAGGAGACGGAATCAAGTACTCGACAATGAGGGAAAGGATAAGGAAGGAATGTTACCGCAGAGTAAGAGCAATTTTAAGAACGGAATTGAATGCAAGGAATAGGATCGATGCCATAAACACGCTTGCCATACCAGTAGTAACCTACAGTTACAATGTCATCAACTGGTCAAGCACAGAGATCCGTAGGCTCGATACAAAAATTCGAAAATTCTTAACCATGCACAGAATGCATCACCCTAAGGCAGATATTGATAGAATATATCTCCCTAGGAAAGAAGGAGGACGTGGGTTAGTCCAGTTAGACATTGCGTTGAAAACTGCAACAATTAGATTATCTACATATCTAAGGGAATCACATGATTGGATGATCAAACTCGTTTTGAAACACGAAAGCATCAAAAGATCATATTCCATTACAAAAGATGCACAAAGATACAGTAATGGACTACAAATTTCAGAAGTCCCATTTACTGCTGAAATGGAAAACACAGAAAAAGCAAAGCAGGTAAAAGTAACTGCAAAGAAAGAACTGCTACAGAAACTGGCTAAGAAATGGCAAGAAAAGCCTCAGAGCGAGCTAACAATCCTGATGTTGACAAAACTTTAACCCATCAGTGGTTGGCATCCTCTGGACTGAAATCGGAGACTGAAGGACTGATTATATCGGCACAAGATCAGTGTCTGCCAACAAAAAATTACCAAGCCAACATAATAAAAAATGGGTGCAGCCCATTATGCCGTGTATGCAAAAAACAACCAGAGGCCATTGACCATATAATTTCAATGTGCAGTCCTATAGCTCCAACCGAATACCTAAACAGGCATGACAGAGCTGCACAATACATACATTGGATAATGTGTAAGCATTTTGACCTGCCCCATCAAAAGAATTGGTGGGAGTATCAACCACCTCCCATACTTGAAAAAGATCACATCTCAATCTTGTGGAACTTTAGCATCCAAACAGACCGAAAAATAGATGCAAATAGACCTGATATAATATTGAAGGACTTTCAAAAGAGGGTATGCCTGCTAATTGATATGTCTGTTCCAATAGACAAGAATGTATCTATAAAAACATTTGAAAAATTTAGCAAGTATAAGGACCTGGAGATAGAAATTGGAAAAATGTGGAAATTGAGAACTAAAACAATACCAGTGGTTGTAGGCGCTCTGGGAATGATACCTAAGGGGTCTAATGACTACTTATCGCAAATCCCAGGAAACCCGCGTATAGGAGAAATACAAAAGATAGTACTAATGGGAACTGCCCATATACTAAGGAAGATTCTGTCAATATAAGTACATCACAAGTCTAAATACTAAAGATGCATGTGTGAATATGTATGTTCTTTCTTGAACATGGCGGACCTTGTTGTCTCTTGAGGTCACTGGTTGTGACTTGGTGATAACTCGTATGTACATAAAGCAAGATAAATGCAACTGTAATAATAATAATAATAATAATAATAATAATAATAATTGTTTCTACTTTAGGCACAAGGCCAGCAATTACCCAGTAAAAAAAGGGTTTACACAAAGTAGACAGTACTGGACAATACAGGACGGTACAAAAGGGCATTTCTGCGTGTAAAAAAAAACAAGAAACAGAGGATGTAATAATAGAACAATGAAAAGAATTCCCTAATAGGGGGAGACTTCCGAGGGACATTTGTGGAGAAAGCCCATTAAAAGGCCACAGTGACCCTGACCACCAGGGCAATTGGCCTCTCCAAGTTTTCCACCTTTAATTTACAGACATATACTCAGAGTAGGCCCATTCACTCGGGCCATACTTGCTTCTCTCACCCATCTTTCAACAAAATGCTGGGAAGAGAGCACTTCCCTCTCTACCCTGATTTTCCTTTTCAAATGAAATTTGAAAAAGTTAATCAGGGCATCACCGAAGAAGTAAGTGCTCGTCTTCAGCCCTTTCAAACGTGTCCACCATACTATCTCTTTCGCCATGGCCACCAGACAGATAAAAACTGCCTGCCCTTCCCGGCTAAAGGAAGAGGGTGGGGGCAATCCTCACGATGGACTCAGCTGATAGCTGGATCCGTCCTACACGTGACAGCAGGTGTTCGACATAAACCCACAAGTCAGCAATGCTCGGACACTGGACGAGTGCGTGCAGGACAGTTTCGTCGCCCTGCGCGTATCTCGGACATGCCCGGCTGACGGCACCTCCATGCCTGTAGAGTTTATCCCGAACAGGCAAAGCTTCTCGGTAGCACTGCCAGGCCAGGGATTTCTGGAAGTTGTCCATAGGCCCCGGCCCGAAAGTCCTTCCGAAGAGATTGGCTAGTTGATTTTCGTCGACGCCTAGAGTTTCTCCAAGTACGTCGTAGCACTTCCCCTCCACTAATCCTCTATAGAACGCCAAGGTGGAGTTTCCACCGATCACACTGCCCGATTGGTCGAGGGCTGTGAGCGCCTGAAGACATTCCAGTCTCCAAGCGCTCCCTCTCGGTCTTCGCTTGACCCAGGACTGCAGCTCCGTCAAGGAGACGAGCTGGGGAAAGACGCGTCTAGCAAACGGCGACCACACCTGAGCACCTTCGAGGAAGAGGTGGAGATGTTACAGCTTGAGCGCGTGTCTGCGCATCATCAGCCACGGCATTCCCAGCCCTCCACGTAGCGGGTGTTGACAGCAGATGGACCGCCTGACCATCGGAGCGCGTCCCTTCCACAAAAAGCGAAAGAGCAAACGCTCCAGCGCAGTCAGGCGGGGCTTAGGACAAGGTACGACGGTCAGGCGGTAGTACATGACGGACGCGATGTACGCGTTAGCCACCTCCGCTCGACCTTTCAGGGATAGCTTCCTCTCCGCCCATTTCTGGGTGAGAGAAGCCACCCTGCTCGTCACCTCGTCCCAGTTTTTGTCAGTCTGGAGGTCCGGACCGAACCAGATCCCTAGCAATTTAACCGGTCCGTCCGTCCAGCGCCCGACGACGCTGTTAGACGGCATGGACCTGCCGCTCCAGGTGCCGAGCTGCTGGTCCACTGACTTTTCCTGGTTGATCATTGCTCCTGTCACCGCTTCGTATTCTCTTAGTGAAGTGCCGATCACCTCGATGTGTTTGGCGTTCGACACCACTACGGTGACATCGTCCGCATATGCTGACACGGATCTTCCGCATCCTAGTTCGCGCGGGACCCCCTCAACGTCTCCAGTTTGTGCAGTAATGGCTCGAGAGTCAATACGTACAAGAGGGACGAGAGGGGACATCCTTGGCGGACCGAGCGCACGATGTTGAACGGTTCCGAAAGGTGACCGTTCACTCTCACCACAGAGCAGATGTCGCTGTGCATGGCAGCGATCCAGCCTCTGAAGACGGGCCCAAAGCCAGCCGCCCTCAGGACTGCCGCTAGGTAACGATGGTCGACCCTATCAAAAGCTTTCGACTGATCTAAATTTATCAAAGACCCACCCGTGCCAGGTTCCCTAGCTACCCTCTTTACGATGTATCGTATGAGGTGGAGGTTGTCGTGGATGGATATGTCGGGAATGGCGCATGTCTCCGCCTCTCCCACCAGACCACCAACGACAAGCGCCAACCTCTTTGCTAGCACCTTGGCCAAAATCTTGAACTCTGTGTTCAGCAGTGTTATGGGCCTAAAATTATCTATGTTATCCCCCTTGTTCGGATCCTTTCTCAGCAGCGCCACCGCTCCTCGGCTCACAGAGCTGGGAATTCTCCCGTTCTGTTGCCAGTTGCAGTAGACGTCCGCCAAGAGGCCTCCGAACAAGTCTGGCATTTGTCGTAAAGTTCATAGGGCAGACCATCCAAACCAGGCGATTTACCCCTTGTGCAGCCAGTCATTGCCTCCCGTACTTCAGCGGCTGTTATCGGCTTTTCGCAACACTCCGCCTCAGTGGCCGAGAATCGCGGCAGCCCGTCGAGGTAGACACTAAAGTCCATCCCTCGATCCGGCCCGCCGCTGCCCCCGAACAGTTGAGCGAAGTGTCGCTGAAAAGCTTCACACATTTTCCCGGGATCGAGTAGCATGCGCCCGTCCTGGTCCACCAAAGACCGGATCGTGGCTTTGTTGCCACGACGCGCCTCCGCCACTCGGGCCCATTGAACGGCTTTCGTCCCCTCGTGTCTGAGAGCACGCACCCTAGCTCTGACAACGCAGCCTTCGTGCTTTGCATTGAAGAATTGGTCAAGGGCCAATTTCGCCGCAAGTACGTCGGTCGCGATGCCTTTGCAAAGCGCCTCGTCTAATTTTCTAACTAATTCTCCCTCTGCTCTATTTTTCTCTATTGATAAAGCCTTACTAAACCTAATGGACTCTATTCTAATTGCTCTTTTCAGAGCAAACCACCACTTGTTGTTGACGATGGCCCCCGTCAACGCCCGCTTAACTAGTTCGCTAATCCGGTCTCTGTAGGCCTTGCGCACTGGTAAGGACGCGTTTAGCTTCCAGTAGCCGGGTCCTCGTCTATGAAGCCTATCTAGTCAAGCACACAGATCACGAATTTGTGGTCCGTGTAGCTGACTAAATTGAATTGTGGACAGCCTATGCTAGACCTATCTATTTCCCTACAAAATACTCTATCTAGATATTATCTGGATGACCCTATGCGATTTGTCCAAGTCCACATTGGTACATTCGGGAAATCCAATCGGTACCTGTCAGACAGTTCAAAACGCCTGAGCAGGTTGGTGAGACTCTTGCACCCTCCTCCCCTATCCACTAATCCCACACAGTCCCAGCGTGCATCTAAGATCCCGTTCCAGTCGCCCACTAACACTAAAGAGCGGGACGTTCCAAGAAAGTTCTCCAGACGCCGGAAGAAATCAGGCCGCCCTGCTCATGTCGGGGCATAGACGGCCACTAACCTGAAATCTTGCCCGTCTCCGCTGGTCACGTCCAGCACCACCAACTTACCTTCTGGGTCCAGGAAGATGGCCCGTATGGCAAGATCCAAACCTCTCCGAAAAAGCACAGCAACTCCACCCCCGATCCCGGACGGCTGGGAGATGCGTACACATCGTAGCCGCCGAAGATCGGTGCGAAGGCCCGTGCTTCGGAGATTCTGGTCTCGCTGATGGCCACTGCATCTATGTTTAGTGACCTGAGGTCGTTGAGCAGGTGGCCCTGCTTCCATGACGACCCCAAGCCACGCGCATTTATGCTGCCTATTCTGAGTGAGGTCATGTTGAAATGGAGTGGAAAAGATGGGAAAGACCACTTACCTTACTTCTCGTAGAGGAAGGACGGTTTTTCCATCCTTTTCACTGCTTGTGGCTTCCTCAGGAAGGATGTCCTTATAAATCCTCCTGGAGAGTGCTTGTCGGAAGTCTCCGATGTCTTTGGGGAATTTTTATTTTAGTGTCATGTACGTTTTCTGTGTGATGCGAGTGATTTGTATGTGTGTAGGTGGTGTGAATTTTGGGTTGTTGTGTAGTCTTTTTCTGTGATGCTGGTGTTGTGTTGGATGTAGTGTAATAATTGGTTGTTGTTCAAATTTAATGTTGTGTAGTGTGTATCGTTTTGGTTGTTTGGTTTTGTTTTTGTTTGTTGTGGGCTTGTTTCTGTTTCGCATTTTGGTGACTTTTGTGGTGTAGGTGATTGTGGTGTTGGGGTTAATGATGGTGATGGTGTTGGTGTTTGGGGTGATGGGGTTGGTGATGATGGTGTGGATGGTGGC
>OZ024753.1:23878124-23885624 GCA_964016885.1 Eledone cirrhosa | reverse complement strand
TAGATATTCTTTTTCCAATATTACTAACTATAGCATTCTTGATATTAGTAGGATGGTTAGATTTAAAGTTAACACCATTTAGGTTCTCATTGTTTTTATGGTAAGGGTAATATAGGCCAGTGTCAAGATTAAGAGATACATCCAAGAAATTAGCTAGTTTGATACTGTTATCAAATTCAATTTTTAAGTTATGTTGGTTAAAGAGATTACGTATATTGTTCTTAATAATATTAAGGTTAACTATATTGCAATTTAAGATAGTAAAGAGTCCATCGTCACGATAAATTCCACCGCGAAGTTGAGGAATTTTCCGACTCAAAGAGTTCAAAATAAAGATACCAATTAAATCAGTCAATTGGGATTAATCGGATGCTCCCAAGTTCATCTGTGGTGATGTCAGAATATTTAAGTGCGAAAGATAGAGCATTATTGAGAAGTGAAGGCGAAATGGAGGAATAGTAGCTGGCAATATCAAATTGAACAAATTTTAGTTTGTTTTTATTATTCAATTTGTTGAACCAACTAATCACTTCAGAAGTACCAAACCATAAATTTAGGTTCAAAGAAGAGCAATTAGAACGAACCTGTGGGATAATTCTATCCAAGATGGCTTTACTAACAACCCCCAGATCAGATTTAGAGGGGGCGATTAATCTAACAGGTAGTTCAGTGCGAAAATTGTTTTTGTGATCCTTGAGATTTATCCTCGGAGTTCTTGGGAGGAATGGTTCTGTCTTTTTTTCAATGCCAAGTTTTGACATAATCTCAGAGGCTTCAAGGTTTATGTATTCTAAATTTTCATGGTTGGTTTTACGATATTTTTTCCTAAGTTCCTTTAGGATAAGGTTGTTATAATTATCCTTGGAAATACCATATAAGTTATTGGTTTTGTCAGAGTGGACTAAAACATTTTTTGAGGAATTTAGGTTAGAAATTGTGTTCTTGAGATTTACAAGGTGCTCTTGTCCTTTGTAAGGGTATCTCTTGAATTTAAGATTTTTTATTATTTTAGTTAACTCTTCCTCGAATTGCACTAGATTTTTGTTGGAAGGAGGATTTCTTCTAGAATTAAATAGATGATCGAGGAAGTTATGTTCTTTGGTATAGAAGTTCCCTTTTAGGCGCTGGTCATAGAAATAGGCTGTCCATCTAAGTCTTCTCACGAAGGAGTCAGTTTTTTCAATTAGAAGTTTGGTGAATTCAGATTTACCAGGTATAGGAATGTCTTTAGTTGAATTGGTTATGTTGTAATAATCCATGTTGTAGAAGAAGAAAGAAGTAAAAGACCATCAAAAGGTATCCAATATGAGAGTAAGCGCTCAAAGGTTAACACCAGCTATACCATCCTTCAACCTGAAGGACCACAAGGTAAACTTCGATACTAACCCTAAGATTAGACTTATATGCCCCTCTAAATCTGATATAGGCAAAATTAGCAAATATATACTAGACAGAATTATCCCCCAAGTTAAGGTTAAAGTAGAAATTAAACTATGGGGTAACACTCATGAAGCAATAAGATGGTTTAATAACATTACTGATAAGAAAAAATCAAAATTTATTCAGTTTGATATTGATGAACATTATTCCTCAATTTCACCTGATACTCTACATGAAGCTCTTTCGTTCGCTAAGGCTAATTCCGACCTTACAGATGCTGAAATTAAAATTATTATGGAAGCGAGGAAAACTATAGTTAAATTCGATGATAGCTACTGGGTTCGCAAAGATAGACCTTCTAATTTTGATATTACTATGGGTTCTAATGATTCGGCGGAAGTAACAGATCTTGTGGGAATTTATATCACCCACAGACTACAAGGAAAATTCAAGGATCTCCACGGTGGAATCTACCGTGATGATGCGCTCCTATTAGTTAAGCATATGAATAACCAGAATTTAGAAAGGATGCGTAAAAATATCAGAAAGCTTTTTAAGGAACTAGGATTAAATATTACATTTGAATATAACCTCAAAGAGGTCAATTTCCTTGATGTTACTTTGAATCTCAATACAGATACGATTAAACCGTTCCATAAACTAAATGAGAACCTTAAATATGTAAATACGAGTTCTAACCATCCACTCTCTATAATTAAATCCATCCCTAGAAATGTTTCTCTTAGAATCTCCCGCCTGTCGTCCAACCAACAAACCTTCAAAGAACATGCCGAGTATTATGATGATGCACTTAGGAAAGCCGGACACCTAGATAATATAGAGTATATAGTCGAAGATCACCAAAACACCCAAAATAAATCCCATAGGAGTAGAAATAGCGCAGAATCACCACCATACATACACTACCGCAATAGACACAATAATAGTCGCACACCACCAAACAGAAGGCGATGTAAAGAGTATATTTGGTACAACCCGGTCTATAACAACTCTATTAAAACCAATCTACCCTCACAATTCTTTCGATTATTTAAAAAACACTTTCCAACATCACATAAATATAATAAAATCTTAAACCCTAACACTATTCGACTTTCATATTCAACCGCCCCTAATATTGAACAACATATAAAAAGCTTAACGCAAAACGGTTGTATAAGCGCCTTCCAACACATAACAATACACGTAAAACATTAGCTATAACATCACAAAACAACAAACAACATCCTGTCCTACCTAAGCAACCTCACCAACCCATCCATGACAATACAACAACGCAAAATTATAATTGCAACTGTGTCCAACCAGGGATGTGTCCGTTGAACAATCAGTGTCTTGAACGCAACATCGTATACAAATGTACTATCGAATCGGATAGACAGAAGTGGTACTATGTGGGATCTACAGCCACCTCCTTCAAATCACGCCTTTATAGACATCGTTACTCGATAAAACATGAACACCAGCGTTATGTAACAACACTCGCAGACAAGGCTTGGCAACTGCGTGAAAATAACCAACAATTTCACCTAAAATGGGATATAACAGCGGTTGCCCCCCCCCCCCCCCCCATATTCCATCGGACAGGAATTTTGTAAATTATGTAATGTAGAATTATTTTGTATTATGAAATCCAAAAACATTTTATTAAATAACAGAATAGAGCGATCGTTATACTGTAACCATCGCTTAAGATCTACATTTTCATATTATAAATACTACCAGGATTGAACGCCTGTCTCTATCTCCGTTTGATTGTCAAAATAGATATTAACATTCTCTATTAGTCTTAATTCTATCAACTCTTCTATTATTTAGCATTTAATATAAACTGCTATAGATAAAATGAGATTTCTGATTTCTTAATTCAACTCCCTAATGCATATACCAGCTGGCTACTAGCATTGATGTTATTCAGCAGCAATCGAAATCTCCCCCTTCCCCAATTGACACTTTATAATTAATACTACTACACCAAATGACCAGCCCTGTCCACTGTCCAATTGGTCAAGTAGAGATTAAAATTGGCACTCCCAAAAATTCTTATTTAGATAAAATGAACCATTTACTCATGGTATTCTCATTAGAAACCCTTTATATACTTGTTTAGCAGTAAATTGAATTACCATCTGTCATATACTATCCCCTCTCTTCTTCCTCTATTACTAATATAAATACTTCAATTTTTCTGATTTTATCCAGTTTATCCAAAATCTCTGAAAAAGTGACAACTGATTATACATTTGCTATCGAATACTTGCTAACATTATATGATTACGCAAGCAGCGATACATAGGTATTCCGTCTGTTACCGAAAAATATGCCAATACCTAATAAATTCCTTTTAAAAAAAAGCACTTTCATTTTATATTCATCTTTTCTACATTTTCTCCGGAATATAATTTATACTCGTTGAGCAAACCTACACGTACGCTGTTCATCTCTAACGTAACGATATATTATCACTACATTATTGATAACCTGAAATTGTATATATATATATATATATATATCACATCCCTACTGACCATTATCGCAACAATGAACCTTTTTACTACACACACACACACACATATTTGTCTTATTAAGCTTATTTTTCAGTGACTTCTCAATCAGGCGAAAAGGAACAGTCTTCGACAATCCTACATTTGGCGCAAAATCAATTTTTAACATTCACGTGACCTCTACCAACCAATCAAAATTGTTTTGACTACAAGAATTTTTGCAACACGAATTGGCGCGAAATTATAGTACTCATTCACGTGACATTTAACAACCAAACAAATCTTAATACCCCTGGAGCCAATTTTTTCACATAAAACAGGAAGAATTTCATATATACATATATACATACATATATATATACATATATACATACATATATATACATACATATATATATATATATATATACATACATATATATATACACATATATACATATATATATATATATACATATATATATATACATATATATATACATACATATATATATATACATATACATATCCATATATACATACATGGTGGCTGCCAACTCGTTTTCGAGTACGGCCACTACCTTATATCCATGTAGGAGAAACCCTACCGATGCGCTGAACGAGTGTGACGTTTCAGTCCAGCCAGCGACTTGAAAACTCTGGTACAAACACTATACTTGTGACAATTATTGACACATAGTGCTGGGCCCATGGTACCATGTGACGACAAGTGCAGAGAGATGACCAAATATAAAGCAATGCCTGTGCTGTGAAGCTTTTATAGTGAGCAAAGGCTCTGCACAAAGCCAGTCCCACTCTGTTAACCAAGATGATATTTACCAAAAAGAAGAACAAGTCAACGTCATTGGATACCATCAGGGTTGCAGGTGTCAACATTGGATACTATCAGGGTTGCAGGTGTCAACATTGGATACCATCAAAGGGCATTGGATACAATCATTAAGAGCCGATGGCCATCCAAAATCACCGGGAGAGATGACCCCTTAGCCTTTGTCAAGGCAGAATTCTAGGAGAAGGAAAACATACATATATACATACATATATACATACATATATGTATACATATATATATACATATACATATATATACATATTCATATATATATATACATATACAGGACATCCTGTATTTGGGAGCAAAGTTTGGGAATACGGAAGATGATGTGGTTGAGAGGAAGAGCAAAGACTGGGCGGCGTGCCACAGCTTGAGATCGGTGTGGAAGTGGGACCTTCGTAAAGACATGAAAATCCGCCTCCTCATTGCTGTAGTGGAGTCTGTGCTGCTGTACGTGTCTGAGACTTGGACATTGACCAAGAAACTCACTCAGATGGTGGGTGGGTGCTACTCGAGAATGCTGA
Organism: Eledone cirrhosa; assembly: GCA_964016885.1. Lineage (NCBI taxonomy): Eukaryota > Metazoa > Mollusca > Cephalopoda > Octopoda > Eledonidae > Eledone > Eledone cirrhosa. Next base: position 23,880,360 of record OZ024753.1, on the reverse strand, counting down.
GGATGGCTCTGAACATTAATCAGTATACACAGAGGATGAAAAACTCAGAGCTGTATGGGAGCCTCCCAAAAGTCAGCTCAAAAGTGACACAGAGTAGACTGAGGCTAGCTGGACATGCTCACCGACATCCAGAGTTGACATTGCACTCAGTGCTCCTGTGGTAGCACTTACATGGACAGACTGGAAGAATAAGACCAAGGTTAACGTATGTTGATGCCCTAAGGACATCACTTAACTGTTGCAAATGCAGGACATGGCAGCGATAATGAGGGACAGAGCCCACTGGAGAGAACTCGTCCATGGATCTCGGAAACTTTACCCTCTATAGAAAAATGCAAATATATACATATATATATATACATAAATACATATATATATACATATATACATATACATATATACATATATATATACATATATATATACATATACATATATCTATACATATATATCTACATATATACATATATATATATATAAATATATGCATATATATATATACATATATACATATATATATATACATATACATATATACATATACATATATCTATACATATACATATATATATATACATATACATATACATATATCTATACATATATCTATACATATACATATATCTATACACATATATATACATATATACATATATATATACATATATACATATATACATATATACATATATATATGTATACATATATACATATATATATACATATATACATATATATATATACACATATATACATATATATATATATACATATATATATATATATATATCTATCTAAGGCGGGTAAAATTCCCGAGATCCATGGACGAGTTCTCTCCAGCGGTCTCTGTCCCTCATTATCGCTGCCATGTCCTGCATCTCCAACAGACCAGTGTCTGTCCTTAGGGCATCAACATACGTTAACCTTGGTCTTCCTCTTCTAGTGTGTCTATGTAAGGGCTCCCAGAGGAGTACTGAGTGCAATGTCAACTCTGGATGTCGGTGAGCATGTCCAACCTCAGTCTCCTCTGTGTCACTTTTGAGCTGACTTTTGGGATGCTCCCATCAGCTCTGAGTTTTTCATCCTCAGTGTATACTGATTAATGTTCAGAGCCATCCTCAGCATTCTCGTGTAGCACCCATCCACCATCTGAGTGAGTTTCTTGGTCAGTGTCCAAGTCTCAGACCCATACAGCAGCACAGACTCCACTACAGCAATGAAGAGGCGGACCTTCATGTCTCTACGAAGGTCCGACTTCCACACCGATCTCAAGCTGTGGCACGCCGCCCAGGCCTTTCTCTTCCTGTCAACCACATCCTCCTCCGTATTCCCAATCTTTGCTCCCAAATACAGGAAGTCCTCAACCAATTCCAGCGGCTTCCCGCCTACATTAGTGATCCCCTCTGGCTTCTCAACATTCTCTACCAGATATTTTGTTTTAGTCTCATTCATTCTCAGCCCCACACTCATCGACACAGTCTCAACCTCCCGCATCAAATCCTCTGCCCCCTTCACTGTATTTGTCACCAAAACTATGTCGTCGGCAAATTCAGCATCCGATACCTTTTTCGCCCTAACTCTCCTGCTCTGAGCCGGTGCCACAGTAAAGCCAGAGTCCTGGTGTTTCTCCAGTGCAAGGCGCATACAATAGTCCACTACGATGATAAAAAGGTAGGGAGCCAATGTATCTCCCTGGAGCACTCCAGCTAGTATCTCAAAAAACTCTGTCATCCCATCAGGTGTAATGACTTGGGCTTTGGTGTTGGTGTAGAGCAGTGATATCAGGTCCACTATCCTCTTGGGGATTCCATAAGCCTGTAAGATCTTCATCAGGCAGTAACGGTCCACAGAATCAAAGGCCTTCCTAAAGTCAATGAAAACCATGACCGCAGGAAGGCACTTTGCTCTAGCTCCCTCTAATATCCTCCTCAGCATCAGGATGTGACTGGTGGTTGATCTACCCTCTCTGAAGCCGTTCTGGTTGTTCCTGAGCTTCTTCTCCATCTCAGGCTGGATCCTGTTAAGAATCATCCTGTTGAGGGTCTTTGCCACAAGTGACGTCAGTGAGATCCCCGGTAGTTGTTGGTGTTAGAGAGATCTCCCTTCTTTGGCACTGGGACGATGTTACTGATCCTCCACTGATTCGGGGCAACTCCTTTCTCCAGTGCCCCGTTACAGAACCCCAGGATGAAATCATCAAAATCACACCTCTTCATCACCTCTGATGCCACTCCAT
>OZ024753.1:23870624-23873124 GCA_964016885.1 Eledone cirrhosa | reverse complement strand
TCTTCTCCACCTGGAGGTCTGGTCCGAACCAGACCCCGAGCAACTTCACCGGGCCCTCCGTCCAGCGCCCGACGACGCCATCGGAGAGCATCGATCTGCCCCCCTCCACGTGCCGAGTTGCAGACCGATCGACTTGTCCCGGTTCAGCTTAGCCCCTGTAAACCTTTCGTACTCCTCCAGTAAGGTGCCGATCGCCCCGATTTCCGAGGCCGTCGACACCATTACTGTTACGTCATCGGCATAGGCTGACACCGCTTTCCGCAATCCCGGTTCCAACGGGATGCCCTGCAACAACTCCAACTTCCGCAGCAGTGGCTCTAGAGTCATTACATACAGAAGGGAGGAGAGAGGGCACACCTGTCGGATGGACCGCGCGATTTCGAACGGCTCCGAGAGGTAGCCGTTCACCTTGACCCTAGAGGAGATGCGGCTGCTCTGCATGGCATTGATCCAGCCCCTGAAAACGGGTCCGAAGCCTGCCGCCGCTAGTACCGCATCCCGGTAACCATGGTCAACCCTATCGAATGCCTTAGATTGATCCAAGTTGATCAGGGCCCCACCAAAGCCGGGTTCGTTCCCAACCCTCTCTATGATGCATGAGGTGGAGGTTGTCGTGGATGGACCTGAACGGGATAGCACATGTCTGCGCATCTCCCACCAGGTTGCCCACGACAAGCGCCAACCTCTTTGCTTGCACCTTGGCCAAAATCTGTAACTCTGTATTTAGCAGAGTTATGGGCCTGAAATTATTTATATCGTCCCCCTTGTTCTCGTCCTTCCTCACTAGCGTGACTACGCCCTTGGTCACAGCACAGGGAATTCTCCCGTTCTGTTGCCAATTGCAGTAGACCGCCTCGAGGAGATCGGGGAACAAATCCGGCATAGCTAGATATAGTTCGCATGGAAGACCATCGAGACCCGGGGATTTGCGTTTGCCGCATTGGCTCAGCACGTCCTCTATCTCAGCGGCTGAAATCGGCTCCTCGCAGGACTTCGCCTCCCTGTCCGAGAGACGCGGCAGGCCGTCGAGGTATGGACCGAAGTCCACATCCCCAACCGGCTCCCCGCCCCTTCCGAACAATCCGGCAAAGTGCTTTTGAAAAGCCTCGCACATCTGCTTAGGTTCAAGGATCACCCGTCCATCCTGGTCTCGCAAAGACCGGATAGTGGATCTGCTCCCTCTTTTGGCTTCTGTCACGCGGGCCCAGCTAACAGCTTTGGTCCCCTCGTTTCCCAGAGCACGTATTTTGCTTCGGACGATGCAGCCTTTGTGTTTCGCGTCGAAGAACTGGCCCAGGGCCGTTCTCGACGCTAGCACTCTGGCCACGTCGCCGCTTCTAATTGCCTCTTCTACACTATCTACCAACTCCCTTTCCTTCCTATTTCTATTTGAGGCTAACTCCTTACTAAACACTATAGAGACTACTCTAATTTCTCTTTTGAGAGATCCCCACCACCTGCTGTTGACGATGGCGCCCGTCAACCGCTCCTTAACTAACGTGCTAATCCGGTCCCTGTAAGCCTTACTTGCCGGTAAGGACAAGTTGAGCTTCCACTAACCGGGTCCCTGTCTATGAGTTCTGTCAAGGTTGACCATGCAGGTCACTAATTTGTGGTCTGAATAGCCAACCATGCGCATTTTTGGACAACTTAAAAAGTCCTTATCCTTAATTCTAACTAAGAACCTATCTAGGTACGACCTAGATGATCCGCATACGATTTGCCTAAGTCCAGGTTGGCGCAGTCGGAAAATCTAGTCGATATCTATCGGCCAGGTCAAATCGACCGATTAACCCTTTGAGGCTATTACACCCGTCTCTATCGGGACAGGCCCCTACGTAGTCCCAGCGTGCATCTAGGATACCATTCCAGTCCCCCACTAATAGCAAGGGGCGGGACGTACCTAGAAAAGTCTCCAGACGATGGAAGAAGTGCGGCCGCATTGAGCCGAAAGGGCCGTAGGCGGCTACCAACCTAAACGCTCCGCCTTTACCCCGGCCATGGTCCAGAACGACTAGTCGACCCTCCGGGTCCAAATGTACCATCTGTGTTGCGAGACCCAGATGTTTTTGCAGCAGAACGACAACCCCACCCCCACCTCCGGGCTGACAGAGAGATGCGTGCATCTCAAAGTCATCAAAGGTGGGGGCCAGCTGTCGCACGTTGCTGATCCGGGCCTCGCAAATAACCATCACATTTATACGTTGTGACCTGAGGTCATTTAGAAGCATTGCTTGCTTCCAAGTTGAGCCCAGCCCACGCACATTTAAACAGCCTACTCTTAGCATAGCCATGTATCGGGCTGCACAATTTCCATTAGGGTGGGGATGGGTTGTTCGGTGGGGTGGTGGTTTGTGGAAGTGTAGGGGCATCAGTGTGTTGTGTGGTTGGGGAGTTTGGAGTTGTGTGGGTGTTTGGGGAGGGGGTGGGGTAGTTTTTTAGGAGGACGCGGTTAATGGGCCCGACGCAGGGAGGACCCACGTCCTCTTTAAAGTTGTCT
>OZ024753.1:23853124-23855624 GCA_964016885.1 Eledone cirrhosa | reverse complement strand
TGTCTCACAGCAGGAAACGCCACATCCTTTCTCTGGCCCAGCAGTCCAATCATCACCACTGCCAACATCTTCTTCTCTGCCTACTACTACTACTACTACTACTACTACTACTACTACTACTACAACATCTTTGTCCTACTGCTATCTCAAGGAAATTACCTTCTAATACGAGTACAAGAACTCTCCCTCCCACAGTCCACAAAGGTCGTCAAATCCTACTCAAACCATCATCTACACCTCTCACAACACACACACCCACACACCCACCCACTCGAAACCCCATCATTTGCCGCTACTCTCTACGCTATAGAATATGTACGGATAGTGGCTGCAAATTCACCCATTTACCTAGGACAAAACGATCTATCCCCACAAACAGCCACCACTATAATACATACTCTAATTTAACACCAACACAACCACCAATAACTCAAACAAGGAATCCACAAATCTGCCGCTTTTCCCTGCGAGACAGATTGTGTTTAGACCGGGATTGTCCCTTTACCCATCTCCCGGGGACCCGTCGGACAAATGAAAATAAAATTAAAAATAAAAGCAAAAACAAAAACCATAACCTACATAAAAATAAAAATGACCACTACCACAGTCACCAACAGTCTTCTAAACAGGAAACTTCTTCCTCTTTTTTAGCCATAATGAATCTGGCAAAAGAACTGGAAAAAAACATTCGAGCTATCACCCAGCACCACCCTCCACTATCACCCCACTGCACAAACTCCCATTGCTGCCATTAACAAACAAACAAATTAACAACACACCAAAACAATTAAAACCATCCACTCTCGCCTCTACATTTTTGCTTAACGCCAAAGGCATCAGCCCATCCACCAATACTCAAAAATGGAAGTTCAAATTCCTGGAGGACTGGATTGATGTGCATCCAAACCACATCCCTTTCTTCGTCCTCACTGAAACCCATCTCAGTAACCTCCACTTGGAAGCCGAGATGAAAGTGAAAAATTTCAAAGCCATCCGTGCTGATCGCGCTGGCAGAAGAAAGGGCGGGACTGCCATTTATGTCCATAATTCTTTCTCAACAGAGGCTATGAACATATTAACTAATGGATACTGCGAAGCAGTCACTGTATTCAGTCAAACCAACAACCTAATAGTAGTTGGGCTCTATAGGCCACCCCAAACGCCTGTACCATGCTTCAAGGAATGCCTCAACAGCATAAAGTGTTTCATCCAAGAGTGTCACCCTAACAACATCTTAATGATGGGGGACTTCAACCTCCCCGCAGTTGACTGGTCCACAAACAGCCTGCCACCAGGTTCTTCTGCCTCAACCTCTGACAGGGAAGCAGTGGAATCGCTTCTTGACTTCATGGATGATTTCTTCCTATCCCAACTGGTGCTCGAACCAACGAGGTGCCACAAAAACGTCCTAGACTTAATTTTCAGCAATCACACTGACAATATCCACAATATTGCAGTGGAGAACACTCTACTCTCTGATCATGACATGGTTATCTGTGATCTGAGATTCCACCGTCCAATATACAAACCCAATGTCATCTCTCCTGTCCATCCGTTTGACGCTATGGATTTCCACAATGCAAACTGGGAAGCGATCAGTCATGATCTTGCACATGTCGACTGGTCCTTCACGCACACTCATACACCCACTAACATCAAAAAGTCCTGGCAGACATTTGTGGACACTGTTACAAACATATGTGCAAAACACACGCCATTAAGAACTATAAACAAATCTAAGAGCAGAATCCCTAGAAATAGAAAAACGCTCATCAGAAAAATTAAGAGAAAAAAATCAACAAGCTGAAATACTGTCAGCAGCAACACATCAACTTGACTGCCATTTCATCACTAGAGATTAAAAAACATAACCTCCAAAACAACATAATGTCTCTCATCAACAATCAGAGAAGAGCTGAAGAGGCCTGGGCCATTGAAAAGATCAAACTCAATTCCAAAGTGTTCTTTTCATTTGCAAAAAAACACAAAATCACTGGCTCTACTGTTGGCCCTCTAATTGATGAAAATGGCACTCTTCAAGACAATGCTAAATCCATGGGTGAGATACTGCAGAAACAATACTGCTCTGTTTTCAGCAATCCTGATATGGCCGATCTGGGCTGTATCGGCGATGTTACTCCCCATTACACCTTATCGGACATAACGTTTGGCGCCCCTGATGTCTTAGCGGCAATAAAGGAAATCAAGCATAATTCAGCAGTAGGTCCCGATAGGTTCCCTGCTTGTGTCTTGAAGGCGTGTCAACACCAACTTGCATCTCCTTTTGCCAATCTGTGGCGGAACTCACTGGATGCTGGATATGTGCCAGAAAACCTTCTATCCCAGTCTGTTGTCCCAGTTTTCAAAAAAGGAAACAAATCCCTTGCCATGAATTACCGTCCAATCTCACTCACCTCTCATATCATTAAGGTATTTGAGAGAGTGGTGAGATCGCGAATGACCCACTTCCTTGAGAGTAACAATATGCTGAACTCCAACC
>OZ024753.1:23833124-23835624 GCA_964016885.1 Eledone cirrhosa | reverse complement strand
TACCAATGAAACGGTCGTAAATACCTGGATTAAATCCTTCTCTTAATGCTTACCTGTGTTTTCTCTTTTATACATATATATATACATATACATATATATATATATACATATTGTTATACTTTGGGAGGGCCATGTTGCCAATAAGAAACACACGCACCAGTTGCTTTCACTTCAATTTATTATACATTTATAAATTTACAAATTTACAAATTTATAAATTTCTGGTTGGTTGGTTGGTTCCACAACCAGATAGTTGTTTATATATAGTCATAGTCCTTTCGTCACACACTCAGTGACCTCTTCAGTGACTGGGGATTCCTTTCTTTGTTTCTGTGCCTTTCCTTTCTTCTGTCCTACGCCATTTTGTTTCTGTGTGTGTGTTGTGTGCTCAGTTTGCGCATGCGCCACATCCGGGTGTCTGTGTGTGTTTATGTTCATTTATCTATTTGTTTATTTATTTATTTATTTACATGTTATTGGCTGGTTGTTTGTTGTATGTGTGTGTGTGTTTTCATTTTGTCCTTAATTATAAGTTGTGATGTTGCTGTTCCACTCATATTTTCTATTTAATTTTGGTTGTAATTCTTTTATGTTTATTGCCTCTGTAATTTGTCTAAACATTACATCTTTTCTGTGTGTAGATTCTATTTTTATTTCTATGTTCTCTAATTTACCCTTGTGTTCTATCTTAGCATGTTGGTAGAGTACAGATGATTCTTTATTATCTTGAAGGTCTCGCCAGTGTTCATTTATCCGTTCTCCTATACTACGAGCTGTCTCACCTATGTACACTATATTTTTGTTTCTACATTGTCCTTCAGTACATCTTATGCTATACACTACATTTCTAGTTTTACAGTTAATATGGGGGCTTATTTTACAGGTTATACATTTCTTATCTATACATGAGGGTCTTTGAAACGGGTATGTCTTGCTAATAAGTGTTTTTACGGAGGTACCTGGTCTTTCTACTATCTTAATATTGAGTTTATGTTTATTTAGGGCCCTTCTAAATGTGTAGGCTAGTTCGCCTCTAGGGGTTGTATCGATGAACATTACACTCTGGTATTTATTGCTATCATACCATGAGTTTATTCTATTAGCCCTGTTCCTAGTTCTTTCTATTCTATTCCAAAATTTGCTCCTATACAAGGGGCAGGTCCCATTTATGTCATTATTTACCATTTTTTCCCATTTGGTTCTGGCTCCTCTATACACTCTGATTCTATCTCTCTGATTGTAGCCAGAGAACTGCATACGGTGGATGAAGTGTTGTATGTGTCTCTCTAGTTCTTCGGGGTTGCACATGCGGGACACATTTCTCATCACCCGTACCAAATCCGCAATCAGTATGTTGATTTTGGTATGGTCCGAAATGGCCGAGTTTCGGTGGATCAGATGTTTGGAAGTCATGGGTTTGGCATAATGGGAATGGAGGATTTGTTTTTGGTTGTTAATGGTATCTAACCAGAGCTCTGTGTCTAGTACAGGTAATCGATGGTTGGGGTGTCTACTTGGGTAGTCTATAGTAACTCTAATGCTCTGGTGGATGGAGTTTTCTATTTGCTGGATGCTTTCCATTGTGTTTTTCTCTAGTTCCTGACTGTTCTCTAGTGGGGGTGTCTTAACTACGATGTTTATATCATCTACGTAGCGGGAGTACATTATCAGGGTTAAGCTGTCTTCTAATTGTTCTTTAAGTTTAAGTTTAAGTCTACTGTCCCACTATACCATGAATAAGTTAGCTATGTCGCCTGCAATGCTAACACCAATGGCTGCTCCTTCCTCTTGGGCATATGTTTTTCCATTAAATTTGAACATATGTTCCTTAAGGGTTAATTTTATGCTGGCCCCTACCGCATGTGCAATCATTTTCTTCAGTTCATCGTGGTTTTCGGGTGTCCGTATGGCTCTGGTCCACCCGTTCCATCTATCTGTGTGGGTTTTCTTGGCCATTGAGGTAATGGTAGGTGGTCTGCCTCTTGTTGGTCTTGTAGGGCACAGGTTGCTAAGGTCATATGTTTCTAGGTAACTATTACTATAGGTAAGTTTAAGTAGAAGTCCCAGCTCACTGGTATCAATCCCACGGAACACAACCTTGCTCTCGCTGATCTTTTCTACGCATTTCTCCACAGCAAAATCCACGTCAATAGATGGATACAGGGACACAACATCCATACTGCCTATTATGCAGTTTGTTAGGTCCCCAGATCGGTTACTCACGCCGATTCTGCTGAGGAGGTCCTCCGTGCTGTCACATACATCTGGGGACATCTCAATGATGGGGCGTATGATCAGGGAGAGGAAGTAGGACAGTCTGTAGTTACTAGCAATGTTAGCTCCACAGACTGGCCGTGTTGGTGGTCCCGCGACAGGGTCACAGCCCGTTTTATGGTCTTTTAGAAGCTCATACAACGCCGGCACGTCATTGTTCCAGGCCTGGAAGTTGTTGGCAGTCCTTTTGTTGGACTGCATTACATTTGTCCACATCACCATATGG
>OZ024753.1:23823124-23828124 GCA_964016885.1 Eledone cirrhosa | reverse complement strand
GAATAATTGCTGGCCTTGTGCCAAAAGTAGAAACAATTAAATTACAGGGGATTAACGTGAGTCTTTAACATCGTTTTTTAATTTTATATATATATAAATTATGCGCCAGTGTATATCTGAATGCATGTATTTTCCGTATCTAGTTTCCTGTTCAATCTCTATTATATATACTCCTCACAGTGTCTATAACTTTATATATTTGCCAACATATATTTATTGAAATTAGATTCAAATTAAATCAAGTCCCATCTCTTTCAGAATTTATTTGACTTTTACATTTCTTTTTTAATCTTTTTCTTCCATGACACATAATATTATCTTCTTCGTGTGAAAGACGTAAAATAACTTTCTTTAGAAACAGTGGCGTCTTTAAAATTAATAATGTTTTCAATTTTATAAGAATATATGCTATATTGATCAAATGATTTATTTTTCTCCTATGACTATTGCCATTAAAGGAAGGAAGATAAGAGAGGAAAGAATATTAATTATCAATATAGTAACATATATTACTTAGAGGATATGACCCAGCTAAACTATATATGGAAAAAATCCCTGAAAACTTAATACTAATTTCGTTAAGAACCCAAATACCGTCGGAGCAATTTTTATTTATTTTAATGACTTTGACAGAAGATGACTAGCTTTGCTCATCACCATGGGACTCCCTATTTCTAAATATAAATGAAAATATATACAAAATTGTGGGAATTTTGTAGAATTTAGCGAATAAAAACAACATTGCGTAGGATCTTTAACTAATACAGATCAAATTATTTATCTTTTTAAAGCATATTCTGTAAGTAGAATAGTAGAGGCAGGTGCTTTGGGTTGGAAGAAGGGAGTATGTTATCTTCTCGATTTCTAAATACAAATGAAAATATACAGTGATTGGTCAAGAATATCAGAGGCAGGACCTTGACAGATCCTCCAAGATTTAATCTGAAGTTCTGAATGTCTGCAACAATGTGGACTCCACCAATGGCACCTTAGTTACATATGTTCGTGTTAAACGAAATGATGGATCAATTTTGCTACCAAAGTTTAGTTTAATTGGTTCCATTGCTGTTCATTTTGAACTTCTATAATTTCATGTTTCGTAGGAAAAACTTAAAAACGAACAGAATTTCATAAAATTTAACGTCTGAGTAGAAATGATTGAGGAATAAAAACGTAATGAATAGTTTGAGAGGTTAGTTTAGGAATAATGAGACAAGTTGAGTTATCGCATCAGGCAGATTGCGGCTGAATTATTCTATAACAGGTGTACATGAGCCCCTTTAATAGGGTGCGATATGATTAGTAGACGAAAGAGTTGAGAGATCACAGCTCCGATATTGGGCACATGGGGTTATAATGGAGTTCCTACGAGGGGTGTTTGGAATAATGTTACTCGATAGTAGGAAATCAGACAGTCGCTCCAACTAGAGCTGCTTCTTCTCCGAATTGAGAGGTCACAGTTCCGGAAATAATGGCTGGATAGATTATATGGACAAAAGCAACCAGCAGGAGACCCATAGGTAGACCTTGCGCAAGACAGTTGGATAGCATGCATGAGTTTAGCTGATCTCCCTTGGGAATCCAGCCGGGACAATGCAAAATGGTTGCATCTGACAGAATCCACTGGAAGGAGTGTTTGAGGTCTCTGCCTCCACGACCCTTTCAGGAATAAGCTTGACCTCTTACATATTGTCTGGAATATTTCTGTCCCGTTGCTGCATCTTTCCACATAAGTGACCCACACGATATAGGTCACACCTAACGTCTGTAGATATAGAAGTATCAATATAAAGATGACAGAGTGTTAGTGTTGAGCATACATGACAGTAATATTTAAAAAATGTTGATTTCAAATTGACTTTGAGAAGATACAAATTACTATCTGACTACTATGCTATTATGTCATCGCTGATTTGCTAGAAAGAGCAGCCACATCTCATTTAAATCATTTCCTACCTTTTTAAACGGAAGTTCACAATGGAAAATGTAGTCATAGATCGACAAAAGGCCTCGACTGTCATAGTTAAAATGCTTGTGATTAGAGGTGTGCTCTATTATGGCTATGGCTAGTGTTGGGCTAAACAACATGCCATCCGTAATGGAGAGCATATAATCAAAGTATATAATCTGTGACCATCCTGTTTATTTTTCTAGATTTAATACACTCTGGTTTACATTATTCAATATCAAGGGCGGTGAATTGGCAGTATCGGTAGAGGGTGGGACATGCTTTCCAGCATAATTACGTCCCTTTACGAGCTGAGTTCAAATCCCGCCGAGGTTAACTTTGCCTTTCATCCATACGGGGTCGATAAAATAAAGTACCAGTAATGGACTGGGTATTTGTTGGCCTTGTGCCAAAAGTAGAAACAATTATTCAATATCTCCGTTCTATTTTATGTTACAACTTTCCTGTAAAGAACAGGATCAATATCCTAAAGGCAATAATAAAGCAGCGGAGTTTCTGATGGACGTGGTCGTGGTGGAAGGGAAACGATCTACATACGGTGTCAGTGCCCTACACAACAAGTCTCATATATCTAATAGGTTAAAAGGCGAGAGCAGTAGGACACCCAGCAAGCATGATGTGAATATGGTCCAACCCCATGGAATGTATCGAGTAATTGACCAAAATACTCGCATGAGGGAATCTTCTACTCTGAAGACATTCTACTGCCTACTTCTCTTGAAGGTTTTTAACGCAGTGTGGAGGAGTATTTAGAGTTATTTTTAGCAGGTTAAGCCACCTCATAGACATTATGATTTAAACTGTCAGAATACCAATATAAAATTTACCTTCGATAATTTAATATACAATGTACTGAACATAAATATTCAATTTTATGACTTTACCAACCAATGCACGGTATGCAAATCTAATTGGCTATTTCAGCTGCATCCTCGATATAAATAGTTATTTCCTAAAATTATATTCACCGACAGAAAATGTGTATATGATATAACACTTATTCTTTGTTCCTTTATATATTACTGTTGATACTCTGCTCTCCAAGAGAACCGAGTGCTCATCCGGCATACCACCTACGGCCGCAATTAACTTGCAACTTAAAACTCACACACACATATATATATATATATATATATATATATATATAAGAGGGTGTTAAAGTTTGCTTGAAGCATTGTGAAATGTGTAAAATACGTAGTTTAGAAAGCCACAACAATGCAGAGGGAAATCTCGAGGTAGGAAGTGAATGATAGATAGGAGAAATAGGATAAAGTGAAAATTGAGAGAGACAAAGATGAAAACAAAACAAAGGTAGAAGGGTTACCGTAGTGGAGATTTAATCCCAATATTTCGGGCTCACGCCCATCAACGGGGGAAAGTTCCAAAAGGGGGGGGGGGGGGGGGGAACAGGCTCCGCTTAGCCTGTTCCCCTCCTTTTGGAACTTTCCCCCGTTGATGGGCGTGAGCCCGAAATATTGGGATTAAATCTCCACTACGGTAACCCTTCTACCTTTGTTTTGTTTTCATCTTTGTCTCTCTCAATTTTCACTTTATCCTATTTCTCCTATCTATCATTCACTTCCTACCTCGAGATTTCCCTCTGCATTGTTGTGGCTTTCTAAACTACGTATTTTATATATATATATATATATATGTATATCCTGATGTCTTCCAAAAGTAACGGTTGCATTTTGAAAGGGTAGGTCAATGTTTATTTATAAAACTGGTATATATTGTATTTTGTCTGATGAAGGCATACCATAATTTAACATGGTATCCTTGAAATATGTATAATGAAATAAATATGGTTTTATAAATATAGTTTCCATTTATTAATATCGTATATATATATATATATATATTTAATGTGGGTAATATTAAATATTTTCCAATTACACGTATGCGAATAGCTCATCGTTTGTTATATAAATGATTATACTTATACTTATTTCCCATATTATGTAACCTCATAATGTTTACGTGACAAAATTATGATATATTTGTGTTTCAATCTTTATTATATACCCCGATGATTCCCGCATTGGGCTAGGATCAAACGATCGTGACTAAATGTTCTAAACACTCCTTGATTGTTGTTTATAAAGCTCACACACACACACATATATATATATATATATATATTTTTTTAAAATTAAATAGCTGTATTCTGTTGTTGAGCAATAGAATTTTAATACGTCTTGTCTTGAAATATGCCAGAAGCATAATTGAAGAGTAATTACGTCTTCTGGCGCAGATTCCAGTGATCAATACAGGAACAGGTATTTTAATTAATTAGATATTAATTAAATAAATATTAAGGCCTGTTCTCTCTCTCTGTGCGTCTACACTTAATAATTATTGCAATCTAGTAACTCTGTATGATGTGTGTGTATAGGAGTGTAGGCGTGGGTGTACGCGTGTATATGTATGTATATATACATATATATATATATACATATATGTTTATATAAATATATATATACACACACACATATATACATTCATATGTAAATACATATAAATATATATATATATATACGTATATATATATTTATATATATACATATATATATATATATATACACACACATATATATATATATATATATATATACATACACATATACATATATATATATACACATATACATACATATATATATATATATATATACATATACACATATATATATGTATATATATATATACACATATACATATATATATATATATATATATATATATATATATACACATATACACACATATATATATATATATACACATATACATATATATATATATATACACATAAACACACATATATATATATATATACATATATACATATATATATATATATACATATATATATACACATATACATATATATATATATATATATATATATATATATATATATATATATATATATATACATACATATATATATATATATATATATATATATATATATATATATATATATATATATATATATATATATATATATATATATATATACACACAT
>OZ024753.1:23780624-23810624 GCA_964016885.1 Eledone cirrhosa | reverse complement strand
CATATTGATCTTCGGTTTCCTGGGCACGAAAGGTTGTGTTCTGTTCTCAATTTCCAACTCATGCATTATACAAGATGCCTCAACATTCATTTTCTCACGCTCAGCCTTATCTGCTACCTTGTACTTTTTCCTCAGTTCTTTCAGTATGAGGCCATTATACATGTCTTTTTGCACTCCATAGAGGTTGTTGGTCTTGTCAGATTTCACCAAGATCTTCTCAGTTTTCTCTAAGCTCTCAATATTATCCTTAATGCCTTTCAGATATTCCTGGCCTTTGAAGTTTCTCTTGAATTTGACTCCTTGTATGATAGAAATTATATCGTTTTCAAAGTCAAATAAAAGTTTGTTGGGGGGTGGATTTCTTTTAGATTTGAAAACTATGTCTAAGTCCGAGACATTTTCATTTATATTAGATTTATCAAAGTGGAATGCCCGCCACCTGATTCTCCTTATAAAAGAGTCAGATTTATCTATTAATTGTTTAATAAAGTCTTTGTTTCTAGGTAGAGGTATGTCTTTTAAAGAGGAAGAAATCTTAAAGAATTCCATTTTTTCAGTTATAATATAAAGCGCTCAACAGTATTGGAGCAAGATATATGCAAAGTTTTATTTAAATTGTTGGGTTACAACGAGTAAATATTTATAACTGATATAAAAGCACTCAACAAGTATTTGGAGTATATTTACGATATTAAATAAATGGAAACTATATTTATAAAACCATATTTATTTCATTATATATATTGCAGGGATATCATATTAAAAATATGTTATGCCTTTTATATAAAACATATGTTAAACTTTTTAAATGGAAGTTGAAGTTGAAAGGTATGTCAAATCTATCTATTTATAAGACTGTTTATATTGTATTTTGTCTGAAGAAGGCATAACATATTTTTAATATGATATCCCTGAAATATATATAATGAAATAAATATGGTTTTATAAATATAGTTTCCATTTATTTAATATCGTATAATATATATATATATATAATATATATATATATATAATATATATATATAATATATATTATATAATATATATATATATATAATATATATATAATATATATATATATAATATATATATATATAATATATATATATATATATATATATATATATATATATATATATATATATATATATATATATATATATATAATATATATATATATATATATATATATATATATATATATAATATATATATATATAATATATATATATATATATATAATATATATATATATATAATTTATACACAGGAGCATGAGGATAGAGAAAAAGCCCTCAATGCCCATATGGTGATGTGGACGAATATAATGCAGCCCAACAAAAGGACTGCCAACAACTTCCAGGCCTGGTACAATGACGTGCCGGCGTTGTATGGGCTTCGAAAAGACCATAAAACGGGCTGTGACCCTGTCGCGGGACCACCAACACGGCCAGTCTGTGGAGCTAACATTGCTAGTAACTACAGACTGTCCTACTTCCTCTCCCTGATCATACGCCCCATCATTGAGATGTCCCCAGATGTATGTGACAGCACGGAGGACCTCCTCAGCAGAATCGGCGTGAGTAACCGATCTGGGGACCTAACAAACTGCATAATAGGCAGTATGGATGTTGTGTCCCTGTATCCATCTATTGACGTGGATTTTACTGTGGAGAAATGCGTAGAAATGATCAGCGAGAGCAAGGTTAAGTTCCGTGGGATTGATACCAGTGAGCTGGGACTTCTACTTAAGCTTACCCATAGTAATAGTTACCTAGACACTTATGACCTTAGCAACCTGTGCCCTACAAGACCAGCAAGAGGCAGACCACTTACCATTACCTCAATGGCCAAGAAGACCCACACAGATAGATGGAACGGGTGGACCAGAGCCATACGGACACCCGAAAACCACGATGAACTGAAGAAAATGATTGCACATGCGGTAGGGGCCAGCATAAAATTAACCCTTAAGGAACATATGTTCAAATTTAATGGAAAAACATATGCCCAAGAGGAAGGAGCAGCCATTGGTGTTAGCATTGCAGGCGACATAGCTAACTTATTCATGGTATGGTGGGACAGTAGACTTAAACTTAAACTTAAAGAACAATTAGAAGACAGCTTAACCCTGATAATGTACTCCCGCTACGTAGATGATATAAACATCGTAGTTAAGACACCCCCACTAGAGAACAGTCAGGAACTAGAGAAAAACACAATGGAAAGCATCCAGCAAATAGCAAACTCCATCCACCAGAGCATTAGAGTTACTATAGACTACCCAAGTAGACACCCCAACCATCGATTACCTGTACTAGTCACAGAGCTCTGGTTAGATACCATTAACAACCAAAAACAAATCCTCCATCCCCATTATGCCAAACCCATGACTTCCAAACATCTGATCCACCGAAACTCGGCCATTTCGGACCATACCAAAATCAACATACTGATTGCGGATTTGGTACGGGTGATGAGAAATGTGTCCCGCATGTGCAACCCCGAAGAACTAGAGAGACACATACAACACTTCATCCACCGTATGCAGTTCTCTGGCTACAATCAGAGAGATAGAATCAGAGTGTATAGAGGAGCCAGAACCAAATGGGAAAAAATGGTAAATAATGACATAAATGGGACCTGCCCCTTGTATAGGAGCAAATTTTGGAATAGAATAGAAAGAACTAGGAACAAGGCCAATAGAATAAACTCATGGTATGATAGCAATAAATACCAGAGTGTAATGTTCATCAATACAACCCCTAGAGGCGAACTAGCCTACACATTTAGAAGGGCCCTAAATAAACATAAACTCAATATTAAGATAGTAGAAAGACCAGGTACCTCTGTAAAAACACTTATTAGCAAGACATACCCGTTCCAAAGACCCTCATGTATAGATAAGAAATGTATAACCTGTAAAATAAGCCCCCATATTAACTGTAAAACTAGAAATGTAGTGTATAGCATAAGATGTACTGAAGGACAATGTAGAAACAAAAATATAGTGTCCATAGGTGAGACAGCTCGTAGTATAGGGGAACGGATAAATGAACACTGGCGAGACCTTCAAGATAATAAAGAATCATCTGTACTCTACCAACATGCTAAGATAGAACACAAGGGTAAATTAGAGAACAGAAATAAAAATAGAATCCACACACAGAAAAGATGCAATGTTTAGGCAAATTACAGAGGCAGTAAGCATAAAAGAATTACAACCAAAATTAAATAGAAAATATGAGTGGAACAGCAACATCACAACTTACAATTAAGGACAAAATGAAAACACACACACACATAGAACAAACAACCAACCAACAACATGTAAATAAATAAACAAATAGATAAATGAACACAAACACACACAGACACCCGGATGTGGCGCATGCGCAAACTGAGCACACAACACACACACAGAAACAAAATGGCGTAGGACAGAAGAAAGGAAAGGCACAGAAACAAAGAAAGGAACCCCCAGTCACTGAAGAGGTCACAGAGTGTGTGACGAAAGGACTATGACTATATATAAACAACTATCTGGTTGTGGAACCAACCAACCAACCAGAAATTTATAAGTTTGTAGATTTATAAATTTATAAATTTATAAATATATAATAAATTGAAGTGAAAGCAACTGGTGCGTGTGTTTCTTATTGGCAACATGACCCTCCCAAAGTATAACAATATATATTATATATATATATATATTAAATATATATTATATATTATATATATATTATATATATATATATATTAAATATATATTATATATTATATATATATTATATATATATATATATTAAATATATATATATATTAAATATATATATATATTAAATATATATATATTAAATATAAGCAAGATGTATGGTAGGTCGTATGTGAATCGCGATGATCACGTGTGACCTACCAAATATGTGACGGTAGCTAGTTAAGCTCTATGCGTATAAGCAGAGC
Organism: Eledone cirrhosa; assembly: GCA_964016885.1. Classification (NCBI taxonomy): domain Eukaryota; kingdom Metazoa; phylum Mollusca; class Cephalopoda; order Octopoda; family Eledonidae; genus Eledone; species Eledone cirrhosa. The sequence goes on along the minus strand of OZ024753.1, from coordinate 23,806,661 downwards.
AGAAATATTAGATGACAAACGAACTTGAAAATAACACAAGAGAGACCCTTTGGATAGCGTAGACGCCGGACCATACCTGCAAATATATACAGACCTGTCTTGAATGTGCATGGCTGATGCAATATGGATAACACGACCAACATCTAAGCTGGAACCGACCCCTACAACAAACAAAGAGGGGACAGCCCTTCGCATTTGACCAGTCGCGTTTGTGCTTGGAGTACGTAGTATACCACCCCAGTCAAATCCACACTGGTTTTTTTACCAATATAGCATGTAAACCATTACATCCTATGCAGCGAGACCTTTGATTTGGAATCGGTAGCATACAATCCCCGAAACTAAAAGATCGAACGTACCACACCCAGCAACCACTAGCTATTTGATCCACAGGTACATTTCCCAGAGAGTCCACGCAGCTGATAGTGAATCCCAGTTGATTCGTGAACTCTGAACTTTTAAACAAGACCAAATGTGCCTAGAGCTGTGCAGATGACTACATACGCATAATGGATATCGCGCACACAAGGTCACCTGTATTATTTATCCTGCTGTATGCGTATAAAGTATCCGTGCGAGGGATATCCCTGAGTACATTTTCTTGACTATCAATCGTTAATTGATTGTTTGTTAATTACGCAGGGGTATACCATTATGTCTTTTTTAGTCATATGTGATGCTGTATGGGTGTAAAGTATCCGAGAGCGGGATATCCCTGAGCTAATTTTGCTTAAATGTTAATTGTTTATTGATTTTTTTGTTAATTAAGCAGGAATATATTATTATGTCTTTGTTAATCCTGTATCAATAATTTTATAGTAAGTTCTTTTAATCCTGTATCAATAGTTTTATGACAATTTTGTAATAATTTTATAATAATTTTATAATAATTTTGTGATAATTTTATAATAATTTTTTGATAGTACATTATTAGATTATTGAAGCTACCTTATACCTTCTTAAAAATACATTTTATAATTATTGTTTTTCAAAAATACATTTTATAATTACTGTCTTTTTGCTTATGTATTTTCTTACTTATAATTTTCTTTAATCTTGCCCAACTTGATAAGCTCTTTGAATTTCTCCCTAATTAAATTACCTAAATTATTTTATCTATTATACCTAAGTTGTATCTGTTGAACCAGCCCTTTGAAAATTCCTCTGATATCCCAAATACCATAATTTTTAACTTTTAATTTATAATTTTTCCAAATTCGTTTATACATATCCTTAAAGGCTCTCTAAAATTTTAATTCTTCGAAGGGTCTCTCGGAGGAGGTTCCTATTAAAAATATTAAAGGGGCCTTTCTGAGGGGTTTATTGAAGGCTTTTTGAATTAACCTTTAATTGATTAGTTTCTTTCAACTTAGTAGGGATTATCAAAACTTCGTAAATTGTCTGAAATTTTTTAACGAGATCTCTGGGGAAGAAAGTTTTTTTCTTTCGAAAGAAATTTTTTTCTCTCGAGGGAACTTCTTGGGAAAATTTATAGTTTTTAGGGAAACTTTATATCTTTATTTTTTTATTTTATTAGTCTCTTAATCTCTTCTAGTTTGTTAAATTTATTGGGGCTTGTAAGCTTTATGCACTTATTGAGGGATTTTTTAGAGTGCTTCCACGAGATCCCAAGTTCTTTCACTTTTAATACGTAAATTATAAATTATCAAATTTTGAACCTTCAATCCCTGACTCTCAGGACATTTTCAAAGTCTCTTAACTCCCCAAAACCCATCCCTTTTACAATTCCGACAACTAATATAAAAGAGCCCCCTTAGAATATAGACCCCAAATATACAAGCGGAGCTGCTGATGTATAGCACAATTTCAAACTGCTAGTCTTAAGTGATACGTTGATGTAAATAATGAACTTACAATCACATGTTATATGCCTTGAAAAGTCCCACCATATGGTCGGACGAAACGGCTGTCGGCAATAAACTTGTTATAATGTCATAATAGTTCCTTTGTTCTTTTTTATATATTAAATATATATATATTAAATATATATATATTAAATATATATATATGTATATTAAATATATATATATATATTAAATATATATATATATATATATTAAATATATATATATATATTAATATATATATATATATATTAAATAAATATATATTAAATATATATGTATATATATTAAAAATATATATATATTAAATATATATATATATTAAATATATATATATATATTAAATATATATATATATTAAATATATATATATAAAATATATATATATATATTAAATATATATATATATATATTAAATATATATATATATATTAAATATATATATATATATATATATATATATATTAAATATATATATATATATTAAATATATATATATTATATATATATATATATTAAATATATATATATTATATATATAAATATATATTAAATATATATATATATATATTAAATATATATATATATATATTAAACATATATATATTATATATATATATATATTTAATATATATATATTATATATATATATTAAATATATATATATTATATATATATATATTAAATATATATATATTATATATATATATATATTAAATATATATATATTATATATATATATTTACATGTATATAATTACATGCATACATTTATTTTTTTTAATTAATTGAGATCTTTACACGAGGAATTGATATTGGTTTTGAAATAACTAATTAACCTACGTGTGTTTTATATTTTACTCTTAATTCGGCCAGAGATTTACATTCCCATTTGCCCTTTAAACCATAACTTTCCGTATTTACTACGGTTACGAGATGCGGTTTCTTATTCAGGTACAACCTCTGATTTTAAGCTAAGAAAATATCTATATGCGTGTGTAATTTATACACGCATATATTTATTTTTTTAATTTCAATTGAGTTCTTAACACGTTGGATTGATAATGTTTTCGAAAAAGCTAATTAACCCGCGTGTATATTATTTTTTTTCCTCCTTTCGTGGATCTTGGTTGTCTCCCCTTGCCGCTTAGTGACGCTACAATACTTCCTTAGTAAAAAACTGCTGGAATTTCAAATTTGCCGGTCATTCGATGCGGGAGGGAGCAAATTAACAGACACGATTTTTAACTATGGTAAGAAAAGTTTTTCTTATATCAAAGTTTAATGGGCTTCCACTGATGATTTATAAGCGCCCACCTAAATATATTCTTACATGAATGTATATTAGGCTTCTACATAAACTGGAAATATTCTCCGAATTTGTAGAAAACTTATAATGAAACAATTGTTTGGAAAGAGAGATATATTTTAACTTTAATTATATCTCATAAAATAATGCAACTGGCTTTTCCACATAATACATATTGTTAGCACCCCAAACACTTAAATTGGGTTTATATTAAAATACAACCTAATGTTTGTTGAGTGAGATGGTTACCAGTCAGAGATTAGCTTTAAACTATCTCTGTTATTGTATTAATAGTTTACTCTTGATTGGCCAGAGGTGTTTATTTCCAGGTATCTTATAAGTTTGACCTTCCGTATTTATTACTGTTGTGCGATATTGTGGTTTTTATTAGTTGTAACTTCTCTGTTTTTTAGCCTAGGAAAATATATATATATGCCTATGTATATAATTACATGCATACATTTATTTTTTAAAATTAATTGAGTTCTTTACACGAGGAATTGATATTGGTTTTGAAATAACTAATTAACCTGTGTGTGTTTTATATTTTACTCTTAATTCGGCCGGAGATTTACATTCCCATTTGCCCTTTAAACCATAACTTTCCGTATTTACTACGGTTACGAGATGCGGTTTCTTATTCAGGTACAACCTCTGATTTTAACCTAAGAAAATATCAATATGCGTGTGTAATTTATACACGCATATATTTATTTTTTTAATTTCAATTGAGTTCTTAACACGTTGGATTGATAATGTTTTCGAAAAAGCTAATTAACCCGCGTGTATATTATTTTTTTTTCCTCCTTTCGTGGATCTTGGTTGTCTCCCCTTGCCGCTTAGTGACGCTACAAAACTTCCTTAGTAAAAAACTGCTGGAATTTCAAATTTGCCGGTCATTCGATGCGGGAGGGAGCAAATTAACAGACACGATTTTTAACTATGGTAAGAAAAGTTTTTCTTATATCAAAGTTTAATGGGCTTCCACTGATGATTTATAAGCGCCCACCTAAATATATTCTTACATGAATGTATATTAGGCTTCTACATAAACTGGAAATATTCTCCGAATTTGTAGAAAACTTATAATGAAACAATTGTTTGGAAAGAGAGATATATTTTAACTTTAATTATATCTCATAAAATAATGCAACTGGCTTTTCCACATAATACATATTGTTAGCACCCCAAACACTTAAATTGGGTTTATATTAAAATACAACCTAATGTTTGTTGAGTGAGATGGTTACCAGTCAGAGATTAGCTTTAAACTATCTCTGTTATTGTATTAATATTTTACTCTTGATTGGCCAGAGGTGTTTATTTCCAGGTACCTTATAAGTTTGACCTTCCGTATTTATTACTGTTGTGCGATATTGTGGTTTTTATTGGTTGTAACTTCTCTGTTTTTTAGCCTAGGAAAATATATATATGCCTATGTATATAATTACATGCATGCATTTATTTTTTTAAATTAATTGAGTTCTTTACACGAGGAATTGATATTGGTTTTGAAATAACTAATTAACCTGCGTGTGTTTTATATTTTACTCTTAATTCGGCCGGAGATTTACATTCCCATTTGCCCTTTAAACCATAACTTTCCGTATTTACTACGGTTACGAGGTGCGGTTTCTTATTCAGGTACAAACTCTGATTTTAGCCTAAGAAAATATCTATATGCGTGTGTAAATTATACACGCATATATATATTTTTTAAATTTCAATTGAGTTCTTAACACGTTGGATTGATAATGTTTTCGAAAAAGCTAATTAAACCGCGTGTATATTATTTTTGTTCCTACTTTCGAGGATCTTTGTTGTCTCCCCTTGCCGCTTAGTGATGTTACAAAAACTGCTGGAGTTTCAAATTTGCCGGTCATTCGATGCGGGAGGGAGCAAATTAACAGACACGATTTTTAACTATGGTAAGAAATGTTTTTCTTATATCAAAGTTTAATGGGCTTCCACTGATGATTTATAAGCGCCCACCTAAATATATTCTTACATGAATGTATATTAGGCTTCTACATAAACTGGAAATATTCTCCGAATTTGTAGAAAACTTATAATAAAACAATTGTTTGGAAAGAGAGATATATTTTAACTTTAATTATATCTCATAAAATAATGCAACTGGCTTTTCCACATAATACATATTGTTAGCACCCCAAACACTTAAATTGGGTTTATATTAAAATACAACCTAATGTTTGTTGAGTGAGATGGTTACCAGTCAGATTGATAATGTTTTCGAAAAAACTAATTAACCCGCGTGTACATTATTTTTTTTTCCTCCTTTCGTGGATCTTGGTTGTCTCCCCCCCCCCACTTAGTGACGCTACAATACTTCCTCAGTCAAAAACTGCTGGAATTTCAAATTTGCCGGTCATTCGATGCGGGAGGGAGCAAATTAACAGACACGATTTTTAACTATGTTAAGAAATGTTTTTCTTATATCAAAGTTTAATGGGCTTCCACTGATGATTTATAGGCGCCCACCTAAATATATTCTTACATGAATGTATATTAGGCTTCTACATAAACTGGAAATATTCTCCGAATTTGTAGAAAACTTATAATGAAACAATTGTTTGGAAAGAGAGATATATTTTAACTTTAATTATATCTCATAAAATAATGCAACTGGCTTTTCCACATAATACATATTGTTAGCACCCCAAACACTTAAATTGGGTTCATATTAAAATACAACCTAATGTTTGTTGAGTGAGATGGTTACCAGTCAGATTGATAATGTTTTCGAAAAAACTAATTAACCCGCGTGTATATTATTTTTTTTTCCTCCTTTCGTGGATCTTGGTTGTCTCCCCCTCCCACTTAGTGACGCTACAATACTTCCTCAGTCAAAAACTGCTGGAATTTCAAATTTGCCGGTCATTCGATGCGGCAGGGAGCAAATTAACAGACACGATTTTTAACTATGTTAAGAAATGTTTTTCTTATATCAAAGTTTAATGGGCTTCCACTGATGATTTATAAGCGCCCACCTAAATATATTCTTACATGAATGTATATTAGGCTTCTACATAAACTGGAAATATTCTCCGAATTTGTAGAAAACTTATAATGAAACAATTGTTTGGAAAGAGAGATATATTTTAACTTTAATTATATCTCATAAAATAATGCAACTGGCTTTTCTACATAATACATATTGTTAGCACCCCAAACACTTAAATTGGGTTTATATTAAAATACAACCTAATGTTTGTTGAGTGAGATGGTTACCAGTCAGAGATTAGCTTTAAACTATCTCTGTTTTTGTATTAATATTTTACTCTTGATTGGCCAGAGGTGTTTATTTCCAGGTATCTTATAAGTTTGACCTTCCGTATTTATTAATGTTGTGCGATATTGTGGTTTTTATTGGTTGTAACTTCTCTGTCTTTTAGCCTAGGAAAATATATATATATGCCTATGTATATAATTACATGCATACATTTATTTTTTTAAATTAATTGAGTTCTTTACACGAGGAATTGATATTGGTTTTGAAATAACTAATTAACCTGCGTGTGTTTTATATTTTACTCCTAATTCGGCCGGAGATTTACGTTCCCGTTTGCCCTTTAAACCATAACTTTCCGTATTTACTACCGTTACGAGATGCAGTTTCTCATTCAGGTACAACCTCTGATTTTAGCCTAAGCAAATATCTATATGCGTGTGTAAATTATACACGCATATATATATTTTTTTAATTTCAATTGAGTTCTTAACACGTTGGATTAATAATGTTTTCGAAAAAGCTAATTAACCCGCGTGTATATTATTTTTTTCCTCCTTTCGTGGATCTTGGTTGTCTCCCCTTGCCGCTTAGTGACGTTACAATACTTCCTCACTCAAAAACTGCTGGAATTTCAAATTTGCCGGTCATTCGATGCGGGAGGGAGCAAATTAACAGACACGATTTTTAACTATGGTAAGAAATGTTTTTCTTATATCAAAGTTTAATGGGCTTCCACTGATGATTTATAAGCGCCCACCTAAATATATTCTTACATGAATGTATATTAGGCTTCTACATAAACTGGAAATATTCTCCGAATTTGTAGAAAACTTATAATGAAACAATTGTTTGGAAAGAGAGATATATTTTAACTTTAATTATATCTCATAAAATAATGCAACTGGCTTTTCCACATAATACATATTGTTAGCACACCAAACACTTAAATTGGGTTTATATTAAAATACAACCTAATGTTTGTTGAGTGAGATGGTTATCAGTCAGAGATTAGGTTTAAACTATCTCTGTTATTGTATTAATATTTTACTCTTGATTGGCCAGAGGTGTTTATTTCCAGGTACCTTATAAGTTTGACCTTCCGTATTTATTACTGTTGTGCGATATTGTGGTTTTTATTGGTTGTAACTTCTCTGTTTTTTAGCCTAGGAAAATATATATATGCCTATGTATATAATTACATGCATACATTTATTTTTTTTAATTAATTGAGTTCTTTACACGAGGAATTGATATTGGTTTTGAAATAACTAATTAACCTGCGTGTGTTTTATATTTTACTCTTATTTCGGCCGGAGATTTACATTCCCATTTGCCCTTTAAACCATAACTTTCCGTATTTACTACGGTTACGAGATGCGGTTTCTTATTCAGGTACAACCTCTGATTTTAGCCTAAGAAAATATCTATATGCGTGTGTAATTTATACACGCATATATTTATTTTTTAAATTTCAATTGAGTTCTTAACACGTTGGATTGATAATGTTTTCGAAAAAGCTAATTAACCCGCGTGTATATTATATTTTTTCCTCCTTTCGTGGATCTTGGTTGTCTCCCCTTGCCGCTTAGTGACGCTACAATACTTCCTCACTCAAAAACTGCTGGAATTTCAAATTTGCCGGTCATTCGATGCGGGAGGGAGCAAATTAACAGACACGATTTTTAACTATGGTAAGAAATGTTTTTCTTATATCAAAGTTTAATGGGCTTCCACTGATGATTTATAAGCGCCCACTTAAATATATTCTTACATGCATGTATATTAGGCTTCTACATAAACTGGAAATATTCTCCGAATTTGTAGAAAACTTATAATGAAACAATTGTTTGGAAAGAGAGATATATTTTAACTTTAATTATATCTCATAAAATAATGCAACTGGCTTTTCCACATAATACATATTGTTAGCACCCCAAACACTTAAATTGGGTTTATATTAAAATACAACCAAATGTTTGTTGAGTGAGATGGTTACCAGTCAGAGATTAGCTTTAAACTATCTCTGTTATTGTATTAATATTTTACTCTTGATTGGCCAGAGGTGTTTATTTCCAGGTATCTTATAAGTTTGACCTTCCGTATTTATTACTGTTGTGCGATATTGTGGTTTTTATTGGTTGTAACTTCTCTGTTTTTTAGCCTAGGAAAATATATATATATGCCTATGTATATAATTACATGCATACATTTATTTTTTTTAATTAATTCAGTTCTTTACACGAGGAATTGATATTGGTTTTGAAATAACTAATTAACCTGCGTGTGTTTTATATTTTACTCTTAATTGGGCCGGAGATTTACATTCCCATTTGCCCTTTAAACCATAACTTTCCGTATTTACTACGGTTACGAGAGGCGGTTTCTTATTCAGGTACAACCTCTGATTTTAGCCTAAGCAAATATCTATATGCGTGTGTAATTTATACACGCATATATTTATTTTTTTAATTTCAATTGAGTTCTTAACACGTTGGATTAATAATGTTTTCGAAAAAGCTAATTAACCCGCGTGTATATTATATTTTTTCCTCCTTTCGTGGATCTTGGTTGTCTCCCCTTGCCGCTTAGTGACGCTACAATACTTCCTCAGTCAAAAACTGCTGGAATTTCAAATTTGCCGGTCATTCGATGCGGGAGGGAGCAAATTAACAAACACGATTTTTAACTATGGTAAGAAATGTTTTTCTTATATCAAAGTTTAATGGGCTTCCACTGATGATTTATAAGTGCCCACCTAAATATATTCTTACATGAATGTATATTAGGCTTCTACATAAACTGGAAATATTCTCCGAATTTGTAGAAAACTTATAATGAAACAATTGTTTGGAAAGAGAGATATATTTTAACTTTAATTATATCTCATAAAATAATGCAACTGGCTTTTCCACATAATACATATTGTTAGCACCCCAAACACTTAAATTGGGTTTATATTAAAATACAACCTAATGTTTGTTGAGTGAGATGGTTACCAGTCAGAGATTAGCTTTAAACTATCTCTGTTATTGTATTAATATTTTACTCCTGATTGGCCAGAGGTGTTTATTTCCAGGTACCTTATAAGTTTGACCTTCCGTATTTATTACTGTTGTGCGATATTATGGTTTTTATTGGTTGTAACTTCTCTGTTTTTTAGCCTAGGAAAATATATATATATGCCTATGTATATAATTACATGCATACATTTATTTTTTTAAATTAATTGAGTTCTTTACACGAGGAATTGATATTGGTTTTGAAATAACTAATTAACCTGCGTGTGTTTTATATTTTACTCTTAATTCGGCCGGAGATTTACATTCCCATTTCCCCTTTAAACCATAACTTTCCGTATTTACTACGTTTACGAGATGCGGTTTCTCATTCAGGTACAACCTCTGATTTTAGCCTCAGAAAATATCTATATGCGTGTGTAATTTATACACGCATATATTTATTTTTTTAATTTCAATTGAGTTCTTAACACGTTGGATTGATAATGTTTTCGAAAAAGCTAATTAACCCGCGTGTATATTATTTTTTTTCCTCCTTTCGTGGATCTTGGTTGTCTCCCCTTGCCGCTTAGTGACGCTACAATACTTCCTTAGTAAAAAACTGCTGGAATTTCAAATTTGCCGGTCATTCGATGCGGGAGGGAGCAAATTAACAGACACGATTTTTAACTATGGTAAGAAAAGTTTTTCTTATATCAAAGTTTAATGGGCTTCCACTGATGATTTATAAGCGCCCACCTAAATATATTCTTACATGAATGTATATTAGGCTTCTACATAAACTGGAAATATTCTCCGAATTTGTAGAAAACTTATAATGAAACAATTGTTTGGAAAGAGAGATATATTTTAACTTTAATTATATCTCATAAAATAATGCAACTGGCTTTTCCACATAATACATATTGTTAGCACCCCAAACACTTAAATTGGGTTTATATTAAAATACAACCTAATGTTTGTTGAGTGAGATGGTTACCAGTCAGAGATTAGCTTTAAACTATCTCTGTTATTGTATTAATAGTTTACTCTTGATTGGCCAGAGGTGTTTATTTCCAGGTATCTTATAAGTTTGACCTTCCGTATTTATTACTGTTGTGCGATATTGTGGTTTTTATTAGTTGTAACTTCTCTGTTTTTTAGCCTAGGAAAATATATATATATGCCTATGTATATAATTACATGCATACATTTATTTTTTTAAATTAATTGAGTTCTTTACACGAGGAATTGATATTGGTTTTGAAATAACTAATTAACCTGTGTGTGCTTTATATTTTACTCTTAATTCGGCCGGAGATTTACATTCCCATTTGCCCTTTAAACCATAACTTTCCGTATTTACTACGGTTACGAGATGCGGTTTCTTATTCAGGTACAACCTCTGATTTTAACCTAAGAAAATATCAATATGCGTGTGTAATTTATACACGCATATATTTATTTTTTTAATTTCAATTGAGTTCTTAACACGTTGGATTGATAATGTTTTCGAAAAAGCTAATTAACCCGCGTGTATATTATTTTTTTTTCCTCCTTTCGTGGATCTTGGTTGTCTCCCCTTGCCGCTTAGTGACGCTACAAAACTTCCTTAGTAAAAAACTGCTGGAATTTCAAATTTGCCGGTCATTCGATGCGGGAGGGAGCAAATTAACAGACACGATTTTTAACTATGGTAAGAAAAGTTTTTCTTATATCAAAGTTTAATGGGCTTCCACTGATGATTTATAAGCGCCCACCTAAATATATTCTTACATGAATGTATATTAGGCTTCTACATAAACTGGAAATATTCTCCGAATTTGTAGAAAACTTATAATGAAACAATTGTTTGGAAAGAGAGATATATTTTAACTTTAATTATATCTCATAAAATAATGCAACTGGCTTTTCCACATAATACATATTGTTAGCACCCCAAACACTTAAATTGGGTTTATATTAAAATACAACCTAATGTTTGTTGAGTGAGATGGTTACCAGTCAGAGATTAGCTTTAAACTATCTCTGTTATTGTATTAATATTTTACTCTTGATTGGCCAGAGGTGTTTATTTCCAGGTACCTTATAAGTTTGACCTTCCGTATTTATTACTGTTGTGCGATATTGTGGTTTTTATTGGTTGTAACTTCTCTGTTTTTTAGCCTAGGAAAATATATATATGCCTATGTATATAATTACATGCATGCATTTATTTTTTTAAATTAATTGAGTTCTTTACACGAGGAATTGATATTGGTTTTGAAATAACTAATTAACCTGCGTGTGTTTTATATTTTACTCTTAATTCGGCCGGAGATTTACATTCCCATTTGCCCTTTAAACCATAACTTTCCGTATTTACTACGGTTACGAGGTGCGGTTTCTTATTCAGGTACAAACTCTGATTTTAGCCTAAGAAAATATCTATATGCGTGTGTAAATTATACACGCATATATATATTTTTTAAATTTCAATTGAGTTCTTAACACGTTGGATTGATAATGTTTTCGAAAAAGCTAATTAAACCGCGTGTATATTATTTTTGTTCCTACTTTCGAGGATCTTTGTTGTCTCCCCTTGCCGCTTAGTGATGTTACAAAAACTGCTGGAGTTTCAAATTTGCCGGTCATTCGATGCGGGAGGGAGCAAATTAACAGACACGATTTTTAACTATGGTAAGAAATGTTTTTCTTATATCAAAGTTTAATGGGCTTCCACTGATGATTTATAAGCGCCCACCTAAATATATTCTTACATGAATGTATATTAGGCTTCTACATAAACTGGAAATATTCTCCGAATTTGTAGAAAACTTATAATAAAACAATTGTTTGGAAAGAGAGATATATTTTAACTTTAATTATATCTCATAAAATAATGCAACTGGCTTTTCCACATAATACATATTGTTAGCACCCCAAACACTTAAATTGGGTTTATATTAAAATACAACCTAATGTTTGTTGAGTGAGATGGTTACCAGTCAGATTGATAATGTTTTCGAAAAAACTAATTAACCCGCGTGTACATTATTTTTTTTTCCTCCTTTCGTGGATCTTGGTTGTCTCCCCCCCCCCACTTAGTGACGCTACAATACTTCCTCAGTCAAAAACTGCTGGAATTTCAAATTTGCCGGTCATTCGATGCGGGAGGGAGCAAATTAACAGACACGATTTTTAACTATGTTAAGAAATGTTTTTCTTATATCAAAGTTTAATGGGCTTCCACTGATGATTTATAGGCGCCCACCTAAATATATTCTTACATGAATGTATATTAGGCTTCTACATAAACTGGAAATATTCTCCGAATTTGTAGAAAACTTATAATGAAACAATTGTTTGGAAAGAGAGATATATTTTAACTTTAATTATATCTCATAAAATAATGCAACTGGCTTTTCCACATAATACATATTGTTAGCACCCCAAACACTTAAATTGGGTTCATATTAAAATACAACCTAATGTTTGTTGAGTGAGATGGTTACCAGTCAGATTGATAATGTTTTCGAAAAAACTAATTAACCCGCGTGTATATTATTTTTTTTTCCTCCTTTCGTGGATCTTGGTTGTCTCCCCCTCCCACTTAGTGACGCTACAATACTTCCTCAGTCAAAAACTGCTGGAATTTCAAATTTGCCGGTCATTCGATGCGGCAGGGAGCAAATTAACAGACACGATTTTTAACTATGTTAAGAAATGTTTTTCTTATATCAAAGTTTAATGGGCTTCCACTGATGATTTATAAGCGCCCACCTAAATATATTCTTACATGAATGTATATTAGGCTTCTACATAAACTGGAAATATTCTCCGAATTTGTAGAAAACTTATAATGAAACAATTGTTTGGAAAGAGAGATATATTTTAACTTTAATTATATCTCATAAAATAATGCAACTGGCTTTTCTACATAATACATATTGTTAGCACCCCAAACACTTAAATTGGGTTTATATTAAAATACAACCTAATGTTTGTTGAGTGAGATGGTTACCAGTCAGAGATTAGCTTTAAACTATCTCTGTTTTTGTATTAATATTTTACTCTTGATTGGCCAGAGGTGTTTATTTCCAGGTATCTTATAAGTTTGACCTTCCGTATTTATTAATGTTGTGCGATATTGTGGTTTTTATTGGTTGTAACTTCTCTGTCTTTTAGCCTAGGAAAATATATATATATGCCTATGTATATAATTACATGCATACATTTATTTTTTTAAATTAATTGAGTTCTTTACACGAGGAATTGATATTGGTTTTGAAATAACTAATTAACCTGCGTGTGTTTTATATTTTACTCCTAATTCGGCCGGAGATTTACGTTCCCGTTTGCCCTTTAAACCATAACTTTCCGTATTTACTACCGTTACGAGATGCAGTTTCTCATTCAGGTACAACCTCTGATTTTAGCCTAAGCAAATATCTATATGCGTGTGTAAATTATACACGCATATATATATTTTTTTAATTTCAATTGAGTTCTTAACACGTTGGATTAATAATGTTTTCGAAAAAGCTAATTAACCCGCGTGTATATTATTTTTTTCCTCCTTTCGTGGATCTTGGTTGTCTCCCCTTGCCGCTTAGTGACGTTACAATACTTCCTCACTCAAAAACTGCTGGAATTTCAAATTTGCCGGTCATTCGATGCGGGAGGGAGCAAATTAACAGACACGATTTTTAACTATGGTAAGAAATGTTTTTCTTATATCAAAGTTTAATGGGCTTCCACTGATGATTTATAAGCGCCCACCTAAATATATTCTTACATGAATGTATATTAGGCTTCTACATAAACTGGAAATATTCTCCGAATTTGTAGAAAACTTATAATGAAACAATTGTTTGGAAAGAGAGATATATTTTAACTTTAATTATATCTCATAAAATAATGCAACTGGCTTTTCCACATAATACATATTGTTAGCACACCAAACACTTAAATTGGGTTTATATTAAAATACAACCTAATGTTTGTTGAGTGAGATGGTTATCAGTCAGAGATTAGGTTTAAACTATCTCTGTTATTGTATTAATATTTTACTCTTGATTGGCCAGAGGTGTTTATTTCCAGGTACCTTATAAGTTTGACCTTCCGTATTTATTACTGTTGTGCGATATTGTGGTTTTTATTGGTTGTAACTTCTCTGTTTTTTAGCCTAGGAAAATATATATATGCCTATGTATATAATTACATGCATACATTTATTTTTTTTAATTAATTGAGTTCTTTACACGAGGAATTGATATTGGTTTTGAAATAACTAATTAACCTGCGTGTGTTTTATATTTTACTCTTATTTCGGCCGGAGATTTACATTCCCATTTGCCCTTTAAACCATAACTTTCCGTATTTACTACGGTTACGAGATGCGGTTTCTTATTCAGGTACAACCTCTGATTTTAGCCTAAGAAAATATCTATATGCGTGTGTAATTTATACACGCATATATTTATTTTTTAAATTTCAATTGAGTTCTTAACACGTTGGATTGATAATGTTTTCGAAAAAGCTAATTAACCCGCGTGTATATTATATTTTTTCCTCCTTTCGTGGATCTTGGTTGTCTCCCCTTGCCGCTTAGTGACGCTACAATACTTCCTCACTCAAAAACTGCTGGAATTTCAAATTTGCCGGTCATTCGATGCGGGAGGGAGCAAATTAACAGACACGATTTTTAACTATGGTAAGAAATGTTTTTCTTATATCAAAGTTTAATGGGCTTCCACTGATGATTTATAAGCGCCCACTTAAATATATTCTTACATGCATGTATATTAGGCTTCTACATAAACTGGAAATATTCTCCGAATTTGTAGAAAACTTATAATGAAACAATTGTTTGGAAAGAGAGATATATTTTAACTTTAATTATATCTCATAAAATAATGCAACTGGCTTTTCCACATAATACATATTGTTAGCACCCCAAACACTTAAATTGGGTTTATATTAAAATACAACCAAATGTTTGTTGAGTGAGATGGTTACCAGTCAGAGATTAGCTTTAAACTATCTCTGTTATTGTATTAATATTTTACTCTTGATTGGCCAGAGGTGTTTATTTCCAGGTATCTTATAAGTTTGACCTTCCGTATTTATTACTGTTGTGCGATATTGTGGTTTTTATTGGTTGTAACTTCTCTGTTTTTTAGCCTAGGAAAATATATATATATGCCTATGTATATAATTACATGCATACATTTATTTTTTTTAATTAATTCAGTTCTTTACACGAGGAATTGATATTGGTTTTGAAATAACTAATTAACCTGCGTGTGTTTTATATTTTACTCTTAATTGGGCCGGAGATTTACATTCCCATTTGCCCTTTAAACCATAACTTTCCGTATTTACTACGGTTACGAGAGGCGGTTTCTTATTCAGGTACAACCTCTGATTTTAGCCTAAGCAAATATCTATATGCGTGTGTAATTTATACACGCATATATTTATTTTTTTAATTTCAATTGAGTTCTTAACACGTTGGATTAATAATGTTTTCGAAAAAGCTAATTAACCCGCGTGTATATTATATTTTTTCCTCCTTTCGTGGATCTTGGTTGTCTCCCCTTGCCGCTTAGTGACGCTACAATACTTCCTCAGTCAAAAACTGCTGGAATTTCAAATTTGCCGGTCATTCGATGCGGGAGGGAGCAAATTAACAAACACGATTTTTAACTATGGTAAGAAATGTTTTTCTTATATCAAAGTTTAATGGGCTTCCACTGATGATTTATAAGTGCCCACCTAAATATATTCTTACATGAATGTATATTAGGCTTCTACATAAACTGGAAATATTCTCCGAATTTGTAGAAAACTTATAATGAAACAATTGTTTGGAAAGAGAGATATATTTTAACTTTAATTATATCTCATAAAATAATGCAACTGGCTTTTCCACATAATACATATTGTTAGCACCCCAAACACTTAAATTGGGTTTATATTAAAATACAACCTAATGTTTGTTGAGTGAGATGGTTACCAGTCAGAGATTAGCTTTAAACTATCTCTGTTATTGTATTAATATTTTACTCCTGATTGGCCAGAGGTGTTTATTTCCAGGTACCTTATAAGTTTGACCTTCCGTATTTATTACTGTTGTGCGATATTGTGGTTTTTATTGGTTGTAACTTCTCTGTTTTTTAGCCTAGGAAAATATATATATATGCCTATGTATATAATTACATGCATACATTTATTTTTTTAAATTAATTGAGTTCTTTACACGAGGAATTGATATTGGTTTTGAAATAACTAATTAACCTGCGTGTGTTTTATATTTTACTCTTAATTCGGCCGGAGATTTACATTCCCATTTCCCCTTTAAACCATAACTTTCCGTATTTACTACGTTTACGAGATGCGGTTTCTCATTCAGGTACAACCTCTGATTTTAGCCTCAGAAAATATCTATATGCGTGTGTAATTTATACACGCATATATTTATTTTTTTAATTTCAATTGAGTTCTTAACACGTTGGATTGATAATGTTTTCGAAAAAGCTAATTAACCCGCGTGTATATTATATTTTTTCCTCCTTTCGTGGATCTTGGTTGTCTCCCCTTGCCGCTTAGTGACGCTACAATACTTCCTCAGTCAAAAACTGCTGGAATTTCAAATTTGCCGGTCATTCGATGCGGGAGGGAGCAAATTAACAGACACGATTTTTAACTATGGTAAGAAATGTTTTTCTTATATCAAAGTTTAATGGGCTTCCACTGATGATTTGTAAGCGCCCACCTAAATATATTCTTACATGCATGTATATTAGGCTTCTACATAAACTGGAAATATTCTCCGAATTTGTAGAAAACTTATAATGAAACAATTGTTTGGAAAGAGATATATATTTTAACTTTAATTATATCTCATAAAATAATGCAACTGGCTTTTCCACATAATACATATTGTTAGCACCCCAAACACTTAAATTGGGTTTATATTAAAATACAACCTAATGTTTGTTGAGTGAGATGGTTACCAGTCAGAGATTAGCTTTAAACTATCTCTGTTATTGTATTAATATTTTACTCTTGATTGGCCAGAGGTGTTTATTTCCAGCTACCTTATAAGTTTGACCTTCCGTATTTATTACTGTTGTGCGATATTGTGGTTTTTATTGGTTGTAACTTCTCTGTCTTTTAGCCTAGGAAAATATATATATATGCCTATGTATATAATTACATGCATACATTTATTTTTTTAAATTAATTGAGTTCTTTACACGAGGAATTGATATTGGTTTTGAAATAACTAATTAACCTGCGTGTGTTTTATATTTTACTCCTAATTCGGCCGGAGATTTACGTTCCCGTTTGCCCTTTAAACCATAACTTTCCGTATTTACTACGGTTACGAGATGCGGTTTCTTATTCAGGTACAACCTCTGATTTTAGCCTAAGAAAATATCTATATGCGTGTGTAATTTATACACGCATATATTTATTTTTAAAATTTCAATTGAGTTCTTAACACGTTGGATTGATAATGTTTTCGAAAAAGCTAATTAACCCGCGTGTATATTATTTTTTTTCCTCCTTTCGTGGATCTTGGTTGTCTCCCCTTGCCGCTTAGTGACGTTACAATACTTCCTCACTCAAAAACTGCTGGAATTTCAAATTTGCCGGTCATTCGATGCGGGAGGGAGCAAATTAACAAACACGATTTTTAACTATGGTAAGAAATGTTTTTCTTATATCAAAGTTTAATGGGCTTCCACTGATGATTTATAAGTGCCCACCTAAATATATTCTTACATGAATGTATATTAGGCTTCTACATAAACTGGAAATATTCTCCGAATTTGTAGAAAACTTATAATGAAACAATTGTTTGGAAAGAGAGATATATTTTAACTTTAATTATATCTCATAAAATAATGCAACTGGCTTTTCCACATAATACATATTGTTAGCACCCCAAACACTTAAATTGGGTTTATATTAAAATACAACCTAATGTTTGTTGAGTGAGATGGTTACCAGTCAGAGATTAGCTTTAAACTATCTCTGTTATTGTATTAATATTTTACTCCTGATTGGCCAGAGGTGTTTATTTCCAGGTACCTTATAAGTTTGACCTTCCGTATTTATTACTGTTGTGCGATATTGTGGTTTTTATTGGTTGTAACTTCTCTGTTTTTTAGCCTAGGAAAATATATATATATGCCTATGTATATAATTACATGCATACATTTATTTTTTTAAATTAATTGAGTTCTTTACACGAGGAATTGATATTGGTTTTGAAATAACTAATTAACCTGCGTGTGTTTTATATTTTACTCTTAATTCGGCCGGAGATTTACATTCCCATTTGCCCTTTAAACCATAACTTTCCGTATTTACTACGTTTACGAGATGCGGTTTCTCATTCAGGTACAACCTCTGATTTTAGCCTAAGAAAATATCTATATGCGTGTGTAATTTATACACGCATATATTTATTTTTTTAATTTCAATTGAGTTCTTAACACGTTGGATTGATAATGTTTTCGAAAAAGCTAATTAACCCGCGTGTATATTATATTTTTTCCTCCTTTCGTGGATCTTGGTTGTCTCCCCTTGCCGCTTAGTGACGCTACAATACTTCCTCAGTCAAAAACTGCTGGAATTTCAAATTTGCCGGTCATTCGATGCGGGAGGGAGCAAATTAACAGACACGATTTTTAACTATGGTAAGAAATGTTTTTCTTATATCAAAGTTTAATGGGCTTCCACTGATGATTTATAAGCGCCCACCTAAATATATTCTTACATGCATGTATATTAGGCTTCTACATAAACTGGAAATATTCTCCGAATTTGTAGAAAACTTATAATGAAACAATTGTTTGGAAAGAGAGATATATTTTAACTTTAATTATATCTCATAAAATAATGCAACTGGCTTTTCCACATAATACATATTGTTAGCACCCCAAACACTTAAATTGGGTTTATATTAAAATACAACCTAATGTTTGTTGAGTGAGATGGTTACCAGTCAGAGATTAGCTTTAAACTATCTCTGTTATTGTATTAATATTTTACTCTTGATTGGCCAGAGGTGTTTATTTCCAGCTACCTCATAAGTTTGACCTTCCGTATTTATTACTGTTGTGCGATATTGTGGTTTTTATTGGTTGTAACTTCTCTGTCTTTTAGCCTAGGAAAATATATATATATGCCTATGTATATAATTACATGCATACATTTATTTTTTTAAATTAATTGAGTTCTTTACACGAGGAATTGATATTGGTTTTGAAATAACTAATTAACCTGCGTGTGTTTTATATTTTACTCCTAATTCGGCCGGAGATTTACGTTCCCGTTTGCCCTTTAAACCATAACTTTCCGTATTTACTACGGTTACGAGATGCGGTTTCTTATTCAGGTACAACCTCTGATTTTAGCCTAAGAAAATATCTATATGCGAGTGTAATTTATACACGCATATATTTATTTTTAAAATTTCAATTGAGTTCTTAACACGTTGGATTGATAATGTTTTCGAAAAAGCTAATTAAGCCGCGTGTATATTATTTTTTTTCCTCCTTTCGTGGATCTTGGTTGTCTCCCCTTGCCGCTTAGTGACGTTACAATACTTCCTCACTCAAAAACTGCTGGAATTTCAAATTTGCCGGTCATTCGATGCGGGAGGGAGCAAATTAACAGACACGATTTTTAACTATGGTAAGAAATGTTTTTCTTATATCAAAGTTTAATGGGCTTCCACTGATGATTTATAAGGGCCCACCTAAATATATTCTTACATGAATGTATATTAGGCTTCTACATAAACTGGAAATATTCTCCGAATTTGTAGAAAACTTATAATGAAACAATTGTTTGAAAAGAGAGATATATTTTAACTTTAATTATATCTCATAAAATAATGCAACTGGCTTTTCCACATAATACATATTGTTAGCACACCAAACACTTAAATTGGGTTTATATTAAAATACAACCTAATGTTTGTTGAGTGAGATGGTTATCAGTCAGAGATTAGGTTTAAACTATCTCTGTTATTGTATTAATATTTTACTCTTGATTGGCCAGAGGTGTTTATTTCCAGGTACCTTATAAGTTTGACCTTCCGTATTTATTACTGTTGTGCGATATTGTGGTTTTTATTGGTTGTAACTTCTCTGTTTTTTAGCCTAGGAAAATATATATATGCCTATGTATATAATTACATGCATACATTTATTTTTTTTAATTAATTGAGTTCTTTACACGAGGAATTGATATTGGTTTTGAAATAACTAATTAACCTGCGTGTGTTTTATATTTTACTCTTAATTCGGCCGGAGATTTACATTCCCATTTGCCCTTTAAACCATAACTTTCCGTATTTACTACGGTTACGAGATGCGGTTTCTTATTCAGGTACAACCTCTGATTTTAGCCTAAGAAAATATCTATATGCGTGTGTAATTTATACACGCATATATTTATTTTTTAAATTTCAATTGAGTTCTTAACACGTTGGATTGATAATGTTTTCGAAAAAGCTAATTAACCCGCGTGTATATTATATTTTTTCCTCCTTTCATGGATCTTGGTTGTCTCCCCTTGCCGCTTAGTGACGCTACAATACTTCCTCAGTCAAAAACTGCTGGAATTTCAAATTTGCCGGTCATTCGATGCGGGAGGGAGCAAATTAACAGACACGATTTTTAACTATGGTAAGAAATGTTTTTCTTATATCAAAGTTTAATGGGCTTCCACTGATGATTTATAAGCGCCCACCTAAATATATTCTCACATGAATGTATATTAGGCTTCTACATAAACTGGAAATATTCTCCGAATTTGTAGAAAACTTATAATGAAACAATTGTTTGGAAAGAGAGATATATTTTAACTTTAATTATATCTCATAAAATAATGCAACTGGCTTTTCCACATAATATATATTGTTAGCACCCCAAACACTTAAATTGGGTTAATATTAAAATACAACCTAATGTTTGTTGAGTGAGATGGTTAACAGTCAGATTGATAATGTTTTCGAAAAAACTAATTAACCCGCGTGTATATTATTTTTTTTTCCTCCTTTCGTGGATCTTGGTTGTCTCCCCTTCCCACTTAGTGACGCTACAATACTTCCTCAGTCAAAAACTGCTGGAATTTCAAATTTGCAGGTCATTCGATGCGGGGGGAGCAAATTAACAGACACGATTTTTAACTATGTTAATAAATGTTTTTCTTATATCAAAGTTTAATGGGCTTCCACTGATGATTTATAAGCGCCCACCTAAATATATTCTTACATGAATGTATATTAGGCTTCTACATAAACTGGAAATATTCTCCGAATTTGTAGAAAAGTTATAATGAAACAATTGTTTGGAAAGAGAGATATATTTTAACTTTAATTATATCTCATAAAATAATGCAACTGGCTTTTCCACATAATACATATTGTTAGCACCCCAAACACTTAAATTGGGTTTATATTAAAATACAACCTAATGTTTGTTGAGTGAGATGGTTACCAGTCAGAGATTAGCTTTAACCTATCTCTGTTATTGTATTAATATTTTACTCGTGATTGGCCAGAGGTGTTTATTTCCAGCTACCTTATAAGTTTGACCTTCCGTATTTATTACTGTTGTGCGATATTGTGGTTTTTATTGGTTGTAACTTCTCTGTTTTTTAGCCTAGGAAAATATATATATATGCCTATGTATATAATTACATGCATACATTTATTTTTTTAAATTAATTGAGTTCTTTACACGAGGAACTGATATTGGATTTGAAATAACTAATTAACCTGCGTGTGTTTTAATTTTTACTCTTAATTCGGCCGGAGATTTACATTCCCATTTGCCCTTTAAACCATAACTTTCCGTATTTACTACGGTTACGAGATGCGGTTTCTTATTCAGGTACAACCTCTGATTTTAGCCTAAGAAAATATCTATATGCGTGTGTAATTTATACACGCATATATTTATTTTTTTCAATTTCAATTCAGTTCTTAACACGTTGGATTGATAATGTTTTCGAAAAAGCTAATTAACCCGCGTGTATATTATTTTTTTTCCTCCTTTTCTTTGATCTTGGTTGTCTCCCCTTGCCGCTTAGTGACGTTACAATACTTCCTCACTCAAAAACTGCTGGAATTTCAAATTTGCCGGTCATTCGATGCGGGAGGGAGCAAATTAACAGACACGATTTTTAACTATGGTAAGAAATGTTTTTCTTATATCAAAGTTTAATGGGCTTCCACTGATGATTTATAAGCGCCCACCTAAATATATTCTTACATGAATGTATATTAGGCTTCTACATAAACTGGAAATATTCTCCGAATTTCTAGAAAACTTATAATGAAACAATTGTTTGGAAAGAGAGATATATTTTAACTTTAATTATATCTCATAAAATAATGCAACTGGCTTTTCCACATAATATATATTGTTAGCACCCCAAACACTTAAATTGGGTTTATATTAAAATACAACCTAATGTTTGTTGAGTGAGATGGTTACCAGTCAGAGATTAGCTTTAACCTATCTCTGTTATTGTATTAATATTTTACTCTTGATTGGCCAGAGGTGTTTATTTCCAGGTACCTTATAAGTTTGACCTTCCGTATTTATTACTGTTGTGCGATATTGTGGTTTTTATTGGTTGTAACTTCTCAGTTTTTTAGCCTAGGAAAATATATATATATGCCTATGTATATAATTACATGCATACATTTATTTTTTTTAATTAATTGAGTTCTTTACACGAGGAATTGATATTGGTTTTGAAATAACTAATTAACCTGCGTGTGTTTTTTTTTTTACTCTTAATTCGGCCGGAGATTTACATTCCCATTTGCCCTTTAAACCATAACTTTCCGTATTTACTACGGTTACGAGATGCGGTTTCTTATTCAGGTACAACCTCTGATTTTAGCCTAAGAAAATATCTATATGCGTGTGTAATTTATACACGCATATATTTATTTTTTTCAATTTCAATTCAGTTCTTAACACGTTGGATTGATAATGTTTTCGAAAAAGCTAATTAACCCGCGTGTATATTATTTTTTTTCCTCCTTTCCTTTGATCTTGGTTGTCTCCCCTTGCCGCTTAGTGACGTTACAATACTTCCTCACTCAAAAACTGCTGGAATTTCAAATTTGCCGGTCATTCGATGCGGGATGGAGCAAATTAACAGACACGATTTTTAACTATGGTAAGAAATGTTTTTCTTATATCAAAGTTTAATGGGCTTCCACTGATGATTTATAAGCGCCCACCTAAATATATTCTTACATGAATGTATATTAGGCTTCTACATAAACTGGAAATATTCTCCGAATTTCTAGAAAACTTATAATGAAACAATTGTTTGGAAAGAGAGATATATTTTAACTTTAATTATATCTCATAAAATAATGCAACTGGCTTTTCCACATAATATATATTGTTAGCACCCCAAACACTTAAATTGGGTTTATATTAAAATACAACCTAATGTTTGTTGAGTGAGATGGTTACCAGTCAGAGATTAGCTTTAACCTATCTCTGTTATTGTATTAATATTTTACTCTTGATTGGCCAGAGGTGTTTATTTCCAGGTACCTTATAAGTTTGACCTTCCGTATTTATTACTGTTGTGCGATATTGTGGTTTTTATTGGTTGTAACTTCTCAGTTTTTTAGCCTAGGAAAATATATATATATGCCTATGTATATAATTACATGCATACATTTATTTTTTTTAATTAATTGAGTTCTTTACACGAGGAATTGATATTGGTTTTGAAATAACTAATTAACCTGCTTGTGTTTTATATATTACTCTTAATTCGGCCGGAGATTTACATTCCCATTTGCCCTTTAAACCATAATTTTCCGTATTTACTACGGTTACGAGATGCGGTTTCTTATTCAGGTACAACCTCTGATTTTAGCCTAAGAAAATATCTATATGCGTGTGTAATTTATACACGCATATATTTATTTTTTTAATTTCAATTGAGTTCTTAACACGTTGGATTGATAATTTTTTCGAAAAAGCTAATTAACCCGCGTGTATATTATTTTCTTTCCTCCTTTCGTGGATCTTGGTTGTCTCCCCTTGCCGCTTAGTGACGTTACAATACTTCCTCACTCAAAAACTGCTGGAATTTCAAATTTGCCGGTCATTCGATGCGGGAGGGAGCAAATTAACAGACACGATTTTTAACTATGGTAAGAAATGTTTTTCTTATATCAAAGTTTAATGGGCTTCCACTGATGATTTATAAGCTCCCACCTAAATATATTCTTACATGAATGTATATTAGGCTTCTACATAAACTGGAAATATTCTCCGAATTTGTAGAAAACTTATAATGAAACAATTGTTTGGAAAGAGAGATATATTTTAACGTTAATTATATCTCATAAAATAATGCAACTGGCTTTTCCACATAATACATATTGTTAGCACCCCAAACACTTAAATTGGGTTTATATTAAAATACAACCTAATGTTTGTTGAGTGAGGTGGTTACCAGTCAGAGATTAGCTTTAACCTATCTCTGTTATTGTATTAATATTTTACTCTTGATTGGCCAGAGGTGTTTATTTCCAGGTACCTTATAAGTTTGACCTTCCGTATTTATTACTGTTGTGCGATATTGTGGTTTTTATTGGTTGTAACTTCTCAGTTTTTTAGCCTAGGAAAATATATATATATGCCTATGTATATAATTACATGCATACATTTATTTTTTTTAATTAATTGAGTTCTTTACACGAGGAATTGATATTGGTTTTGAAATAACTAATTAACCTGCTTGTGTTTTATATTTTACTCTTAATTCGGCCGGAGATTTACATTCCCATTTGCCCTTTAAACCATAATTTTCCGTATTTACTACGGTTACGAGATGCGGTTTCTTATTCAGGTACAACCTCTGATTTTAGCCTAAGAAAATATCTATATGCGTGTGTAATTTATACACGCATATATTTATTTTTTTAATTTCAATTGAGTTCTTAACACGTTGGATTGATAATTTTTTCGAAAAAGCTAATTAACCCGCGTGTATATTATTTTCTTTCCTCCTTTCGTGGATCTTGGTTGTCTCCCCTTGCCGCTTAGTGACGTTACAATACTTCCTCACTCAAAAACTGCTGGAATTTCAAATTTGCCGGTCATTCGATGCGGGAGGGAGCAAATTAACAGACACGATTTTTAACTATGGTAAGAAATGTTTTTCTTATATCAAAGTTTAATGGGCTTCCACTGATGATTTATAAGCTCCCACCTAAATATATTCTTACATGAATGTATATTAGGCTTCTACATAAACTGGAAATATTCTCCGAATTTGTAGAAAACTTATAATGAAACAATTGTTTGGAAAGAGAGATATATTTTAACTTTAATTATATCTCATAAAATAATGCAACTGGCTTTTCCACATAATACATATTGTTAGCACCCCAAACACTTAAATTGGGTTTATATTAAAATACAACCTAATGTTTGTTGAGTGAGGTGGTTACCAGTCAGAGATTAGCTTTAACCTATCTCTGTTATTGTATTAATATTTTACTCTTGATTGGCCAGAGGTGTTTATATCCAGGTACCTTATAAGTTTGACCTTCCGT
>OZ024753.1:23768124-23775624 GCA_964016885.1 Eledone cirrhosa | reverse complement strand
TGTAAAGTTGGCGGGAAAATAGAAATTATTCAACATTTCAAACCGTTCTTGATGAAAGTAAATATATCCTTTTAATGACATCTTTGGACTATATAACCTAATGTGTCACTTTACTATTTAAAGTGGTAGACTCTGATCCGAGATATTTCGTTGCTATTTCTATCAGGTTGAGTGACTATAAACAGGCTCCCACCGAAAATAGCAAAACAAGATTAAATAGAAACTATGTAAAAACACTTGGCATAAGATAAGATACCACTCGATAAAATAATGATGCAGTTATATACAGTGATTCGATGGAGTTGTAGCGACGCGATCTTTAGCTTTGTGGGACATAACCTCTCCAAATTCAGCCATAGTTAAGTTCCTCCAGGGAGAACGAGAGAGACCGAGAAGGGGGTGGGGGCTAGAGTCGACAACATGATTGGGTTGGTAATTTATTTATCGAATCTGAAGGAATGGAATTATATGTTAACTTTGGTGGAATTTGAACTAAGAGAGCAAAACAACAAGAATAAATACCGCAATGAATTCGACACAGACGAACCAATTCTACCAATTCTACATTAAAGAAGCACCGTAACACCACAATGCAATTTATTTGATATTCTACTGATTGTATCAAACAAACGATCTTACATCTACATTATCCTTATCTAAAATATGGCGGCCGGTCTTACGTCAAAGGGAAAAATCAATATTGAAGAGAAAATTAAGTGAACAGTGAAAGTTCAGAAAGTTCAAAAAACTAAATATAGAACCTAAACAGAACTTCTCGCCATGTACAATTAATATTTCAAAAACGTATAATTTACTACGAAATAATGATCTTCACAAATGTAATTTTAATATGTAACCATCTACAATTAAAAGGAATTGAAGAATTTGCTACAAGTTCGCGATTTTTCACCTTCTCTGTCAACCTCTATTATATTTCACTCTGTCTCCCTCCCTATCTCTCGTTTAGCTGTCTGTCGCGAGATATTCTATACACATTTGAATTTCCTCGTATAGAATGTTAGGTAAAGTTGGACATCTTTAATCTCATCTCACAGCCATGTAATTATATAGCTACTTCGTTTGTCATATGCAGCAATTATTAGCGTCTATTATTTCACTTTGCCTTTCATCCTTACGGGGTCGATAAAATAAAGTACCAGTAATGCACTGGGTAATTGATGGCCTTGTGCCAAAAGTAGAAACAATTATTGTTTGTGTTCAGAGAGATAAAAGTTCGCTTCATTACATTTCAAGTCTTCTTTGCAAGGACGCGGTGGATTGGCAGTATCGGTAGAGGGTCGGACGCCATGCTTTGATGCATAGAGTTACGGTCCTTGCCATTCTGAGTTCAAATCCCGCCGAGGTTAACTTTGCCTTTCATCCTTACGGGGTCGATAAAATAAAGTACCAGCAATGCACTGGGTAATTGCTGGCCTTGTGCCAAAAGTCGAAACAATTATTACCAACGACTATCTTCTATGTATATATGGTCCCCCCCCCCTCGTCCACGATGTTTGATCGTTATTAATATGATAGGTGGTTGATAAGCAATATCGGTGAAGCTTTGGACAATATGCTTTGTGGCATAGAGTTACGATCCTTTACGTTCTGATTTCAAATCCTGCACAAGTTAGCTTTGCCTTTCATCCTTGCAGAGTCTATAAAATAAGGCACCAATAATGTAATGGGGTTAAATTAATCGACATTCTCTTCCCCGCAAACATTGTTGGACTTGTACCTAGTAATGATATCCTCCGTCGGCCATGACAATGAGCAGTCAACATTTAGATTACCAGTAATACCTACTAGTAAAGTGCAATTGGCTGAGTATTTAACAGCCATGTGTAGCCATTCTTCCTATAAACAGAGGAGTCTTGTAATTTTAGACTGGAGCAGGTTGGTGAATTGACGGAATCTTTAGAGTGGTGGGTAGCAGGCCGTATTTCGTTCTGATTTTTACATTCTGGATACAAATCTCACCGTCTTCAAATATGCCTTTCATATTTCCATGGTTTATAAAATAAAGTACCAGTCATTTGCTTTAGGTCGATAAAATTCAGCGTCACTCTAGCCCACTGAAGATAAATTTCTAGCCTTGTGCTTGAGTTAAAAATAGAGTCTATGAAAACGAATGTTTATTTACAATTCTTAAAAATGCTCAACATGTAGATAACTTTATGAATATTTATAAAAGTTCTAAACATAGAATAAAAGTGATAAGAAACTCTCTGGCCCACTGGACAGGAGAAAGTCCTCAGAGACCCCCACTCAAGTGAATGTTTCAGCCCATAAGAAATTATGGGTTGAAAGGGGGACGGGCTGCATGCAGGTCATGACTCCTGGGTGACCTTCTGCTGACATTTAGCCATTCGGAGATCAGAGACTTGCTGTGCATTTAAGCCATATGGATATGACAGGATCTAGCTGGAACTTTATATTCAGACATGTATTGTTCAAGTTAGCGCATGATTATATGGTCAATTGTTCCAAAAATATAGCGTTTGAAATATAACCTTTTTCATACAGCCTATGTTATTACGACTAGTTCTACATATCTCTGGTGAACTATAAGAACCTAAAGTCATAAAAATGTTATCTCTAGGAACTACAAAAGACTGTTTCTCCCATTTAGCTTTTCCAACACTGACACGAGTTATGTACAATGGGAGATATTCTAAGATGTTAACATTAATAGGGAGATATAAAAATAATTATCGTTAGCTTCAGAATAAATTGCCATAATCTAAATTAATTGCGATATGGACAGACAGACACACACACATACAGACAGACACACTCAAACTGAAAGTATTAAATTTAAAACAAATGCAATGTTACAGCACCTCTCTCTTCCTTCAGTATGTGTATATGCCCCCATTCGCAGACACACATTACATAAGTGTGTGTGTGTGTATGTGTGTGTGTGAATATATATATATATATATATATATATATATATATATATATATATATATATATATATATATATATGTGTGTGTATATATATATATATATAGGGTGGGTAAAATTCCCGAGATCGATGGAGGAGTTCTTTCCAGCGGTCTCTCTCCTTCATCATCGCCGCCATGTCCTGAGTCTCCAACACATGTCAACCTCGGTCTCCCTCTTCTAGTGTGTCCATGCAGGTGCTCCCACAGGAGCCCTGTCTGTAGTGTCAATTCTGAATGTCGGTGAACATGTCCAGTTAATCTCAGTCTCCTCTGTGTTACTTTCGAGCTGACTTTTGGGAGTCTCTTGTACAGCTCTGAGTTCTTCATCCTCAATGTTTACTGATTAATGTTCAGAGCCATCCTCATCATCTGGGTGAGTTTCTTGGTCAGTGTCCAAGTCTCAGACCCGTACAGTAGCACAGACTCCAATGTAGCAAGGAAAAGACAAATCTTCAGGTCTTTGAAAAGGTCTGACTTCCACACTGATCTCAAACTGTAGCATGCCGCCTAGGCTTTGCTCTTCCTCTCGACCACATCATCCTCTGTATTCCCAATCTTTGCTACCAGATACAGGAAGTCCTCAACCAACTCTAGCGGCTTCCCGCCTACATTCATTATCTTCTCTGGCTTCTTAATGTTCTCTACCAGATACTTCGTCTCATTCATTCTCAGCCTCACACTCATCGACACAGTCTCCACCCCCTGCATCAACTCCTCTGCCTCCTTCACTGTATTTCTCACCAGAACTATGTCGTCGGCAAATTCAGCATCTGATCTCCTTTTCGCCTTAACTCTCCTGTTCTGAGCTGGTGTTACAGTAAAGCCAGAGTCCTGGTGTTTCTCCAGTGCAAGACGCATACAATAGCCCACTGTGATGGTAAAAAGGTAGGGAGCCAATGTATCTCCCTGGAGCACTCCAGCCAGTATTCAAAGAAGTCCGTCATCCCATCAGGTATAATGACTTGGGCTTTGGTGTTGGTGTAGAACAGTGATATCAGGTCCACTATCTTCTTGGGGATTCCATAAGCCTGTAAGATCTTCATCACGCAGTGACGGTCCACAGAATCAAAGGCCTTCGTAAATCAATGAAAACCATAACAACAGGAAGGCTCTTTGCTCTAGCTCCCTCTAATATCCCCCTCAGCATCAGGATGTGACTGGTGGTTGATCTTCTCTCTCTGAAACCGTTCTGGTTGTCCTTGAGCTTCTACATCTCGGGCTGGATCCAGTCAAAAATCATCCTGTTCAGGGTCTTTGCCACAAGTGACGTAATACATATGTATGTATATATATATATATATATATATATATATATATATATATATATATATATATATATATATATATATATATAAATTAATAAAGTAACGAATAAACAAAGAAACAGTTCCTTATATTAAAAAATTCATCATTTTACGATCGTTTCTAGGATATATATGTTAGTGTTGGTATGCATATCCTATAGATCTATGTAAAGTTTTTACAAACTATCAGAGGGGTCAAGATGGTAAGATAGTAGTAAAAGAACAACCTTAATTTATGTGTAGAGGAAGGTAGATTTCAGTTTTGGATGGAAAGAATATTATGAATTAAAGATTATTTTAGGGATGAAAATAGGTCATATGCTGACCTCAGAAATAATTATATTTGTTCATTGAATAAAACCAACAAAGATTTAATATATATATATATATATATATATATATATATAAATGAAAAGTATAGAAATTGTTGTAGCGAGAAGCTAACAGTATTCCATAATATTATACATATATATATATATATATATATATATATATATATATATATATATATATATATATATATATATATATGTATGTGTATGTATATATGTATGTGTATGTATATATGTATGTGTGTGTGTATATATATATATATATGTATGTGTATATATATATATGTGCGTGTCTGTATAATGTATGTGTGTGTGTGTGTGTATGTGTGTGCATTCAAATATACGAGGAACAGCGTTTTAATCATACATGTGTTGTTAAAGTCATTACTACATTCCAGTTTCAATTTGTTTATTAGGCCATTTGAGTTAGTTTGTAACAGAGATCCTTTTGTTGACGGTAGTTAAAATAAACCAACATTTCTGATGATGTGGCTGTGATAGTCTGGAAACGTTCACAAATTTATGGCCTTACAAAGTTTGTTGTTTTAAATGAAGTGTAGGAGAGGGGCTGTATGAGAAAATACCAGAGAAGTTGAAGCAGAAATTGAAACTAGAAAGCAATCGTCCCTTCGGTTTTGCTGATTGTCTTGTCTTAATGGGGTTGATGCTGTTTCAGGGAAAGAAGGTGAAAGAGATGCTAAGAGATGTATGATCTAGTGACCAGTTGGCCGTTTGACAGCTAATAGCGGTGTGATGGTGTGTATTCCATACGTTAAAATCCAGGTGGTTCAGTTCTAATTTTGAGATTTCTGGTTCGAATCACGGTGGTTTGAAATTTGTGAACTTGGTAGCTATTTTATGCCTACAGAAAATTGATCTTTCTATTTTGCTGTTAAGCAGCATCTTATCCTACCTTAAGATATGCAATTACAGTTGGAGGCTTTTCTGTGTGCAGGTTCTCCGTTGCGGAGCATCAACTCCATTCAGACAAGACAATCAGCAAAACATTTACCACACACATTTGTCAAGCCTCCCTGAAACAGCATCAACCCCATTAAGACAAGTCAATCAGCAAAACATTTACCACACACATTTGTCAACCTCAATTCACCATCCACCCTTTTAATTCACTATCCCCCAATTAATCTCTAATTTATTGCTTTTTCTTTTATCTGTCACTACATCAGACTCTCTACACGTATCTATGTATGTTTCGAATATGACTTTCATGTTAGCACTAAATCCACCACAGAATCCTTATACGAACACTTACTCACCACCACCACTATCATATTCTGTACTTATATGTTCTCACTTATCCTTATTTCTTTATATTTTTCCATTTTCTTACTTTTTTACTGTATCTTTTTTCTTATCTTTTACTTTTTACATCTGTAACTTCTCTACCTATTTATCATATATATTTTATTATTGATGTTATTGTTTTGATTATACGCTATTTCTCTATATATATCTTGCCTTGAGTGAATTGTTTTAGAATTCTGAGGAATTGGTTAGAGGTAAATAATGTAATGTAGATCGAGTGACGCAACTTCAAGCGATTAGCGACTCTAGACTCACCTGATCAATGAAACAATTGTCAATACCTGAAAAAAAGCCCCTTATTGTACAGCCAACGATGTTACACTTCATTCTTTCACTATATATATGGTTGACGGCAGAGAGTACTCAATACCGAAGTAGAATTTAAATATTTTATTAAGGCTATATAATGAGTCTAAGTATGTTGTCTTAATAAAATGAATCACTCTCTCTCTCTCTCTATATATATATAGTTATAGATGTATGTATGTGTGTGTGTATGCTTGTATGCATGTATGTATGTGTATGTGTGTTTGTATGCATGTATGTCTGTGTATTTGTATACATGTTTAAATTTGTAAGAATCAAGGTATCTCTGAAATCCATATATGTCAGACAACACAGTATAATTGATGGTTATATTTTCCAATAAGTAATTTGATAAGCTTGGTAGGAATATATATATGTGCTTTTTTCCTGCGGATTATTGAGAATTGCAGTTTCTCAATGAAACAATTCACTGCAGTTTCCGACTTTAGTTAACGAAGCAGAATGAAGTCCATTTCCAATAGCTGTGGAGATATGCCATGGATTTACTGTAATTCCAACCACAGCATGAGAAAATAAAGCAGAACCCTACCATAGTGTGAGCTTTTAAAGATTTTTCCATGCTGATTTTCTGCATTAGCCATAAACACACACACACACACACGCACACATATATATATATATATATATGTATATATATATATATTTTTGGACGATCGACTTTCGTCAAATCGGACCGAGGAAACAGTGTTTCCATTGGTCTTTCCAATTGCTAATACTATCTATCGGTCGCAACTCCAGGTAGAAGGAGCAACGTGAAATAAAGTGTCTTGTTCAAGATATATATACATATGTATAAGGCGGTGAATTGACAGAGAAGACAGAACGTCGGATAGATTGCTTGATTCAGCTCTCTGAGTTCAAATCCCGCCGGGGGTCAACTTTGCCTTTCATCCTTTCGAGGTAGATAAAAATAATATATATCACATTTTGTATATTTATCTGGAAGAAATTCACTATACTCAAATCTGAAAAGGGATGGACTCCGCCAGGCTTTAGATTACCGTTCATCAGTACAGTTCACTGTTCACCTGCCAACGGACAAATGAATGATACAGCTCACCTTGAGGAACAAACATGGGAAAATATAACAGTTGAGCATCTGCGTTTTGCTCATAGAAAATCCAACAAATGGAAATCCCCAGGGAAAGACAAATACCAAATTTTTGGATAAATACCTTCACAGAGTCTCATGAACTGTTAGCCTAACTTTACAATGAAATGGTTAAGGAGCCAGAAAAGATACCATCATGGCTAGTTAAC